>OX598305.1:85543692-85546402 GCA_951411735.1 Somateria mollissima
TTAGGGTTAGGGTTAGGGTTAGGGTTAGGGTTAGGGTTAGGGTTAGGGTTAGGGTTAGGGTTAGGGTTAGGGTTAGGGTTAGGGTTAGGGTTAGGGTTAGGGTTAGGGTTAGGGTTAGGGTTAGGGTTAGGGTTAGGGTTAGGGTTAGGGTTAGGGTTAGGGTTAGGGTTAGGGTTAGGGTTAGGGTTAGGGTTAGGGTTAGGGTTAGGGTTAGGGTTAGGGTTAGGGTTAGGGTTAGGGTTAGGGTTAGGGTTAGGGTTAGGGTTAGGGTTAGGGTTAGGGTTAGGGTTAGGGTTAGGGTTAGGGTTAGGGTTAGGGTTAGGGTTAGGGTTAGGGTTAGGGTTAGGGTTAGGGTTAGGGTTAGGGTTAGGGTTAGGGTTAGGGTTAGGGTTAGGGTTAGGGTTAGGGTTAGGGTTAGGGTTAGGGTTAGGGTTAGGGTTAGGGTTAGGGTTAGGGTTAGGGTTAGGGTTAGGGTTAGGGTTAGGGTTAGGGTTAGGGTTAGGGTTAGGGTTAGGGTTAGGGTTAGGGTTAGGGTTAGGGTTAGGGTTAGGGTTAGGGTTAGGGTTAGGGTTAGGGTTAGGGTTAGGGTTAGGGTTAGGGTTAGGGTTAGGGTTAGGGTTAGGGTTAGGGTTAGGGTTAGGGTTAGGGTTAGGGTTAGGGTTAGGGTTAGGGTTAGGGTTAGGGTTAGGGTTAGGGTTAGGGTTAGGGTTAGGGTTAGGGTTAGGGTTAGGGTTAGGGTTAGGGTTAGGGTTAGGGTTAGGGTTAGGGTTAGGGTTAGGGTTAGGGTTAGGGTTAGGGTTAGGGTTAGGGTTAGGGTTAGGGTTAGGGTTAGGGTTAGGGTTAGGGTTAGGGTTAGGGTTAGGGTTAGGGTTAGGGTTAGGGTTAGGGTTAGGGTTAGGGTTAGGGTTAGGGTTAGGGTTAGGGTTAGGGTTAGGGTTAGGGTTAGGGTTAGGGTTAGGGTTAGGGTTAGGGTTAGGGTTAGGGTTAGGGTTAGGGTTAGGGTTAGGGTTAGGGTTAGGGTTAGGGTTAGGGTTAGGGTTAGGGTTAGGGTTAGGGTTAGGGTTAGGGTTAGGGTTAGGGTTAGGGTTAGGGTTAGGGTTAGGGTTAGGGTTAGGGTTAGGGTTAGGGTTAGGGTTAGGGTTAGGGTTAGGGTTAGGGTTAGGGTTAGGGTTAGGGTTAGGGTTAGGGTTAGGGTTAGGGTTAGGGTTAGGGTTAGGGTTAGGGTTAGGGTTAGGGTTAGGGTTAGGGTTAGGGTTAGGGTTAGGGTTAGGGTTAGGGTTAGGGTTAGGGTTAGGGTTAGGGTTAGGGTTAGGGTTAGGGTTAGGGTTAGGGTTAGGGTTAGGGTTAGGGTTAGGGTTAGGGTTAGGGTTAGGGTTAGGGTTAGGGTTAGGGTTAGGGTTAGGGTTAGGGTTAGGGTTAGGGTTAGGGTTAGGGTTAGGGTTAGGGTTAGGGTTAGGGTTAGGGTTAGGGTTAGGGTTAGGGTTAGGGTTAGGGTTAGGGTTAGGGTTAGGGTTAGGGTTAGGGTTAGGGTTAGGGTTAGGGTTAGGGTTAGGGTTAGGGTTAGGGTTAGGGTTAGGGTTAGGGTTAGGGTTAGGGTTAGGGTTAGGGTTAGGGTTAGGGTTAGGGTTAGGGTTAGGGTTAGGGTTAGGGTTAGGGTTAGGGTTAGGGTTAGGGTTAGGGTTAGGGTTAGGGTTAGGGTTAGGGTTAGGGTTAGGGTTAGGGTTAGGGTTAGGGTTAGGGTTAGGGTTAGGGTTAGGGTTAGGGTTAGGGTTAGGGTTAGGGTTAGGGTTAGGGTTAGGGTTAGGGTTAGGGTTAGGGTTAGGGTTAGGGTTAGGGTTAGGGTTAGGGTTAGGGTTAGGGTTAGGGTTAGGGTTAGGGTTAGGGTTAGGGTTAGGGTTAGGGTTAGGGTTAGGGTTAGGGTTAGGGTTAGGGTTAGGGTTAGGGTTAGGGTTAGGGTTAGGGTTAGGGTTAGGGTTAGGGTTAGGGTTAGGGGTTAGGGTTAGGGTTAGGGTTAGGGTTAGGGTTAGGGTTAGGGTTAGGGTTAGGGTTAGGGTTAGGGTTAGGGTTAGGGTTAGGGTTAGGGTTAGGGTTAGGGTTAGGGTTAGGGTTAGGGTTAGGGTTAGGGTTAGGGTTAGGGTTAGGGTTAGGGTTAGGGTTAGGGTTAGGGTTAGGGTTAGGGTTAGGGTTAGGGTTAGGGTTAGGGTTAGGGTTAGGGTTAGGGTTAGGGTTAGGGTTAGGGTTAGGGTTAGGGTTAGGGTTAGGGTTAGGGTTAGGGTTAGGGTTAGGGTTAGGGTTAGGGTTAGGGTTAGGGTTAGGGTTAGGGTTAGGGTTAGGGTTAGGGTTAGGGTTAGGGTTAGGGTTAGGGTTAGGGTTAGGGTTAGGGTTAGGGTTAGGGTTAGGGTTAGGGTTAGGGTTAGGGTTAGGGTTAGGGTTAGGGTTAGGGTTAGGGTTAGGGTTAGGGTTAGGGTTAGGGTTAGGGTTAGGGTTAGGGTTAGGGTTAGGGTTAGGGTTAGGGTTAGGGTTAGGGTTAGGGTTAGGGTTAGGGTTAGGGTTAGGGTTAGGGTTAGGGGTTAGGGTTAGGGTTAGGGTTAGGGTTAGGGTTAGGGTTAGGGTTAGGGTTAGGGTTAGGGTTAGGGTTAGGGTTAGGGTTAGGGTTAGGGTTAGGGTTAGGGTTAGGGTTAGGGTTAGGGTTAGGGTTAGGGTTAGGGTT
>CATOCB010000001.1:0-22574 GCA_951411735.1 Somateria mollissima
AGGAGAAAGAATGATCTTTTTTTCATGGAAGTGAGCTCACATGATTGAGATTCTGGCATGAGGTTTTGATTATACACAGCACCCAATAAAATAGACCTTTGGATGCTGTATGAAGCTTTAGGGAAAACTATCATAGAGCAATGTTTACTAAATGTACGTTATCTTAGCCCAATTATTATCTCCAAGAATCTCTGCTGTGTGCTTAAAGTTTGTGGTAAAGGGACACTTTTACACATGTTAAATGTGTGAAATGTCAATGCATGGAATGTAAGAGCACTCTAAATATTGATAAGAATTCATGGAAGTAATAAGTTTTCCTTTTTTTTTTTTTTTTTTTTTCCTTGAGATACTATGATAGAAAAGGAAATATTGTTAGACTGAAAACAGCATTTCCTATATAGCTTCTTCATATTCTGCTTGGTGCATAACATTTATCTTTGTGGTTGCTTGAGCAACAATCTCCTGGATGCATCATGCAGGGTTTTCCCCTCTCTGGAGTCTGCAAGTCAGTGCAGAGAAATATATGTTCTTCAGGTGCACCCTTTTCACGCCACTCTTTCCTGTCTCCAAGGGTTTTTTGGCCTTCTTTTTTTCCTGACACCCTCCCCAGTATCCCCTCATGAGCCATATACCTCCCAATAATTAAGATTGATTTCTTTTTTCCACTTTTTTTTTTTTTTTTAGAGGGAACAGAAGTTCTATTCAACATATTTCTAATGATAGAACTAAATTAGATTCTCGGGGGAGGTGAGGGGGAAAATCTTGTATAGATGTTTTGGACTTCCAGCTGGAACATACCGTACCAGCTACCTTTTCCAGGGTGTTTTTTTTTTTTGTTTTGTTTTGTTTTGCCAAAGTTAAGTATTTTTCTATAGGGGATTGCAGGAAATCTATTGTAAGATGGAAGCTCTGCCTCTTGGGTTTAAAGCAAAGATTTAAAGTATGCTCTATCTCTTTGTTTCCCACAACTTGTTTTTATTCTGCTTCTTATTAATAAGTTGAAGCTCTTATGAAGAGACAGTGACTCAGTGGAGCAGGTCTTGGGAGAGTGGAATTTATTGGTCTGGCTATAGTCTCTTGCATGGCTTTTTACAAGACTGCTTCTCTGTGTATAATAATACTTCACAGTCCTTTGAGACTCCTTTCTTAAAGTGCTGTAGGAGAGGTACATATTGTTATAAGAGAAAGGAAGGGATGGCAAAGCTACAAAAGACCCTAAAATATCTACATCCCTCTGTAGCACCTCTTTGCAATTAGAATTCATAAGCCCTCAAAATAATCACTATGGAATTGATGTCTTGAAATTATTTAATTAAAAATCCCAACCTACCTACTAAAAGCTTTCCAGATCAGACTGTGGAACATCTGAGTATTCTTGGCTGTCTTTATATTATCTAGGAGGATGCTGTCCACAAAATAAATAAATAAAAATAAAATAAAAAATTAAAGATAACAGAAAATCCCTTTATATAGTTTTTAACAAGAGTTCATGGTTCCTGGCCTTGTCCCCTTACTATGAAAGGGAGCTGATGGGGCTGAAGGAGGATGACAGCAAGGTGGCCTCTCTGGTGGGAGCCCTGAGGTGCCTGGGTACAACTGCTTTCCTTTGGTGTTTCACTGTTACTGATGGGATGCTGATGGGTACACTGGGAGGAGATGAGACCGATCGCCACCACCAGGAGGAGAGAGGTGAAAGAAATATCTTCAGGCTAGGTGCTACTAACCTGCACAGCCTTGGTTCTTAGGGATGGACTAAGTCTGGTATGAGATAGGCAGGCAGAAAGCAAAGGCTTGGCTGGAAAAGGCAGGAGTTCCTCTTTCCCACACAGGCTTTAGAAATAAACTGAAATTTTCATTATTTTTTTTTAACTGTAAGACTCATTTGTGATGTTGCTCTCCAGTTGGCCACAGAGTGCTGAAAGTTTGTGTGGGGCGTTCCACTACTGACTCTGTTGCAGGCTGTGTCTGGGCTTGTGTTTTTTTTTTTTTTTTTTTTTTTTTTTTTTTAATGGATACTTTAACAGAAGGTAAAGACCATGGGGACCAAAAATGATGTCTGTTATGTATCCTTATAGTGCGGGGATGAGAAACCTTCTGAGATGAGGGGAAGGCAGACCAACTTTTTTTTCCCCCCCCACAGAAGGCCAAGGCAGCTATTGCTTTTTTTTTTTTTTTTTTTTAACACTTTTCCTATGTATATTCCTTTGTGTATTGCCCATTACATGTTGTCAAATTTCAAGTGTAACTTCAGTGTTGATTCTGAGTGCATTGATAGCAGTGCTTTCTGTTGCAGTTTGTTTGTATGACTTGTGGGTGAAACAACGGGGAACCCGCAGATGGCATTTAATATTTAGGCAGGAAGAAGTCAGCATCAATATCGCAGAGGAAAGTGTTATAAATAGAATACGTGCCTGTGGAAGAGCTAATTAATTTACAGTGAAAACACTAAGCAAGACAACTGGTGCCAAATTCTCACAGGAATATTTTAAATTGACATTTTCTTACTCTTTGGAATAGCTTCCATTCTGCTTTAGCACAAGGAAAAGTAAAGAAGCCATGGGAAGCCTGACAGCGTTTCAGGCCTTTCTGAAAGCTGTTCTGCCAACTTCAGCTCTGTCTTGGCTGTACACTATGTGCCGACAAGAAGAAAATGCAATCGGTTATGTACCTGCTTCTAGTTGCGTAAAGATTTCCCCCTTACCTTTCCAGGAAGCTCAGGGGTGCAGTCGGATCCGTCTTGCTGAAAAGCCGCTTACAGCTGTGCGGCACGCTGGAATTTTTCCCACCGTGGGGTGGGTCTTTATTTGAGTTACTCAACAACAACAGATGGGCTTGTTCACTTGTTTATTCCCTTGGCACGTTTTAAGATTGGGATTTAACATTTCTTGTTAAAGGACATTTCACCTTACCTCCTGCATCTGGCTCTTTCGTTTGAGCACTGGATGCAAATGAAGAGTGTGTCTGCTCCATGCGCTCTGCCTTTCACTTCAGATCTGTGGCATAATTCTCTCCCAGCTTGATAAGATGCAGACAAGTATTCAATCTGCTGTAACGAAGTCTGACCATTTATAAATATCTTAGCTGACATTTTATACTTTTTTTTTTTTTTTTTTTTTTTTTTTTTTTTTTTTTTCCCCTTTGTGTGATGTATGGAATAGAAGCAGATCTGGTGTGAATGCCAGCTGATCCGCAGTTCCACCCCACGGGTTGTGTGCTTGGAGACCAGTTCACTCACTCTGTCCCCAGTGCTCTTTGCATCAGGCTGCCGGCAAACTGGAGGCAAGGTGAGGTGCTGGATTGGAGGTACTAGCTCAGAGTGCTGAACAGTTTCTACAGATGCAGGTGATGGAGACTACGGTGATAGGGGTTAAAGTCTTGTTCCCAACATTCTCCTCTTTTTTTGTTATCCTTCACAGCTGACAAGGAACAGATAATGCTTGCTGAGTTCTTTTACATACCACCTATAGATATCTTTTTCATATTTAAGTTGAATAGATGTAAATTTGTCTCTCATTTGCTGAATAAATTTCATTTTTTTGGTAATTAGGTAATGCTCCATCCCTGGAAGTGCTCAAAGCCAGGTTGGATGAAGCTCTGAGCAACCTGGTCTGGTGGGAGGTGTCCCTGCCCATGGCAGGGGGTTGGAATTAAATGGTCTTTAAGGTCTCTTCCAACCCAAACCATTCTATGGTTTGATCAATTAAACAGTTCTATTTAATGACTAAAGTTGACTTTGAATATCCAGAATTTTAAGTGTAATTTTTTTTGTAGTGGGAGGCGCTCAGAACTTGTTCAGGGTACGGACTACTTGAAATTGGAATAACCAGAAAAATCTTTGAGGGTGATAAAGCTCTTTCTTCTTTCAATAAGTTTACATAGTACTTTGTTCTGGGTTTTGCAGCACTACAATATTTAGTAGCTCATGAAGAACAACAACAGTGTGAAACATATACACAATGAGATTTTCAGGATTTCTTTATAGTTCAATTCACACTCTCACTTGACTTCCCCAGCCACTCTGGTGAGCATGGTAAATGCAGTACCAGATGTGTTTGAGTCCACCTCTCTCCCTTCAGAGTGTTTGAAAAACTCACTGTCTGTTGGACTTATCTCTGGAAATAGCATTCAGGCCTCCTGAAGCAATGCTCTCATTTGAATGTGCAGCAGCTCTCATGGCTTTTGGCCTCACTGAAACTTTCCCCCTTTCCCCCTTCCTTGGCCTCTCCCCCCTCTACCTCCAGTCTGAAGCCATATGGACTCCTTCACTCTGAGCACTAACCTTTGATGAATATGCCCTTTATTGCCGTTCACTCCCAGGGTCCGCAAAAAGCGAGACTGATTTTGCAACTGGTTTATTTCATATCATAAAATCATCCTGGGTAAGTAAGGATCACAGAAGTTCTGCATCTGAAAGTTGTTTTTTACCCAATGAGCAAGTTCACCAAAGTTAATCTCTTTGCATAGCCCAAATCATTCTTTGTTAATAAGAACCACGTGTACCCAAGATTGGCAAAAGTATTTTGATGCTACAAATACAGAACATCTTCAGGTTAAACAAGCCAGTGGACCCCCAAAATGAGTTGCTTGGCCCATCTGGCCCACAACGGGCTGTGGACTGGATCCTTCACCTCCTTGGCTATCCTGCTGGTGTCTGCCCATGCTCTGCCAGCTCACAGCAGAGGCACCTGACCTTGGTGGGACACTCACCTTGCCCAGCAGTCCTGAATCCCCAGAGCGCACTGGGGAGAGCTGGGAAGCCTCTCCCTTGCTTTAAACGTAGCTGCTCTGTGAAGGGTGGGAGAAAGTGGAGGAACAGGAAGAAAATGGGATTCTGGAGGTGAACGTCAGCATCTCATGTTGGGAGAAAGGAGCAGGTGGCAGGTTGGCTTGCAGTGTTTCAGTCCCCTTGCGTAGAGAGATTATGTTGTGAACAGCTTTGAGCTATTGCTTGAGCAAAGCTCCAAAGCAAAGCTCACTTTCTCAAGTGCATCATGTGCAGTTTATCTTTTCTGACTTATCTGTAGCAATCAGAGGCCAGGAAAGATGCTGTTGGTTTGGGAAATTGCTGAAGAAATGTTCAGTACATAATCTAAATCTGAGCCTGTATTAATGCTGATGTCATCACTTGCAGTGTCACTCGGCTCTGACTCCAATGCGGAGCGTAAAGCAGAACCAAACTTGCTGTCAGGCTGGAATGATTGCTTGAGTGGGTTCGACCATTTATCTGTGTTCTGTGGGAACTGGCTGGGGGAAAGATGGAGCAAAATCTGCCTGGACTGGGAGCGTGGGGGAGGAGATCAGGACTGCGAACAGACCATATGCTGGGGCTGGCAGGTAAATGCGTGGGCTCTTTGTGCATTTATAACAAAGATTAATTATACCGGCATTATTACTTTCTGTGGTATTGCAACAAGCACGCAGTTTTACAACAAGTAGACCACTCATTCATTTCGGTAATTATGTGAAATGTTCCAGCTTTATATCTTGGGCTAATTACTCTTTCACAGCTAAGCAGAGCTCTGATGCTTATCTTTATGTAAAAAAGACACAGCTCAATTTCTTATCACTTCTAATAGTTAGACATAATAGCAAGCCTATGCCAAATATTTCCCTGAAAACTCATCTGTAGTTTCCTTGGCATTGCAAGGAATCACTTCTGAAGCTCCTCTTCTCAGACATCAGAGGCTAAAGTAACTGTGTGGGTGAAAATGAAGGGTTGAATCCCCAGATGTGTTGTAGCAGAAGATGTGCTGAGGATTTTCAAGGTGTTTTTTATGCTCTTAGAATAATTGAGAAGCCATTAGCTTGTGCCGAAGTTTCACTGATGGCTTTATTTCTCTGTACTGCCACCCTAATATCTCTTCCCATCAGACTGGTATTAATAGCATGTGGTGTGTTGTTTGGCTCAGTTCATGTGCTGCGTGCATGTGTGGGGGAGGAAGGGCTGTAGTGCTGGATTTATACAAACTATATCCAGCTTAGAGTCACTTTTGCTGCTCGAAGTTCCTTCCAGCCTCTCCCGTTCCCTGCTTCCTGCCACCTTCAGACCAACTAAAGCGAAGCAACCTGTCAGCTATGGGATCCTAACCAGGATCTGCACCCCTGCTGCATCATAGCTTTTAGTTGTAATTATACCATGTGCCTCTGTAGCTTTATTTTTATTTATTGTAATTTAAGTCCATAAAAGAGCCATATTGTTCTCCCATGCTCCCTTGCCATGTGCGTCCTCCAGGGACTGGTGCAATCCGGCAGCTCTGTGAGCTTCACCTGGAAGCCATTCTGCCTCTGCTCCCCCTGCCTGCTCCGCAGGGAGTAATAGCCTAATAGTTTACACGTGTATTTCAATTATCTCTTCCTAGCCTTCAAGCCACATTACCTACCATGCATCTATCATTATGCAATAGCAGATTCGGGTATAACATCGAGACTAGATTAAAGCCCTGCTTGATTGATTTCTTATAAAGACTAAGGTTGCTGACATTTTCCACCCCAACTCAAAAAGTGCATGCTGGCTTTGATTATTCTCTATTCCACACCACTCTAAATCTGAAGCCACTGGACTTGTGCAGATGCAAGGAGAAAATCAGATGTGCCGGCAAGGCCTTTTGATGTCACCAGCTGCCTACTCCGATTTGCATGTATTGCTGCAGAAGGAAAACAGGAGTTCTCTTTGTAACTAATCACTCCAATTCAATAATTAATCTAAGAGTGCACAATCTATGTCATAGCTCGAATTATTGTGCCAGGTTTCATCACTCTGCTTTCATTTGTATCTCCCTGGTAACTGGCTCAGACAGGCAAAACAATTGGTGGGTTTGCTTTACCTAAATGTTGGGATGGAAAACACATTTAACTTTAGGTGCTAGAAATCTTTTTTTTTTTTTTTTTTTTTTTTTTGGGGGGGGGGGGGAAGGAGGAGGAAGGGACATGCAAGCTTTGAACCAATGATGCTCACTTTGACACTAGTATTTTTATGTTAGCAAGCAAAACCCTTCCAAGCTCATTCCAATTTTTATTTTGACAGTAAGCAAGCAAAGCATGTCTTACTGAGTATCTTGGTTGAAACTTTCAGCAGCACTGTGCCATGAGTCTCGTTTTCTTCTTTTTCTTCTAACATTATGCAGCCGCGTGGGTGTGCGGGCACTTCAGCTGCTGAGAAGAAGGGGAAGAGAGTGTAGGCATTGATGTTCACTTGCACAAGAGCTTTGATGTGAGGTGTGATTATGAAATGAGGTGTTTTAATTATTTCTGATAGCTGATACAGGTAAGGGAGGTATTAAATCTCAGTGAAACTCTGCTTGTCCTATATTTTTACTAATATTTTAGCATTATTCTTCTATCACCATTTTTCTTCCTCTTTCAAACAAGGGCTGGAAAGGGAGATGATATTGCTTTCCTTTTCTGGCACGCAGATGATGTGAAGGAGCCAAAGATGGTGAGGATTCAAGTCTCTGAACAGCTCTGCTCCTGCACCGTCACTGCTCCTGGTATAAGCTTTAGGGAGGCTGTGCAGCCCCTTGCAGGTGGCAGTGCTCTGTGTCTCGGGGACTGGCAGAGCTAGGTAAAACTTAGAGGAGCCTCAGATCACCCTGTGAAGGATTATGTCTATAGGTTAACTGATTCTGTGAATGGGTGGCTAGATAGACCCCCACAGTCCCTGTTTGGCAACCTGCCCCCACGGGTCCCCAGAGACAAATGTGTCTGGAATGAAACATCTCAATAGGTATGATACTGTGAGGGGTTGGAGCTTAAGTGGAGCTTAATGTTTCAGTGCCTACTAATTGGTGGGTTCTCCTCTAGGAGCTGATTTTGTTCTTATTTTTTTTTTTTTTCTTCCTCTGGATTCAAATGCTTCACTCCACCTCTGTAGGTTGCGCTAAATATTGCTATCATAGCTGGCCTGGACCATATTGCTTGTTGAACTTGAGGCTTACAACCAATGGGTAATTTTGCCAGAAGAAATCAATCAGAGGGAATGCTTCTTCCAGAACCACCTTCACACAAACTATGAACTCGGATGACAGGGAAGTCTCTGGTGCTCAAACTTGGCTTGCTGCAGTCTTGCCTAGTGGAAGCATTTCATGTCCTAAGCAGGAATGGCAACTGGCAGCACATCCTGAGTGGACCCAACTTGCAAACTTGTGTCAGAGGCTTTCAAAGACTGCCTACTAAACTACCCCCCTCCTTTTTTCTTCCAGAAGATTATATTTAAGAAAAAAAAAAAAAAAAGTAATTTCTATATCCTGATTGCTTTTTAAAAAAGAGCAAGGGACCACACTGTTGAGACTGGAGGCAACTCTGTACGTGTCCGAAGGTATAGCCATAAGCCTTCCTGGGCCTTTTCACTCTAACGATAAAACTGGAAAAGCCCAGAAAGCTGGAATGCTTGCAGCTTGGACCATGGTGGCCTAGAGTTTTCAGACCCATGACTCAAGGTCTGAGCTGCAGGTATTCAGAATAAGACTTATTTTGAAACCTGGGCACTGAGGGTTGCACAAGTGTATAATATGGGGACTAACTGATCTGCTGCTAGACTGGTCTCGCTCCCTGCACAGCTCTTCTTCCCCTGGAACATACCTTTCCTCCTTGTTTTCAGATTCATATTTAAAACCACAAATCATACAGAAATGATCTAGAGATCATTTTATGCAGTGGTGATTTACTGTCAAATGCTGCCCCAAGTACTTTTCTCTTGGTTTGTGGACTGTACCTTACATCTTGTCCAGGCTGGAGCTGTGAGCCTGCAGCCTGTTCGTCCCCCCACAATGGGCAAATCTGTGGGCTCTGATTATAAACCTGCATTATCATATTCAGTGTAACAGTTATTTTTCATTATCATTTTGCAATTTTCTTGCCCTCTTCCCACCAAGAGAAAAATCAGGTCTTCATAAATTGTGAATAAGCTTCTGTCACTTGTGATCTATGGGCTTGTAGAAAACCATTAATTGTGATTCTTCCTCATTAAGTCTGACTATGAAGATCATGCAGAGACTAGTACTGCATTAAGGTTTTTTTTGTTGAGAGACAGCAGTAAGCCGTGACCTTATAAAACACAGCAGCCAGTATTTTTATTAGTGTGTAAGATATGATGCATTATACCTGCCAATTCTGTTATGTTCATGGATGGTGCATAGCTCTTAGAAACTTGGTACTTGACATTTAAGATTGATACAGCACCAATTAATTTAAAAATACAACATAGTACAATATTCCTAGCTAATCCTGTTATTGAATTAGCACAGTATTGTGAATTCCTTACGTTCTCTGTGTGAAAAACAATTCATAAGCCAGTCATCAATGTTAATGGTATCTTAACCTTTGCTGGTTTGCTTAAGGATATAACATTTGTTGAGATGCTTGCATCTCCTGAAAAGCTGCTCATTTCACCGTAACAAATTGACCTGAATGTTGCTATCATCATGGGGAAAATATGCTTAGGATGTAGGTTGCAACCTAGACATTCTGGTCTTCCAACTCATTTAGAGAAAGCTGCCACATGGTGGCAAGGCTGGTGTCAGTGGTAATGGGAAGACCGGGGTCACTGTAAATGAGGCAGCTGGTATTTGGTATCAGCTGTTTGTTCTTAAGAAAATCATTCTGCTGCTTATAGGCTATCTTATATAGTATAGTCAAAACCACCAGAGCTGGCATAGCTCAGGTTTGCTAATGCAGTCATCCTGACTAATTTTTTTTTTTTTTTATAACCAATTCTACTAAAATTTCTGTAGGAGTCTGTTTCATGTGCAACATGTCTGTTAGATGTGCAACAAAGGAAGCTCTTGGTGTTGTGTCGTTCTCCATCAGGAAGGAGAAGCAGCTGTACAAGGTACCAAAATGTCAAGAATGTTTACCTTGAACGCTCCATGTTTACTCTACAAGAGGAAACAAAAGAAAACAAACAAAACAACAATAACAAAAAAACTTGGTATACCATAGATGAGAGGTGGGGGTTATTTTAATACCTGTATTTATCTGTGAGCCTGTAAGAGTGAAGATGGACTTGTTAAGAGTAACTTTGTTCTGATTCTATCTGCAGTCCATGGAAAGGTAGTTCTATGTTTTCTAAGTGTGTCTTGCAGCTGCAAGCTTCATCTACGAAAGCAGTACAGCTTTTTCTTATGTTTTTGCTGCTTGCTTATTTATTTACATAACTTCCATGGAAATGTATGTGGCTGTTGGAGGGGGTTCTGGGCCAGCATTCACCAAACAGACCTCAGTGGGTGCTCTCTAAGCCAAGTAGGTGTCTGGAATCAGAGTAATAGGGAAGGTTTCAAACCTGTAATTTGGCTGCATTTACTTGGCAGGATCCCTATCAGGAGTGAGACCCTTGAGAATCTTTCTCCTTTACCATTCTTTAAGAAGAGGCTTTCAGGGTCTTTGGTTTGAATACTCAGATGGAATACTTGAAATTTGGATTACAAGAGCGCTAACTACCTCAGCAATTGCATTGCATATGCTGGTCAGAATACATCCACTCCTTAAAAAACTCAGTAAAGGTTAATAAAATGTAAAGCCTCTGAGTAGAAAGAACAATCAAAAACTGGTATTCAAATAGCTGGTGTGCTGGAGAAACTGCTAATTGCATCTCCTGGGTAAACATGGAGCTTTGGGCACAGGCAAAATAAGGTAGTTGCCTCAGGCCACAAAACTGCAGCCTTAAGCCAGATGAAAAAAGATGTTCAGGACTCCTCAGCAGCTGCTTTGTCTCTGGACACAAAAGTGGCTTCTTTGGGAATCTTCTTCCTCAGCAGCTTGGGGCTGCTCCCCTCAGGGTACTCTGCTAGCCATGGACCAGCAGTTCCTGCTCTCCACACCTGCCCTGAGGTGGTGTGAAGGTAGCAGTCGTCCCCTAAGAAAGGAACAGGGAGAAGAGCTAGGAGTTTCGCTTGGTGTCTCCTCATGGCTTCCTTCTACCCTTTTCCATGCATGTGGGTGCTGAGGGCTGCTGGGGGTGAACGTAGGTGCCCCAAAGAGAAGTAGTGTGAAGACTTCTTGGAGGAGACAAACAGAGTTGTGCTGTGTTGCTAGGCCTGCCCTCATTAATGGTACCTGTGCTCGTGCTTCAGTACAGACCTGATATTCTGCAAGTCACCACCTAGAACCCATCTGGTAGATATTAGCAGAAGCAATGGTCCAGACTCGAGGGAATAAAATGCTAGCAGCTCTTTTTGTGATCTGTTCTTCATCTGTTCTTTGCTGCATCGAAGTAATGAAGGGGGGAGATAAAAATTCTAACGGGTGTCAGGTTGGTTTTGTTATTAATCATCAGCAGCCAGCTTAGAAGGCCTTTTTGGACCTGGCAGGATGGTGCTGACTGCACCCCTTTATGCTGGGTCAGTGAAAGCCCCACAAATGAGTTGGTACCATGTTTCTTCATTAGCTGAGGGTCATAAAGGGCCAATTTCTATGTTCTTAAATGAGAAACAGCTCAAGGAATCCCTGCTCTTTGTTGGCAGATAGTTCCTTAAACTTGTCAAAAAAAAAAAATTAAAAAAAAAAAAGGCTAAAATGTAAGCTTTCTGTCATCTTCCATATCTCCAAAACACTTTCACTTTAAGTCAAAAGTAAACAAGGTAGGGGAACGATGGACTTTTTAAGAAGAATGGCACCATCTGCTCTAATGAGCAATGTAATAATGTAACCTTATTAATACACCTTATTCTTATTCACATGGGTTTGTCTGATCTGTTATGTGAAGGCTAAACCATTTGGCCTGTTATATCTCTGCTTGCCTTTGAATTTAGCCTAATCTGGAGTGATGTATTCCCTACCTCCTGTATGAAAAATGAAGAATTTCTCTCTTTAGAGAGGCTTCGCTCCTAAGCCAAAAGATCCATAAAGCGGTAGCTACTGTTTATTCACTTGCACAAAAACATCTATGATGTTTTACAATCTTTGGATTCAGTTGCAAATAGTGCTATGAGCAAAATAACAGATCTTATTCCCAGAGATCTGCCTACATTATTGATGGTGCCTTTAGCAAACCGGAATACAAGTGAGAGGGCGGCAGTCTAGCCTCTGCTTTGATCTCCACATGCAGTGGGGAACGGTGTCTGCCAAACAGAGAAGGTATGCGTCAAAACAGAGGAATAAGGGAGGACATTGGCAGGACAGCGTCTAACCTCGTGTCCAAAGACTGCCAAGATTTCAGTTTTTGTTGATAGATGGAAATAGCTTTTTAATACGCTGCTATTTCCATTCATTCCTCTTAGTGTTACACCACACCAGACTCACAGTAGCTTGCAGGTGATTTCTGTCAAGCATAGAAACGGAACTGTCCACTGACAGGGAAATCTCTGATTCATTCACCGTAATATTCAGTTGCATACCCTTCTGGTCCTCAGGATTTAAAAGGACACAGCTATCTCTACTGGCTCTTCTGCAGTAGGTAGTTGTGCTAATTTGTCTGTGTAATTAGTTCCTTGGGTGTCTGCTGGAGATCAGCCTTGTTTAGGAAGGGGGGACTGGAGCTGAGAAGCAATCTTGAGGTCAGGCACACCAGGAGTTCTTCCCAATGGCAGGAAATGAGCTTGGCTGCCTACGTGTTATCATCAAGCACTGTAAGCTGTATGTAAGGGACGTGGCTCGTTTCAAGCAGCTGAGCAGTTTTGGCTTTGAGAGCTGCACAATGGTTGTTATTTCTGGAAAATATTTCACAATCTAGAACCTTGATTGTATATACAAAGTAAAATCTCAATAAAATGACTTCATCAGAAGTCTAGACATCAGGAAGCACTTCTTCATCGTACAGGTGATGGAGTGCTGGCACAGGTTGCCCAGAGAGGTTCTGGAGTCTTCCTCCTTGGACGTCTTCAAAAGATGCCTGGACATTGTCCTGGGCAGCCTGTTCTGGGTTGCTCAGCTTGAGCAGGGGAGTTGGACCAGATGGCTCTCAGAGGTCTCCACCCACAAACTGTTCTGAGAAACTATGCACATAGATAGGTCTTGACGGTGGAAGAACATCATGGTTTGTTTCCAGGTGCTGGGCTTCAGGATGATGGTGACTCTACAAGTCTGCCTTATTAAACTTCAGGTCTCACAGTGGCCTCTGTTATTATGATTTAAACTGAAACTGCCTGTTAAGAGTTCCCTAGACAAAAGGCTATGTCTCAGCTTGGAGGTGGCCCTTTGACAGGGGAAGGGGATGCTGTTCTGCCCGTAGTACAGGGAAGAAGAACAAAACTGAAGCAATTGAAAACTCTGTTAGTCTTACAGCATCCAAGAAGCTAATGCCTGAGCTTCTGAGGGTTAATCAGTGGGTCAGTCTTCTTCAGGAGTTCCTTCATTGTAATGGCCTAGGTCTGTTTTGGTGCTGTGCTGTTACTGTCTTGGACCATTTGTGTGTGATATTTCTTGAAGCTTTTGATCTGGGAAGCATTGCAAAAGCCATAAACATATATAGTGCCTATAACAAGCTTCTGATTTCCTTCTTCTGTTCCAGTCAGTGCCAGCTCTGTAGTGCTTACCCAGAAATATTTGGATAGAAATGAACTGTATCTTCTATTTGTTGCAGCAATACGAGTTTGAAAGGCTAAAATAAATGTAATATTCTCAAAATAAATCTGGGAAAATCAACAGCCTATACTCGGCATTTTGGCAGCTAGCATAGTATTTATTTTTCTTTTCTCTGACTCAAGCAGCGATGTTTTCCTTCTCTCAGCAGGAGAAAGCCAAAAGCATATTTTGGGGTGGTTCTGTGAATGGCTGGAACATTTATGGCATTGCAAGAAGTGTTTTACCCAGCTGTTTAGGAGAATATGCTGCATAATTGGTGTAGCATAAACAAAGTGACTTGGCGAGCACAGCTGTCATTTTTATAGTCAGGCTTTGATGGAGAATCTGGGACTAACTTTTTATGGAAATCTGGTGGGTCTGTTTTCTCGTTCCTAATTCAGAAGCTTCTAGAAGAACCTAGAAGACTTTTCAAACAAACGTAATGTGCTCCTCTCTGGTGGGGAGGGGAGCCATGATCACTTTACTCATTGAGATACAACGCTATTTCCTCCAGGCTTTATTTTCAATGTCCAAAATTCATTTCTACCAAATCTGTTGTCAGAATTCTGTGTGTAAAGGGAAGCAATGAAACCAAACTTAATCAGGGTTTTTGAGTGCATGGGTTTTGTTTGGTTTTTTTTTGTTTGTTTGTTTTTTCAATTTAGCGTAGAGGATGATTTCTAAAACAAGCATCTAACTCTTGTTTAAAAACAGCCATATTCAATAATCAAATCCTAAAAGCTTAATGTGCTGAAAAGACCAGTAAATAACTTCTTGGATCACATCATTGCCAGATCTGAGGTAGTTTTCTGCAACTGTGAAGAAATCATAAACTAGTTCAGAGCAGGAATCTCTCCAGTTGCACTAGTTCCCTAAACAGATACGCTCAAGGAACTGCAAGTGTCTGCTTCTCTTGGTGTGATGATTTTCCGGCTAGGGAAAATGGGCATTGTGATCGATCTCTTCCACACCAAGAAAGGGGTAGGGAGGAAGTCAGCCCCCTTGTTACTGGTATGAGGGATCTTCTGAGTTTGACAAAGGCAATGTTATGTCATGTGCCATTAAAACTTATGGGCAGTGGGATCTGGGGGTACTGCAGCCACCTCTCCCTTTTTTTAGTTGCCAATTAACTGGATCACACAGGAGAATACAGGGCTGGAGTAGGATGACAGCAATGGAGAGGAGGAAAACTGCTCCCCATAAGGCTCTGCACCTTAAAGGAAGTTGCCAGGCAGGCCCTTTAGGAACCAGTTTTGGATAGAAGCAGCTTACCTTTCATGTTTTCAATAGGCTTTCCAAATGAAGACTGCTGTGGACTCAAAGTTAGGGTAATCTTGAATTTGTGGCCTATTAAGGAGTCTTTGCATGCATGTTTGATGCGACTCAAGGTGTATTAGATGGGTGTGCCTGGATGCTCTCCTACTGCTAGCTCCCCAAGGGAAGTGAAAGGCTTTGAAAACTGAAAAGGAAAAGGTGGGACTTCACACTTCTTAGAAAACTCAGAAATGAAGTAGTAAGCCAGAAGTAAAACAGGTTGTGCATCACTGTCCTACTATATCTTTGCAGAGAGCTCCTCTTCTCCAGGTTTGATTGTGGATGCTCAGTGACTGAATTACAGGAAATGCTTCATCCCAGGGAGTTTTTCCTGTGGCCTCTGAGAGTTAGCTACTAGCTCGCTGATCCTTACTGTTATCCCTTTGCCTCCAGCTCTCACCTGTGACTCTGCTGGCACCAGAGGTCCCACTAAGTGCCCAGGGGAAAAAGATAATTGTGTTTCTGTGATAAGGAGGTTGTAACACAAACATGAGCAGAAGAACTTAAAACAAGCACCTTCCATCACAGTAGGAAGTCCAGAGTGAGGATAAGCTTCAGCTTGGGAAGGTGGCTGTATTTTATTGTATCAAGATGAGAAGAATTTACATTATGAAGTCTAATTATGAAGTACTGTTATAAAAACAAAAATAATAATAATAAAAGCTTGACAACTGAGAGGAATGGAACTGAGAGGTTTCTTCGGTGCATTACTGTCTTCCCTTAAAAGCCCATAGGCAGAATACCAGGTAGCTGTGGAAGAGACCTGATGAGAAACACGTGAGGTTAACCTTCTTGAATAATAATGCCATCTGCAGGAGTTTCCCAGCCATCAGCCCTTGTCCCAGAAGACCATTTGTACTTCACAGCATTAATATTCATTAGGTGTAACACCATATGTTGCACAGCAGGACGCATTGCCAGCAGACTGTTTGTCATAAAGCCAGATTTAATAAAGCATTGTAAAACAAACATTATGATGATAAATACAAAATGACAGGCTAATTAAGAGAATCTTAATTGCCATTTTTCCATAATAACATTTGTTTAGTATGTATCTGTCTTGTGCTAGTACCTTCCTTGTACAGCTTTTCACTTTGTATTGGCTCCATAAGGGAATCTGTGCTTTGTATGATTTAAGGCACTTAATGTTCTGTTGCAAGAAATATATTCAAGATTAATGAATTGTCGCTGCACTATGGATATATGTACTCATTGATCCCTAATCTTGATGAATACAGAGAAATCTGAAATACAGATTTGAGAGGGGTGTGAATTGGTTGGGGACAGCTTACTACGCTCTCTCAAGGGAATCTATTTGAAAATGCAGTGGTTGCAGTCCTTTGGACAGGTACTGTGCAAATCTTTTTTAGCAGGAACACTTTTCAGTGAGCAACTTAAATATAAATTAGTTTTCACGTAGCAGTGCACAGACTGAAAGACCTCTTTGTTCCTTCTTCACTAGAACAGAATTTCATTACTGCTTCATTCCCCTACACTGGTGATTTCATGGGAGAGGAAGGCATTTAAAGAATGTGAAACAATATTGCAAATTAATGCAGAAAAGTGACACCTATTTTTCTTCTTGCTGTTACCTTTTTATCATAGTAGTTGCAGCTAGTGTCAGGAAAATAATACCATCTTGACAGGTTTGAAGAAAGATGTGAGCTACAAAACTTTCAGAAACTTTCATAGCATTTCTCTACATTCCTTCTACATTACGTGAGATCTTTGTTCTGACGGTTGCTTGACTCTCTATTTAAATGAGGAAGACACAGAAAAAATCATGACCTGAGAGAGGCCACAGCAAAAACTGAATGGGAGATTTGCCCTCATAACTAAGGTTTCAATCAGATTTTAATCCTTACCTTGATGAGGTTTCCACTTCTGTGGGTACCAGTTGCTCCTGTAATCTGCATTGTTTGGGTTTCAGTATCTGATTGCATTGTTTTTTAGAGATGGAGTGATGACAATAACTAAAAGCAGGTAAGGAACTGGAAGTTGGGAGGAAAAAACAATTCCCCTGGGCATTGTGACATGCTTTGAATTTTTCTACAGTGTCTTTCCATCTGGATACCTGATATCTGTTGTACGTTTCAGGAGAAAAAATATCCTTAGGGACAGAACAGAGTAAAGAGAGGCCAAAAGATCATAATTCATGTTAAATATTTCTTCTGCTGTGGTACTTCAGTTGGAATAGTATTATGGTGCTTGCACTGTAAGTTTTGCACTGTAAATTTTGAAATGGCAGTGTTTCCGAGAGTGGTTTTTTTTGAAATTTTAACTCCATGTATACACAGTAGATCCTACGAAATGCATTACGTTTTCTGTGTTAAAATGAAGACACTGATCGCTTAAGGAAATAAACCTAAGGTCACTGTTTTATTCACCTCTCACCCTGTCTCTGTCATCAGATTACTAATTGTGTGTATATATGTATAAAATTGGTATATTCCAGCATTTTGTATGCCTCCCCTCCTTATTTTACATGGCTTGTGGTAAAACTGCAGCTGAAACAGAATAAGCATGAGAAATCTTGAGTTGTAAAGGAGACTGCTGTAGGGTATAAGGATTATTGTTATTTTTGATGGAAGTAGGTGAAAGACTTTTTTCTTCTTTGAACACTTTCTGAACAGAAATTTATAGTCCTTCCCAATCTCCCACCTGGATCACCTCCCCCTGATACCTTGCCTAGCATTTTGGTCTTGTTTCTCCCTCTGAATAGTAGTTCTTTCTGTGTTCTTGGTTTTTGACCGTACTTCTCAAGTTTCAAGGTTCTCTCCTTAGCACACATAAATTACCGGTGCAGGATTTTCTAGCTTTATTCTGTCCTCTTTTTATTTACTACTTTCACTCTAGGTTTTAACCATATTACAACCATTACTCATTCTTTGCTTGCTGTGCTATCTCCAGATGACCATCAGGTGTTTGATGTTGCAGGTGATAATCAGTTCCCTTAACATCACACAGAGCATGAGGTGAGTGAAGTATCCATCTCTAACCCATCCACTCTGAGCAGATGTGACCCCCACCCCCCAAAAAAGAAGGTTCCTCAAAGTATTCACCATTTCTGGGAGGGAAATAAATAAATTGTATTCCTTGATTAAAAAGCTCAAGGAAAAATGATTGAATGTTCCAGAAAAGGTACCTGAATTACTGAACCACCTATAATCTCAACTTCAGGTGAGACCTCAGTTTGAAAAGGCACTCTAGTTTTTCAACAGCACAGTGACTTTATCTGAAATCTTTGCTAGTGCTTCACTGGCCTGGACAGTGTAATGGACCTGCCTTTGCCCAGAGAAGCTGTAGTTCACCTGATTGTCTGGACCCTGAAGCACTTTTTGTACACTCCTGGCATGTGACAGACCATGTACATAGAGCTAAAGGCTGTGTTTGAAAGTCACTGACAAGAATGGTGGTCTTGGTGGTATAATCAGTTGAGACTAAGAGACATGAGATGATAGATGAATTGTGAACTAATGTGTATTTTGCCTGGATCGGTCATACTCTTGAGCAGTAAAGGTGATGTGTTTGTAGTAAGATATTGAAGTCTATTTTTTTTCTGGAAAAAAAAGGAGATGTAATTTGAGGGAACTCAACAAGCCATCTGAATTGCGTGGGAATAGTCAATGCTATCTTTAAAATTAGTGTCTTTACCTAAGAACTACAAAAACTAAAATATTTGTTGGTTTAAAAAAAACTATATACCTTTTCGTTTTTTCTGACATAGGGAAATTTCCATGCCCTGAATTTTGAGCTTGATCATTCAGTTAAAATTGAACAAATGTTTATCCTATCTAATGTTTCTTCCTCTTCCATTTTTCCCATTGGTGTGAAAGGAGAATTTTGCTGCCTCACCTTGTTTTATGTATCATATAGGAAATAGGTAAATGTGATGGGTCCTTATATCTAGAAATTTATCCTAGTCCCACTGAAGTGACCACCCCTGTGAAACTACTGGGAACCGCTGTCATCCTGAGCAGAAACTAACTGCAAGCCTTTGACACCTAATCTATGTGTTACTTTAATGCAGTCTCTGCTGGCAGCATATATTCTTTGCTAACTACCAATATATAGTGAACGACATTTCTAATACATAAAAATAATTTTATCTGCTTAGGAAGTAGGGCTTGGTGGGCTGAGCTGTAGTAGCTGGTGTCAGACCAAGGGGCCAGCATGGTGCTGCAGTGCCCTGTGCTGCCAGAAGCCCATTGTTTTACAGTGACATGGAAAACAGAGATCTGGCTTTTTTTTTTTTTTAGCTAACTTGTGGTCTCATAGCATGTTTCCTTCCCTTCCCCTCCCTCAAGGTGGAGCTGCCAGGTCTGGTGTCAGTAACAAACAGTTGAGGTAGTAATTGCACCTGCATTCTCCCTGCTCTTCCTGTGGTGCAAGGCACTGCCTTGCTGGTATTAGGTGTGCCGCAGTGCTGCTTTACACTGGTAATAGCTGCTTGTATAGCTCCCTGGAGGCAGCCTCGCCACAGGGCAGGTGGTGATTGATTCACCAAACCTGGTTTAAGAAGGTATAGTGGGAGTGAACAAATCCACCCAGTTCCTCGTGTGATTTATGCAGCTATGCTACTCTGATTTATTTCAAATAGCAACTATTTTCTTTGTCCTCACTCTTTCCTTCAGTGCTGCGATTAAAAATTGATAGGCAGATGTTGAGTTTAAGGTGCTCTTCTGTACCTAGTGACATCAATGGGACTCTTTGTTTGGAAAACGGAGTGTGAACTCAAACTTACCTGCATTTGTATTGCATTTGTGTTTTGCGTGGTTGTTGTGTTTTCTTGACAAGAAACTGTGTGAGGTTCATTTATGTAGAAGGCTGTGAGAGGTAACTCTTCAGAAATACTATGTAGTCTGTCTTATTAGTTCTTAACAATTGCTGGTACTACGTTACACACTAAGAAGAGGTCTACGGTATACACTAAGAAAGGATTTTTAGGAGCGATTGTAAATGAAATATTTTCAATGCTCAGTGTTCCTTGAAATCTGCATTTGTTTTGACAGTTTTTGTTATCTTAATCACTTGAATGAGCAACAGCAAGTAGAACTGAATTTTTCAGACTTAAATGTACCAAAGCTTTCAAACCAGTAGAGACAACAGAAAAAAATATATTTTTGTCTTTTCATAATAGGCAAGTAAATTTCTTTTCTGTTACTGAATACACCATTGAGAAATAGTTCTTTTGACAGAATTTTCAATAAGAGTCTGAGGGGAGTTTATAAGATTGCAAGCATTCAATGCTTATAATGTTTCCTAGAGCCAAGGCAATAAATAACAGTAAAGAAATCACAGCGTATCTTTGCAGCAGTGATTCTGTTCTTTGATTTGTGGCCTCTAGGTTAAATGCATGGGATTTAAATAACAAATGAATAAAAACATAGATGAAGATCAGAGCTGAATATTGCTGAGGCGCTGCAAATCTTTCAAAAACAGCTAACCTTATTTGCTGCTTAATACGAATGTGTGTTTTCACCTAGGAAGCTCTGAAGATCATGAAAACTTCACCTGTCCATGCTGTTGTGATGCTCGTAACATCCAGTCTTGGCTTCAGCACAGTCTGCATCTAAAGATGCTGTATGAGCTAAATATCTGCATTTGTTGAAGTAAATAAAATAATTGATATCAAGCACAATGTTAAAATCAGGCTCAGAAAGTTGGAGTCATAAGTAACTGGAAGTTATTGGAGTATTTTGGGAGCTGGACCCTTATTCTGACTTAGTGTGGTGTTGACAAAAAGGTTGGTGTTTGAGAGCTATTAGATGGCCGTGGCTGTCTGAGTTGGTGGTTCTCATGACAGAAGCTCGTTTGCCTCCTAACTTCACATGGAGTGAACAGAGGAAGAGGGGTCCTTCCTGAGCAAGTCCTCAGTGATTAGCAAGGAGTTGTGCCCTGACCACTGCTCCTGCTGGATGTGCCTTGTTGGTCTAAGTGGGTAGCATTTGTCTTTTATCACTCGTTTTCAGTTCAGCACAGTCTCTAAAGCAAATGAACACACAGGTAAGCAGTTAGGTAGGGCAGTGAACCATACACTAGCCTGTTATTTTAAGGGCTCACAATATAAATCATCACAAAATGAGATTGAAATGAAACATGACAAAATGGAAAAGGTATCTGAAGAGTTTTTAAGGTGCTTTGGGTTATTTATTGTCAAGCCAGTTGAGGAGGCTGAGAGAATAAAACATCCTGAAGTCAGACTTAAGGTTCATAAACATTTTCTGCTGTAATGGCTTCAATCTATTAAAAAAAAAAAAAAAAGTGGAGTTATCTCACAGTCCTCTTTCATGATGCTCTTCCATATGTTCCTACAAATGGTCAATGTGAAGTCAGAAGGGAAGTTTTATTTAAACAGCATCTCCTAGTAAAGGAAATAATGCAACAATGGCTTCTAAATCTTTCAGCTTCTTTTTCAGAATCACAGAACTGTAAGGGTTGGAAGGGACCTCAAGAAATCATCGGGTCCAACCCCCCTGCCAAAGCAGGTTCCCTAGAGCAGGTTGCCCAGGATGGCGTCCAGATGGGCCTTGAATATCTCCAGAGAAGGTGTGGTAGTTTTACTCAGGTGGGCAGCCGAGCTCCACCACAACTGCTCCCTCTCCCCCTCCTCAAAGAGCAACATGGAGAAAATACAATGAAAAGGGCTTGTGGGTTGAGATAAAGACGAGGAGATTGCACAGTAATTATTGTGACAGGCAAAACAGACACAATGTAGGGAGATAGTAAGATTTATTGCTTATTACTAACAAGCTAGAGAAGTAAGAAACAAAGGAAAGAAACCAAAAGCACCTTCCCCCCCCCCCCATCCACCCTCTTCCGTCTCCTCCCCCCAAGTGGCACGGGAGAATGGGCATTATGGTCAGTCTATAGCGCTCCTTCTCAGTCACTCTCGTCCCCTGTGCTGTAGGGTCCCTCCCATGGGATGCAGTCCTTGCTGAACTGATCCAGCGTGGGCTGTCCACAGGCAGCAGCTCTTCCAGAACTGCTCCAGATATGGGTCCGTACCATGGGGTCCATCCCTCAGAAGCAAACTGCTCCAACCTGGGTCCCCCACGGGCAGCAGCTCCTGCCAGGTCACCTGCTCCTGCGTGGTCTCCTCTCCACGGGCTGCAGGTCCGGCCCGGAATCTGCTCTGGCAGCGGTCTTCTACAGGCTGCAGCCTCCATCAGTGCAGGTCTACCTGCTCCACCGTGGTCTCCTCCACGGGCTGCAGCGTGGAACCCTACTTCACCGTACTCCACCGTGGTACTCCACGGGCTGCAGGGGGACAGCCTGCGTCACCATGGTCCTCACCACAGGCCGCAGGGGACTTGTGCTCCGGCGCCTGGAGCACCTCTCCCCCTCCTTCTTCACTGACCTTGGCACCTGCAAGGCTGTGCCTCACTCCTCTCACTCTCCCAGCTGCTGTGTGGTGCAGCGTTTTTTTTCCCTGACTTAAATGTGCTCTCACAGAGCCACACAACAACATCACTTATTGGCACAACTCTGGTCGGCAATGGGGCCCTTACCAAATATGGGGCAGCTTCTAGACCCTTCTTACAGAAACCACCCCTATGGCTCCCTGCTACCAAAACCTTGCCACGTAATCCCACTACAGAAGGAGACTCCACAACCTCCCTGGGCAGCCTGTTCCAGTGCTCCGCCACCCTCACCGTGAAGAAGTTCTCTCGCATGTTGGTGAGGAACTTCCTGTGATCCATTTTGTGGCCATTGCCACTTGTCCTGTCCCCACAAGCCACTGAAATGAGGTTGGTCAAATCCCC
>CATOCB010000002.1:0-292317 GCA_951411735.1 Somateria mollissima
CGTTACCCCTGCCCCGGGTCACGTCGGGTCGCTGTCCCGTGTACCATTGTCAGGTGACCACCCCGGCCCCGGGAGACGGAGTCATACCGGTTCCCCGGCCCGGGTCCCCGGGTCAGGTGGTTACCCTGGCCCCAGGTCACCGGGTCAGGTCGGGACCCCGGACCCAGGTCAGCGGGTCACGTGGGGACACCGGCCCCAGGTCCCCGGGTCATGACGGGACACCGGACCAGGTCCCCGAGTCCGGTCGACACCACAGCCCCAGGTCCCCGGGTTAGGTCGGCACCCCGGAACCAGGTCACCGGGTCATGTCGGGACCCAGCCCGGGTCCCCGGGACGAGTTTTTACCCAAGCCCCAGATCACCGGGTCCTGTCGGGTCCCCGGCCCAGGTCCCCTGGACAGGTCGTTACCCCGGCCCCGGGTCACCGGGACATGTCGCGCACCCGGCCTGGTTCCCAGGTTCCGGTGACCACCCCGGCACCAGGACCCCGGGTCACGTGGGGACACCGGCCCCAGGTGACCGGGTCACGTGGGGACACCGGCCCCAGGTGACCGGGTCACGTGGGGAACCTGGACCCAGGTCAGCGGGTCACGTGGGAACACCGGCAGCAGGACCCCGGGTCACGTGGGGACCCCGGACCCAGGTCAGCGGGTCACGTGGGGACCCCGGCAGCAGGACCCCGGGTCACGTGGGGACACCGGCCCCAGGTCACCGGGTCACGTGGGGATCCCGGACCCAAGTCAGCGGGTCACGTGGGGACACCGGACCCAGGTCACCAGGTCACGTGGGGACCCCGGACCCAGGTCAGCGGGTCACGTGGGAACACCGGCAGCAGGACCCCGGGTCACGTGGGGACCCCGGACCCAGGTCAGCGGGTCACGTGGGGACCCCGGCAGCAGGACCCCGGGTCACGTGGGGACACCGGCCCCAGGTCACCGGGTCACGTGGGGATCCCGGACCCAAGTCAGCGGGTCACGTGGGGACACCGGACCCAGGTCACCAGGTCACGTGGGGACCCCGGACCCAGGTCAGCGGGTCACGTGGGGACACCGGCCCCAGGTCACCGGGTCACGTGGGGACCCCGGCAGCAGGACCCCGGGTCACGTGGGGACACCGGACCCAGGTCAGCGGGTCACGTGGGGACACCGGACCCAGGTCAGCGGGTCACGTGGGGACTCCGGCACCAGGACCCCGGGTCACGTGGGGACACCGGACCCAGGTCCCCGGGTCACGTGGGGACACCGGCCC
This sequence comes from Somateria mollissima, assembly GCA_951411735.1. Taxonomy (NCBI): domain Eukaryota; kingdom Metazoa; phylum Chordata; class Aves; order Anseriformes; family Anatidae; genus Somateria; species Somateria mollissima. Next base: position 1,248 of record CATOCB010000002.1, read on the forward strand.
CAGGTCCCCGGGTCACGTGGGGACCCCGGCACCAGGACCCCGGGTCACGTGGGGACCCCGGCCCCAGGTCAGCGGGTCACGTGGGGACCCCGGCCCCAGGTCAGCGGGTCACGTGGGGACACCGGCCCCAGGTCAGCGGGTCACGTGGGGACCCCGGACCCATGTCAGCGGGTCACGTGGGGACACCGGACCCAGGTCAGTGGGTCACGTGGGGACACCGGCACCAGGACCCCGGGTCACGTGGGGACCCCGGCACCAGGACCCCGGGTCACGTGGGGACCCCGGCCCCAGGTCAGCGGGTCACGTGGGGACCCCGGACCCAGGTCACCTGGTCATGTCTGGTACCCAGCCTGGTTCCCAGGTTCCGATGACCACCCTGGCACCAGGACCCCGGGTCACGTGGGGACACCGGCCCCAGGTGACCGGGTCACGTGGGGACACCGGCCCCAGGTCACCGGGTCACTTGGGGACCCCGGACCCAGGTCAGCGGGTCACGTGGGGACACCGGCTCCAGGTCACCGGGTCAGGTCGGGACCGCGGACCCAGGTCGGGTCATGTCACGTCCCATGCCCGGGTCCCCGGGTTGGATTTTTACCCAGGCCCCGGGTCACAGGGTCATGTCGGGTCAACGGCCTGGGTACAATGGTCGTGTGACCACCCCGACCCCAGGTCCCCGGGTCATGACGGGACACCGGACCAAGTCCCCGAGTCCGGTCGACACCACAGCCCCAGGTCCCCGGGTCAGGTCGGCACCCCGGAACCAGGTCACCGGGTCATGTCGGGACCCAGCCCGGGTCCCCGGGACGGGTTTTTACCCAAGCCCCAGATCACCGGGTCCTGTCGGGACCCCGGCCCAGGTCCCCTGGACAGGTCGTTACCCCGGCCCCGGGTCACCGGGTCATGTCAAGTCGCTGTCCCGGGTACCAGTGTCAGGTGACCACCCCGGCCCCGGGAGACGGAGTCATACCGGGTCCCCGGCCCGGGTCCCCGGGTCAGGTGGTTACCCTGGCCTCAGGTCACCGGGTCAGGTCGGGACCCCGGACCCAGGTCCCCGGGTCGTATCGGGTCGCTGCCCCGGGTACCAGTGTCAGGTGACATCCCCGGCCCCAGGTCCCCGGGTCACGTCGGGTCCCCGGCCCGGGTCCCCGGGTTGCATCGGGACACCAGCGAAGGATCACCGGGTCCTGTCGGGTCCCCGGCCCGGGTCCCCTGGACAGGTCGTTAACCCGGCCCCGGGTCACCGGGACATGTCGCGCACCCAGCCTGGTTCCCAGGTTCCGGTGACCACCCCGGCACCAGGACCCCGGGTCACGTGGGGACCCCGGACCCATGTCAGCGGGTCACGTGGGGACAAAGGACCCAGGTCAGCGGGTCACGTGGGGACCCCGGCAGCTGGACCCCGGGTCACGTGGGGACACCGGACCCAGGTCCCCGGGTCACGTGGGGACACCGGACCCAGGTCAGCGGGTCACGTGGGGACCCCGGCACCAGGACCCCGGGTCACGTGGGGACCCCGGCCCCAGGTCAGCGGGTCACGTGGGGACCCCGGCACCAGGACCCCCGGTCACGTGGGGACCCCGGCCCCAGGTCAGCGGGTCACGTGGGGACACCGGCCCCAGGTCAGCGGGTCACGTGGGGACACCGGACCCAGGTCAGTGGGTCACGTGGGGACAGCGGACCCATGTCAGCGGGTCACGTGGGGACACCGGACCCAGGTCAGCGGGTCACGTGGGGACCCCGGCACCAGGACCCCGGGTCACATGGGGACCCCGGCCCCAGGTCAGCGGGTCACGTGGGGACCCCGGCACCAGGACCCCGGGTCACGTGGGGACCCCGGACCCAGGTCAGCGTGTCACGTGGGGACACCGGCCCCAGGTCAGCGGGTCACGTGGGGACCCCGGACCCAGGTCAGCGGGTCACGTGGGGACACCAGCCCCAGGTCCCCGGGTCACGTGGGGACCCCGGCCCCAGGTCAGCGGGTCACGTGGGGACCCCGGCACCAGGACCCCGGGTCACGTGGGGACCCCGGCCCCAGGTCAGCGGGTCACGTGGGGACCCCGGACCCAGGTCAGCGGGTCACGTGGGGACACCGGCTCCAGGTCACCGGGTCAGGTCGGGACCCCGGACCCAGGTCCCCGGGTCGTATCGGGTCGCTGCCCCGGGTACCAGTGTCGGGTGACATCCCCGGCCCCAGGTCCCCGGGTCACGTGGGGTCCCCGGCCCGGGTCCCCGGGTTGCATCGGGACACCAGCGAAGGATCACCGGGTCCTGTCGGGTCCCCGGCCCGGGTCCCCTGGACAGGTCGTTAACCCGGCCCCGGGTCATGTCGCGCACCCGGCCTGGTTCCCAGGTTCCGGTGACCACCCCGGCATCAGGACCCTGGGTCACGTGGGGACACCGGCCCCAGGTCAGCGGGTCACGTGGGGACCCCGGACCCAGGTCACCTGGTCATGTCTGGTACCCAGCCTGCTTCCCAGGTTCCGATGAGCACCCCGGCACCAGGACCCCGGGTCACGTGGGGACACCGGCCCCAGGTGACCGGGTCACGTGGGGACACCGGCCCCAGGTGACCGGGTCAGAGGGGACCCCGGACCCAGGTCAGCGGGTCACGTGGGGACACCGGCTCCAGGTCACCGGGTCACGTCGGGACCCCGGACCCAGGTCAGCTGGTCTTGTCACGTCCCATGCCCGGGTCCCCGGGTTGGATTTTTACCCAGGCCCCGGGTCACAGGGTCATGTCGGCTCAACGGCCTGGGTACAACGGTCTGGTGACCACCCCGACCCCAGGTCCCCGGGTCATGACGGGACACCGGACCAGGTCCCCGAGTCCGGTCGACACCACAGCCCCAGGTCCCCGGGTCAGGTCGGCACCCCGGAACCAGGTCACCGGGTCATGTCGGGACCCAGCCCGGGTCCCCGGGACGGGTTTTTACCCAAGCCCCAGATCACCGGGTCCTGTCGGGACCCCGGCCCAGGTCCCCTGGACAGGTCGTTACCCGGCCCCGGGTCACCTGGTCACGTCGGGTCGCTGTCCCGGGTACCAGTGTCAGGTGACCACCCCGGCCCCGGGAGACGGAGTCATACCGGGTCCCCGGCCCGGGTCCCCGGGTCAGGTGGTTACCCTGGCCTCAGGTCACCGGGTCAGGTTGGGACCCCGGACCCAGGTCCCCGGGTCGTATCGGGTCGCTGCCCCGGGTACCAGTGTCGGGTGACATCCCCGGCCCCAGGTCCCCGGGTCACGTCGGGTCCCCGGCCCGGGTCCCCGGGTTGCCTCGGGACACCAGCGAAGGATCACCGGGTCCTGTCGGGTCCCTGGCCCGGGTCCCCTGGACAGGTCGTTAACCCGGCCCCGGGTCACCGGGACATGTCGCGCACCCGGCCTGGTTCCCAGGTTCCGATGACCACCCCGGCATCAGGACCTCGGGTCACGTGGGGACACCGGCCCCAGGTGACCGGGTCACGTGGGGACACCGGCCCCAGGTGACCCCGGGTCACGTGGGGACCCCGGCCCCAGGTCAGCGGGTGACGTGTGGACACCGGCCCCAGGTCACCGGGTCACGTGGGGACGTTGGACCCAGGTCAGCGGGTCACGTGGGGACACCGGCCCCAGTTCACCGCGTGAGGTCGGGACTCCGGACCCAGGTCAGCGGGTCATGTCACGTCCCATGCCCTGGTCCCCGGGTTGGATTTTTACCCAGGCCCCGGGTCACAGGGTCATGTCGGGTCAACGGCCTGGGTACAACGGTCTGGTGACCACCCCGACCCCAGGTCCCCGGGTCATGACGGGACACCGGACCAAGTCCCCGAGTCCGGTCGACACCACAGCCCCAGGTCCCCGGGTCAGGTCGGCACCCCGGAACCAGGTCACCGGGTCATGTCGGGACCCAGCCCGGGTCCCCGGGACGGGTTTTTACCCAAGCCCCAGATCACCGGGTCCTGTCGGGACCCCGGCCCAGGTCCCCTGGACAGGTCGTTACCCCGGCCCCGGGTCACCGGGTCATGTCGGGTCGCTGTCCCGGGTACCAGTGTTAGGTGACCACCCCGGCACCGGGAGACGGAGTCTAACCGGGTCCCCGGCCCGGGTCCCCGGGTCAGGTGGTTACCCTGGCCTCAGGTCACCGGGTCAGGTCGGGACCCCGGACCCAGGTCGGGTCATGTCACGTCCCATGCCCGGGTCCCCGGGTTGGATTTTTACCCAGGCCCCGGGTCACAGGGTCATGTCGGGTCAACGGCCTGGGTACAACGGTCTGGTGACCACCCCGACCCCAGGTCCCCGGGTCATGACGGGACACCGGACCAGGTCCCCGAGTCCGGTCGACACCACAGCCCCAGGTCACCGGGTCAGGTCGGCACCCCGGAACCAGGTCACCGGGTCATGTCGGGACCCAGCCCGGGTCCCCGGGACGGGTTTTTACCCAAGCCCCAGATCACCGGGTCCTGTCGGGACCCCGGCCCAGGTCCCCTGTACAGGTCGTTACCCCTGCCCCGGGTCACGTCGGGTCGCTGTCCCGTGTACCATTGTCAGGTGACCACCCCGGCCCCGGGAGACGGAGTCATACCGGTTCCCCGGCCCGGGTCCCCGGGTCAGGTGGTTACCCTGGCCCCAGGTCACCGGGTCAGGTCGGGACCCCGGACCCAGGTCAGCGGGTCACGTGGGGACACCGGCCCCAGGTCCCCGGGTCATGACGGGACACCGGATCCAGGTCCCCGGGTCACGTGGGGACCCCGGCACCAGGACCCCGGGTCACGTGGGGACACCGGCCCCAGGTCAGCGGGTCACGTGGGGACCCCGGCACCAGGACCCCTGGTCACGTAGGGACCCCGGCCCCAGGTCAGCGGGTCACGTGGGGACCCCGGCCCCAGGTCAGCGGGTCACGTGGGGACCCCGGACCCATGTCAGCGGGTCACGTGGGGACACCGGACCCAGGTCAGTGGGTCACGTGGGGACACCGGCACCAGGACCCCGTGTCACGTGGGGACCCTGGCACCACGACCCCGGGTCACGTGGGGACCCCGGCCCCAGGTCAGCGGGTCACGTGGGGACCCCGGCACCAGGACCCCGGGTCACGTGGGGACCCCGGCCCCAGGTCAGCGGGTCACGTGGGGACCCCGGACCCAGGTCACCTGGTCATGTCTGGTACCCAGCCTGGTTCCCAGGTTCCGATGACCACCCCGGCACCAGGACCCCGGGTCACGTGGGGACACCGGCCCCAGGTGACCGGGTCACGTGGGGACACCGGCCCCAGGTGACCGGGTCACGTGGGGACCCCGGACCCAGGTCAGCGGGTGACGTGTGGACACCGGCCCCAGGTGACCGGGTCACGTGGGGACGTTGGACCCAGGTCAGCGGGTCACGTGGGGACACCGGCCCCAGTTCACCGGGTCAGGTCGGGACTCCGGACCCAGGTCAGCGGGTCATGTCACGTCCCATGCCCGGGTCCCCGGGTTGGATTTTTACCCTGGCCCCGGGTCACAGGGTCATGTCGGGTCAACGGCCTGGGTACAACGGTCTGGTGACCACCCCGACCCCAGGTCCCCGGGTCATGACGGGACACCGGACCAAGTCCCCGAGTCCGGTCGACACCACAGCCCCAGGTCCCCGGGTCAGGTCGGCACCCCGGAACCAGGTCACCGGGTCATGTCGGGACCCAGCCCGGGTCCCCGGGACGGGTTTTTACCCAAGCCCCAGATCACCGGGTCCTGTCGGGACCCCGGCCCAGGTCCCCTGGACAGGTCGTTACCCCGGCCCCGGGTCACCGGGTCATGTCGGGTCGCTGTCCCGGGTACCAGTGTTAGGTGACCACCCCGGCACCGGGAGACGGAGTCTAACCGGGTCCCCGGCCCGGGTCCCCGGGTCAGGTGGTTACCCTGGCCTCAGGTCACCGGGTCAGGTCGGGACCCCGGACCCAGGTCCCCGGGTCGTATCGGGTCGCTGCCCCGGGTACCAGTGTCGGGTGACATCCCCGGCCCCAGGACCCCGGGTCACGTGGGGACCCCGGACCCAGGTCACCTGGTCATGTCTGGTACCCAGCCTGATTCCCAGGTTCCGATGACCACCCCGGCACCAGGACCCCGCGTCACGTGGGGACACCGGCCACAGGTGAGCGGGTCACGTGGGGACAGGGGCCCCAGGTCACCGGGTCACGTGGGGACCCCGGACCCAGGTCAGCGGGTCACGTGGGGACCCCAGCAGCAGGACCCCGGGTCACGTGGGGACACCGGACCCAGGTCACCGGGTCACGTGGGGACACCGGACCCAGGTCAGCGGGTCACGTGGGGACACCGGCAGCAGGACCCCAGGTCACGTGGGGACCCCGGACCCAGGTCAGCGGGTCACGTGGGGACCCCGGCAGCAGGACCCCGGGTCACGTGGGGACACCGGCCCCAGGTCACCGGGTCACGTGGGGACCCCGGACCCATGTCAGCGGGTCACGTGGGGACACCGGACCCAGGTCAGCGGGTCACGTGGGGACCCCGGCAGCAGGACCCCGGGTCACGTGGGGACACCGGACCAAGGTCAGCGGGTCACGTGGGGACTCCGGCCCCAGGTCAGCGGGTCACGTGTGGACCCCGGCACCAGGACCCCGGGTCACGTGGGGACCCCGGCCCCAGGTCAGCGGGTCACGTGGGGACCCCGGCACCAGGATCCCGGGTCACGTGGGGACCCCGGCCCCAGGTCAGCGGGTCACGTGGGGACCCCGGACCCAGGTCACCTGGTCATGTCTGGTACCCAGCCTGGTTCCCAGGTTCCGATGACCACCCCGGCACCAGGACCCCGGGTCACGTGGGGACACCGGCCCCAGGTGACCGGGTCACGTGGGGACACCGGCCCCAGGTGACCGGGTCAGGTCGGGTCCCCGGACCCAGGTCAGCGGGTCATGTCACGTCCCATGCCCGGGTCCCCGGGTTGGATTTTTACCCAGGCCCCGGGTCACAGGGTCATGTCGGGTCAACGGCCTGGGTACAACGGTCTGGTGACCACCCCGACCCCAGGTCCCCGGGTCATGACGGGACACCGGACCAGGTCCCCGAGTCCGGTCGACACCACAGCCCCAGGTCCCCGGGTCAGGTCGGCACCCCGGAACCAGGTCACCGGGTCATGTCGGGACCCAGCCCGGGTCCCCGGGACGGGTTTTTACCCAAGCCCCAGATCTCCGGGTCCTGTCGGGTCCCCGGCCCAGGTCCCCTGGACAGGTCGTTACCCCGGCCCCGGGTCACCGGGTCATGTCAAGTCGCTGTCCCGGGTACCAGTGTCAGGTGACCACCCCGGCCCCGGGAGACGGAGTCATACCGGGTCCCCGGCCCGGGTCCCCGGGTCAGGTGGTTACCCTGGCCCCAGGTCACCTGGTCCTGACGGGTCCATGGCCCGGGTCCCCTGGACAGGTCGTTAACCCGGCCCCGGGTCACCGGGACATGTCGCGCACCCGGCCTGGTTCCCAGGTTCCGTTGACCACCCCGGCACCAGGACCCCGGGTCACGTGGGGACACCGGCCCCAGGTCACCGGGTCACGTGGGGACCCCGGACCCATGTCAGCGGGTCACGTGGGGACACCGGACCCAGGTCAGCGGGTCACGTGGGGACCCCGGCAGCAGGACCCCGGGTCACGTGGGGACACCGGACCCAGGTCAGCGGGTCACGTGGGGACACCGGACCCAGGTCAGTGGGTCACGTGGGGACTCCGACACCAGGACCCCGGGTCACGTGGGGACACCGGACCCAGGTCCCCGGGTCACGTGGGGACACCGGACCCATGTCAGCGGGTCACGTGGGGACCCCGGCCCCAGGTCAGCGGGTCACGTGGGGACCCCGGCCCCAGGTCAGCGGGTCACGTGGGGACCCCGGCACCAGGACCCCGGGTCACGTGGGGCCCCGGCCCCAGGTCAGCGGGTCACGTGGGGACACCGGACCCAGGTCAGTGGGTCACGTGGGGACACCGGACCCATGTCAGCGGGTCACGTGGGGACCCCGGCACCAGGACCCCGGGTCACGTGTGGACCCCGGCCCCAGGTCAGCGGGTCACATGGGGACCCCGGCACCAGGACCCCGGGTCACGTGGGGACCCCGGCCCCAGGTCCCCGGGTCACGTGGGGACCCCGGCCCCAGGTCAGCGGGTCACGTGGGGACCCCGGCACCAGGACCCCGGGTCACGTGGGGACCCCGGACCCAGGTCAGCGGGTCACGTGGGGACCCCGGCCCCAGGTCAGCGGGTCACGTGGGGACCCCGGACCCAGGTCAGCGGGTCACGTGGGGACACCAGCCCCAGGTCCCCGGGTCACGTGGGGACCCCGGCCCCAGGTCAGCGGGTCACGTGGGGACCCCGGCACCAGGACCCCGGGTCACGTGGGGAACCCGGCCCCAGGTCAGCGGGTCACGTGGGGACCCCGGACCCAGGTCACCTGGTCATGTCTGGTACCCAGCCTGGTTCCCAGGTTCCGATGACCACCCCGGCACCAGGACCCCAGGTCACGTGGGGACACCGGCCCCAGGTGACCGGGTCACGTGGGGACACCGGCCCCAGGTCACCGGGTCACTTGGGGACCCCGGACCCAGGTCAGCGGGTCACGTGGGGACACCGGCTCCAGGTCACCGGGTCACGTCGGGACCCCGGACCCAGGTCGGGTCATGTCACGTCCCATGCCCGGGTCCCCGGGTTGGATTTTTACCCAGGCCCCGGGTCACAGGGTCATGTCGGCTCAACGGCCTGGGTACAACGGTCTGGTGACCACCCCGACCCCAGGTCCCCGGGTCATGACGGGACACCGGACCAGGTCCCCGAGTCCGGTCGACACCACAGCCCCAGGTCACCGGGTCAGGTCGGCACCCCGGAACCAGGTCACCGGGTCATGTCGGGACCCAGCCCGGGTCCCCGGGACGGGTTTTTACCCAAGCCCCAGATCACCGGGTCCTGTCGGGACCCCGGCCCAGGTCCCCTGTACAGGTCGTTACCCCTGCCCCGGGTCACGTCGGGTCGCTGTCCCGTGTACCATTGTCAGGTGACCACCCCGGCCCCGGGAGACGGAGTCATACCGGTTCCCCGGCCCGGGTCCCCGGGTCAGGTGGTTACCCTGGCCCCAGGTCACCGGGTCAGGTCGGGACCCCGGACCCAGGTCAGCGGGTCACGTGGGGACACCGGCCCCAGGTCCCCGGGTCATGACGGGACACCGGACCAGGTCCCCGAGTCCGGTCGACACCACAGCCCCAGGTCCCCGGGTCAGGTCGGCACCCCGGAACCAGGTCACCGGGTCATGTCGGGACCCAGCCCGGGTCCCCGGGACGGGTTTTTACCCAAGCCCCAGATCACCGGGTCCTGTCGGGTCCCCGGCCCAGGTCCCCTGGACAGGTCGTTACCCCGGCCCCGGGTCACCGGGACATGTCGCGCACCCGGCCTGGTTCCCAGGTTCCGGTGACAACCCCGGCACCAGGACCCCGGGTCACGTGGGGACACCGGCCACAGGTGACCGGGTCACGTGGGGACACCGGCCCCAGGTGACCGGGTCACGTGGGGACCCCGGACCCAGGTCAGCGGGTCACGTGGGGACACCGGCAGCAGGACCCCGGGTCACGTGGGGACCCCGGACCCAGGTCAGCGGGTCACGTGGGGACCCCGGCAGCAGGACCCCGGGTCACGTGGGGACACCGGACCCAGGTCACCGGGTCACGTGGGGATCCCGGACCCAAGTCAGCGGGTCACGTGGGGACACCGGACCCAGGTCACCAGGTCACGTGGGGACCCCGGACCCAGGTCAGCGGGTCACGTGGGGACTCCGGCACCAGGACCCCGGGTCACGTGGGGACACCGGACCCAGGTCCCCGGGTCACGTGGGGACACCGGATCCAGGTCCCCGGGTCACGTGGGGACCCCGGTACCAGGACCCCGGGTCACGTGGGGACACCGGCCCCAGGTCAGCGGGTCACGTGGGGACCCCGGCACCAGGACCCCTGGTCACGTAGGGACCCCGGCCCCAGGTCAGCGGGTCACGTGGGGACCCCGGCCCCAGGTCAGCGGGTCACGTGGGGACCCCGGACCCATGTCAGCGGGTCACGTGGGGACACCGGACCCAGGTCAGTGGGTCACGTGGGGACACCGGCACCAGGACCCCGTGTCACGTGGGGACCCTGGCACCACGACCCCGGGTCACGTGGGGACCCCGGCCCCAGGTCAGCGGGTCACGTGGGGACCCCGGCACCAGGACCCCGGGTCACGTGGGGACCCCGGCCCCAGGTCAGCGGGTCACGTGGGGACCCCGGACCCAGGTCACCTGGTCATGTCTGGTACCCAGCCTGGTTCCCAGGTTCCGATGACCACCCCGGCACCAGGACCCCGGGTCACGTGGGGACACCGGCCCCAGGTGACCGGGTCACGTGGGGACACCGGCCCCAGGTGACCGGGTCACGTGGGGACCCCGGACCCAGGTCAGCGGGTGACGTGTGGACACCGGCCCCAGGTGACCGGGTCACGTGGGGACGTTGGACCCAGGTCAGCGGGTCACGTGGGGACACCGGCCCCAGTTCACCGGGTCAGGTCGGGACTCCGGACCCAGGTCAGCGGGTCATGTCACGTCCCATGCCCGGGTCCCCGGGTTGGATTTTTACCCTGGCCCCGGGTCACAGGGTCATGTCGGGTCAACGGCCTGGGTACAACGGTCTGGTGACCACCCCGACCCCAGGTCCCCGGGTCATGACGGGACACCGGACCAGGTCCCCGAGTCCGGTCGACACCACAGCCCCAGGTCCCCGGGTCAGGTCGGCACCCCGGAACCAGGTCACCGGGTCATGTCGGGACCCAGCCCGGGTCCCCGGGACGGGTTTTTACCCAAGCCCCAGATCACCGGGTCCTGTCGGGACCCCGGCCCAGGTCCCCTGGACAGGTCGTTACCCCGGCCCCGGGTCACCGGGTCATGTCGGGTCGCTGTCCCGGGTACCAGTGTTAGGTGACCACCCCGGCACCGGGAGACGGAGTCTAACCGGGTCCCCGGCCCGGGTCCCCGGGTCAGGTGGTTACCCTGGCCTCAGGTCACCGGGTCAGGTCGGGACCCCGGACCCAGGTCCCCGGGTCGTATCGGGTCGCTGCCCCGGGTACCAGTGTCGGGTGACATCCCCGGCCCCAGGACCCCGGGTCACGTGGGGACCCCGGACCCAGGTCACCTGGTCATGTCTGGTACCCAGCCTGATTCCCAGGTTCCGATGACCACCCCGGCACCAGGACCCCGCGTCACGTGGGGACACCGGCCACAGGTGAGCGGGTCACGTGGGGACAGGGGCCCCAGGTCACCGGGTCACGTGGGGACCCCGGACCCAGGTCAGCGGGTCACGTGGGGACCCCGGCAGCAGGACCCCGGGTCACGTGGGGACACCGGACCCAGGTCACCGGGTCACGTGGGGACCCCGGACCCAGGTCAGCGGGTCACGTGGGGACACCGGCAGCAGGACCCCGGGTCACGTGGGGACCCCGGACCCAGGTCAGCGGGTCACGTGGGGACCCCGGCAGCAGGACCCCGGGTCACGTGGGGACACCGGCCCCAGGTCACCGGGTCACGTGGGGACCCCAGACCCATGTCAGCGGGTCACGTGGGGACACCGGACCCAGGTCAGCGGGTCACGTGGGGACCCCGGCAGCAGGACCCCGGGTCACGTGGGGACACCGGACCAAGGTCAGCGGGTCACGTGGGGACACCGGACCCAGGTCAGCGGGTCACGTGGGGACTCCGGCCCCAGGTCAGCGGGTCACGTGGGGACCCCGGCACCAGGACCCCGGGTCACGTGGGGACCCCGGCCCCAGGTCAGCGGGTAACGTGGGGACCCCGGCACCAGGATCCCGGGTCACGTGGGGACCCCGGCCCCAGGTCAGCGGGTCACGTGGGGACCCCGGACCCAGGTCACCTGGTCATGTCTGGTACCCAGCCTGGTTCCCAGGTTCCGATGACCACCCCGGCACCAGGACCCCGGGTCACGTGGGGACACCGGCCCCAGGTGACCGGGTCACGTGGGGACACCGGCCCCAGGTGACCGGGTCAGGTCGGGTCCCCGGACCCAGGTCAGCGGGTCATGTCACGTCCCATGCCCGGGTCCCCGGGTTGGATTTTTACCCAGGCCCCGGGTCACAGGGTCATGTCGGGTCAACGGCCTGGGTACAACGGTCTGGTGACCACCCCGACCCCAGGTCCCCGGGTCATGACGGGACACCGGACCAGGTCCCCGAGTCCGGTCGACACCACAGCCCCAGGTCCCCGGGTCAGGTCGGCACCCCGGAACCAGGTCACCGGGTCATGTCGGGACCCAGCCCGGGTCCCCGGGACGGGTTTTTACCCAAGCCCCAGATCTCCGGGTCCTGTCGGGTCCCCGGCCCAGGTCCCCTGGACAGGTCGTTACCCCGGCCCCGGGTCACCGGGTCATGTCAAGTCGCTGTCCCGGGTACCAGTGTCAGGTGACCACCCCGGCCCCGGGAGACGGAGTCATACCGGGTCCCCGGCCCGGGTCCCCGGGTCAGGTGGTTACCCTGGCCCCAGGTCACCTGGTCCTGACGGGTCCATGGCCCGGGTCCCCTGGACAGGTCGTTAACCCGGCCCCGGGTCACCGGGACATGTCGCGCACCCGGCCTGGTTCCCAGGTTCCGTTGACCACCCCGGCACCAGGACCCCGGGTCACGTGGGGACACCGGCCCCAGGTCACCGGGTCACGTGGGGACCCCGGACCCATGTCAGCGGGTCACGTGGGGACACCGGCAGCAGGACCCTGGGTCACGTGGGGACCCCGGCAGCAGGACCCCGGGTCACGTGGGGACACCGGACCCAGGTCAGCGGGTCACGTGGGGACACCGGACCCAGGTCAGTGGGTCACGTGGGGACTCCGACACCAGGACCCCGGGTCACGTGGGGACACCGGACCCAGGTCCCCGGGTCACGTGGGGACACCGGACCCATGTCAGCGGGTCACGTGGGGACCCCGGCCCCAGGTCAGCGGGTCACGTGGGGACCCCGGCACCAGGACCCCGGGTCACGTGGGGCCCCGGCCCCAGGTCAGCGGGTCACGTGGGGACACCGGACCCAGGTCAGTGGGTCACGTGGGGACACCGGACCCATGTCAGCGGGTCACGTGGGGACCCCGGCACCAGGACCCCGGGTCACGTGGGGACCCCGGCCCCAGGTCAGCGGGTCACGTGGGGACCCCGGCACCAGGACCCCGGGTCACGTGGGGACCCCGGCCCCAGGTCCCCGGGTCACGTGGGGACCCCGGCCCCAGGTCAGCGGGTCACGTGGGGACCCCGGCACCAGGACCCCGGGTCACGTGGGGACCCCGGACCCAGGTCAGCGGGTCACGTGGGGACCCCGGCCCCAGGTCAGCGGGTCACGTGGGGACCCCGGACCCAGGTCAGCGGGTCACGTGGGGACACCAGCCCCAGGTCCCCGGGTCACGTGGGGACCCCGGCCCCAGGTCAGCGGGTCACGTGGGGACCCCGGCACCAGGACCCCGGGTCACGTGGGGACCCCGGCCCCAGGTCAGCGGGTCACGTGGGGACCCCGGACCCAGGTCACCTGGTCATGTCTGGTACCCAGCCTGGTTCCCAGGTTCCGATGACCACCCCGGCACCAGGACCCCAGGTCACGTGGGGACACCGGCCCCAGGTGACCGGGTCACGTGGGGACACCGGCCCCAGGTGACCGGGTCACTTGGGGACCCCGGACCCAGGTCAGCGGGTCACGTGGGGACACCGGCTCCAGGTCACCGGGTCACGTCGGGACCCCGGACCCAGGTCGGGTCATGTCACGTCCCATGCCCGGGTCCCCGGGTTGGATTTTTACCCAGGCCCCGGGTCACAGGGTCATGTCGGCTCAACGGCCTGGGTACAACGGTCTGGTGACCACCCCGACCCCAGGTCCCCGGGTCATGACGGGACACCGGACCAGGTCCCCGAGTCCGGTCGACACCACAGCCCCAGGTCACCGGGTCAGGTCGGCACCCCGGAACCAGGTCACCGGGTCATGTCGGGACCCAGCCCGGGTCCCCGGGACGGGTTTTTACCCAAGCCCCAGATCACCGGGTCCTGTCGGGTCCCCGGCCCAGGTCCCCTGTACAGGTCGTTACCCCTGCCCCGGGTCACGTCGGGTCGCTGTCCCGTGTACCATTGTCAGGTGACCACCCCGGCCCCGGGAGACGGAGTCATACCGGTTCCCCGGCCCGGGTCCCCGGGTCAGGTGGTTACCCTGGCCCCAGGTCACCGGGTCAGGTCGGGACCCCGGACCCAGGTCAGCGGGTCACGTGGGGACACCGGCCCCAGGTCCCCGGGTCATGACGGGACACCGGACCAGGTCCCCGAGTCCGGTCGACACCACAGCCCCAGGTCCCCGGGTCAGGTCGGCACCCCGGAACCAGGTCACCGGGTCATGTCGGGACCCAGCCCGGGTCCCCGGGACGGGTTTTTACCCAAGCCCCAGATCACCGGGTCCTGTCGGGTCCCCGGCCCAGGTCCCCTGGACAGGTCGTTACCCCGGCCCCGGGTCACCGGGACATGTCGCGCACCCGGCCTGGTTCCCAGGTTCCGGTGACAACCCCGGCACCAGGACCCCGGGTCACGTGGGGACACCGGCCACAGGTGACCGGGTCACGTGGGGACACCGGCCCCAGGTGACCGGGTCACGTGGGGACCCCGGACCCAGGTCAGCGGGTCACGTGGGGACACCGGCAGCAGGACCCCGGGTCACGTGGGGACCCCGGACCCAGGTCAGCGGGTCACGTGGGGACCCCGGCAGCAGGACCCCGGGTCACGTGGGGACACCGGACCCAGGTCACCGGGTCACGTGGGGATCCCGGACCCAAGTCAGCGGGTCACGTGGGGACACCGGACCCAGGTCACCAGGTCACGTGGGGACCCCGGACCCAGGTCAGCGGGTCACGTGGGGACTCCGGCACCAGGACCCCGGGTCACGTGGGGACACCGGACCCAGGTCCCCGGGTCACGTGGGGACACCGGATCCAGGTCCCCGGGTCACGTGGGGACCCCGGCACCAGGACCCCGGGTCACGTGGGGACACCGGCCCCAGGTCAGCGGGTCACGTGGGGACCCCGGCACCAGGACCCATGGTCACGTAGGGACCCCGGCCCCAGGTCAGCGGGTCACGTGGGGACCCCGGCCCCAGGTCAGCGGGTCACGTGGGGACCCCGGACCCATGTCAGCGGGTCACGTGGGGACACCGGACCCAGGTCAGTGGGTCACGTGGGGACACCGGCACCAGGACCCCGTGTCACGTGGGGACCCTGGCACCACGACCCCGGGTCACGTGGGGACCCCGGCCCCAGGTCAGCGGGTCACGTGGGGACCCCGGCACCAGGACCCCGGGTCACGTGGGGACCCCGGCCCCAGGTCAGCGGGTCACGTGGGGACCCCGGACCCAGGTCACCTGGTCATGTCTGGTACCCAGCCTGGTTCCCAGGTTCCGATGACCACCCCGGCACCAGGACCCCGGGTCACGTGGGGACACCGGCCCCAGGTGACCGGGTCACGTGGGGACACCGGCCCCAGGTGACCGGGTCACGTGGGGACCCCGGACCCAGGTCAGCGGGTGACGTGTGGACACCGGCCCCAGGTGACCGGGTCACGTGGGGACGTTGGACCCAGGTCAGCGGGTCACGTGGGGACACCGGCCCCAGTTCACCGGGTCAGGTCGGGACTCCGGACCCAGGTCAGCGGGTCATGTCACGTCCCATGCCCGGGTCCCCGGGTTGGATTTTTACCCTGGCCCCGGGTCACAGGGTCATGTCGGGTCAACGGCCTGGGTACAACGGTCTGGTGACCACCCCGACCCCAGGTCCCCGGGTCATGACGGGACACCGGACCAAGTCCCCGAGTCCGGTCGACACCACAGCCCCAGGTCCCCGGATCAGGTCGGCACCCCGGAACCAGGTCACCGGGTCATGTCGGGACCCAGCCCGGGTCCCCGGGACGGGTTTTTACCCAAGCCCCAGATCACCGGGTCCTGTCGGGACCCCGGCCCAGGTCCCCTGGACAGGTCGTTACCCCGGCCCCGGGTCACCGGGTCATGTCGGGTCGCTGTCCCGGGTACCAGTGTTAGGTGACCACCCCGGCACCGGGAGACGGAGTCTAACCGGGTCCCCGGCCCGGGTCCCCGGGTCAGGTGGTTACCCTGGCCTCAGGTCACCGGGTCAGGTCGGGACCCCGGACCCAGGTCCCCGGGTCGTATCGGGTCGCTGCCCCGGGTACCAGTGTCGGGTGACATCCCCGGCCCCAGGACCCCGGGTCACGTGGGGACCCCGGACCCAGGTCACCTGGTCATGTCTGGTACCCAGCCTGATTCCCAGGTTCCGATGACCACCCCGGCACCAGGACCCCGCGTCACGTGGGGACACCGGCCACAGGTGAGCGGGTCACGTGGGGACAGGGGCCCCAGGTCACCGGGTCACGTGGGGACCCCGGACCCAGGTCAGCGGGTCACGTGGGGACCCCGGCAGCAGGACCCCGGGTCACGTGGGGACACCGGACCCAGGTCACCGGGTCACGTGGGGACCCCGGACCCAGGTGACCGGGTCACGTGGGGACACCGGCAGCAGGACCCCGGGTCACGTGGGGACCCCGGACCCAGGTCAGCGGGTCACGTGGGGACCCCGGCAGCAGGACCCCGGGTCACGTGGGGACACCGGCCCCAGGTCACCGGGTCACGTGGGGACCCCGGACCCATGTCAGCGGGTCACGTGGGGACACCGGACCCAGGTCAGCGGGTCACGTGGGGACCCCGGCAGCAGGACCCCAGGTCACGTGGGGACACCGGACCCAGGTCAGCGGGTCACGTGGGGACACCGGACCCAGGTCAGTGGGTCACGTGGGGACTCCGGCCCCAGGTCAGCGGGTCACGTGGGGACCCCGGCACCAGGACCCCGGGTCACGTGGGGACCCCGGCCCCACGTCAGCGGGTCACGTGGGGACCCCGGCACCAGGACCCCTGGTCACGTAGGGACCCCGGCCCCAGGTCAGCGGGTCACGTGGGGACCCCGGACCCAGGTCACCTGGTCATGTCTGGTACCCAGCCTGGTTCCCAGGTTCCGATGACCACCCCGGCACCAGGACCCCGGGTCACGTGGGGACACCGGCCCCAGGTGACCGGGTCACGTGGGGACACCGGCCCCAGGTGACCGGGTCAGAGGGGACCCCGGCCCCAGGTCAGCGGGTCACGTGGGGACCCCGGCACCAGGACCCCGGGTCACGTGGGGACCCCGGCCCCAGGTCAGCGGGTCACGTGGGGACCCCGGACCCAGGTCACCTGGTCATGTCTGGTACCCAGCCTGGTTCCCAGGTTCCGATGACCACCCCGGCACCAGGACCCCGGGTCACGTGGGGACACCGGCCCCAGGTGACCGGGTCACGTGGGGACACCGGCCCCAGGTGACCGGGTCACGTGGGGACCCCGGACCCAGGTCAGCGGGTGACGTGTGGACACCGGCCCCAGGTGACCGGGTCACGTGGGGACGTTGGACCCAGGTCAGCGGGTCACGTGGGGACACCGGCCCCAGTTCACCGGGTCAGGTCGGGACTCCGGACCCAGGTCAGCGGGTCATGTCACGTCCCATGCCCGGGTCCCCGGGTTGGATTTTTACCCTGGCCCCGGGTCACAGGGTCATGTCGGGTCAACGGCCTGGGTACAACGGTCTGGTGACCACCCCGACCCCAGGTCCCCGGGTCATGACGGGACACCGGACCAAGTCCCCGAGTCCGGTCGACACCACAGCCCCAGGTCCCCGGGTCAGGTCGGCACCCCGGAACCAGGTCACCGGGTCATGTCGGGACCCAGCCCGGGTCCCCGGGACGGGTTTTTACCCAAGCCCCAGATCACCGGGTCCTGTCGGGACCCCGGCCCAGGTCCCCTGGACAGGTCGTTACCCCGGCCCCGGGTCACCGGGTCATGTCGGGTCGCTGTCCCGGGTACCAGTGTTAGGTGACCACCCCGGCACCGGGAGACGGAGTCTAACCGGGTCCCCGGCCCGGGTCCCCGGGTCAGGTGGTTACCCTGGCCTCAGGTCACCGGGTCAGGTCGGGACCCCGGACCCAGGTCCCCGGGTCGTATCGGGTCGCTGCCCCGGGTACCAGTGTCGGGTGACATCCCCGGCCCCAGGACCCCGGGTCACGTGGGGACCCCGGACCCAGGTCACCTGGTCATGTCTGGTACCCAGCCTGATTCCCAGGTTCCGATGACCACCCCGGCACCAGGACCCCGCGTCACGTGGGGACACCGGCCACAGGTGAGCGGGTCACGTGGGGACAGGGGCCCCAGGTCACCGGGTCACGTGGGGACCCCGGACCCAGGTCAGCGGGTCACGTGGGGACCCCGGCAGCAGGACCCCGGGTCACGTGGGGACACCGGACCCAGGTCACCGGGTCACGTGGGGACCCCGGACCCAGGTCAGCGGGTCACGTGGGGACACCGGCAGCAGGACCCCGGGTCACGTGGGGACCCCGGACCCAGGTCAGCGGGTCACGTGGGGACCCCGGCAGCAGGACCCCGGGTCACGTGGGGACACCGGCCCCAGGTCACCGGGTCACGTGGGGACCCCGGACCCATGTCAGCGGGTCACGTGGGGACACCGGACCCAGGTCAGCGGGTCACGTGGGGACCCCGGCAGCAGGACCCCAGGTCACGTGGGGACACCGGACCCAGGTCAGCGGGTCACGTGGGGACACCGGACCCAGGTCAGTGGGTCACGTGGGGACTCCGGCCCCAGGTCAGCGGGTCACGTGGGGACCCCGGCACCAGGACCCCGGGTCACGTGGGGACCCCGGCCCCAGGTCAGCGGGTCACGTGGGGACCCCGGCACCAGGACCCCTGGTCACGTAGGGACCCCGGCCCCAGGTCAGCGGGTCACGTGGGGACCCCGGACCCAGGTCACCTGGTCATGTCTGGTACCCAGCCTGGTTCCCAGGTTCCGATGACCACCCCGGCACCAGGACCCCGGGTCACGTGGGGACACCGGCCCCAGGTGACCGGGTCACGTGGGGACACCGGCCCCAGGTGACCGGGTCAGAGGGGACCCCGGCCCCAGGTCAGCGGGTCACGTGGGGACCCCGGCACCAGGACCCCGGGTCACGTGGGGACCCCGGCCCCAGGTCAGCGGGTCACGTGGGGACCCCGGACCCAGGTCACCTGGTCATGTCTGGTACCCAGCCTGGTTCCCAGGTTCCGATGACCACCCCGGCACCAGGACCCCGGGTCACGTGGGGACACCGGCCCCAGGTGACCGGGTCACGTGGGGACACCGGCCCCAGGTCACCGGGTCACGTGGGGACCCCGGACCCAGGTCAGCGGGTGACGTGTGGACACCGGCCCCAGGTGACCGGGTCACGTGGGGACGTTGGACCCAGGTCAGCGGGTCACGTGGGGACACCGGCCCCAGTTCACCGGGTCAGGTCGGGACTCCGGACCCAGGTCAGCGGGTCATGTCACGTCCCATGCCCGGGTCCCCGGGTTGGATTTTTACCCTGGCCCCGGGTCACAGGGTCATGTCGGCTCAACGGCCTGGGTACAACGGTCTGGTGACCACCCCGACCCCAGGTCCCCGGGTCATGACGGGACACCGGACCAAGTCCCCGAGTCCGGTCGACACCACAGCCCCAGGTCCCCGGGTCAGGTCGGCACCCCGGAACCAGGTCACCGGGTCATGTCGGGACCCAGCCCGGGTCCCCGGGACGGGTTTTTACCCAAGCCCCAGATCACCGGGTCCTGTCGGGACCCCGGCCCAGGTCCCCTGGACAGGTCGTTACCCCGGCCCCGGGTCACCGGGTCATGTCGGGTCGCTGTCCCGGGTACCAGTGTTAGGTGACCACCCCGGCACCGGGAGACGGAGTCTAACCGGGTCCCCGGCCCGGGTCCCCGGGTCAGGTGGTTACCCTGGCCTCAGGTCACCGGGTCAGGTCGGGACCCCGGACCCAGGTCCCCGGGTCGTATCGGGTCGCTGCCCCGGGTACCAGTGTCGGGTGACATCCCCGGCCCCAGGACCCCGGGTCACGTGGGGACCCCGGACCCAGGTCACCTGGTCATGTCTGGTACCCTGCCTGATTCCCAGGTTCCGATGACCACCCCGGCACCAGGACCCCGCGTCACGTGGGGACACCGGCCACAGGTGAGCGGGTCACGTGGGGACAGGGGCCCCAGGTCACCGGGTCACGTGGGGACCCCGGACCCAGGTCAGCGGGTCACGTGGGGACCCCGGCAGCAGGACCCCGGGTCACGTGGGGACACCGGACCCAGGTCACCGGGTCACGTGGGGACCCCGGACCCAGGTCAGCGGGTCACGTGGGGACACCGGCAGCAGGACCCCGGGTCACGTGGGGACCCCGGACCCAGGTCAGCGGGTCACGTGGGGACCCCGGCAGCAGGACCCCGGGTCACGTGGGGACACCGGCCCCAGGTCACCGGGTCACGTGGGGACCCCGGACCCATGTCAGCGGGTCACGTGGGGACACCGGACCCAGGTCAGCGGGTCACGTGGGGACCCCGGCAGCAGGACCCCAGGTCACGTGGGGACACCGGACCCAGGTCAGCGGGTCACGTGGGGACACCGGACCCAGGTCAGTGGGTCACGTGGGGACTCCGGCCCCAGGTCAGCGGGTCACGTGGGGACCCCGGCACCAGGACCCCGGGTCACGTGGGGACCCCGGCCCCAGGTCAGCGGGTCACGTGGGGACCCCGGCACCAGGATCCCGGGTCACGTGGGGACCCCGGCCCCAGGTCAGCGGGTCACGTGGGGACCCCGGACCCAGGTCACCTGGTCATGTCTGGTACCCAGCCTGGTTCCCAGGTTCCGATGACCACCCCGGCACCAGGACCCCGGGTCACGTGGGGACACCGGCCCCAGGTCAGCGGGTCACGTGGGGACCCCGGACCCAGGTCAGCGGGTCACGTGGGGACACCGGCCCCAGGTGACCGGGTCAGGTCGGGTCCCCGGACCCAGGTCAGCGGGTCATGTCACGTCCCATGCCCGGGTCCCCGGGTTGGATTTTTACCCAGGCCCCGGGTCACAGGGTCATGTCGGGTCAACGGCCTGGGTACAACGGTCTGGTGACCACCCCGACCCCAGGTCCCCGGGTCATGACGGGACACCGGACCAGGTCCCCGAGTCCGGTCGACACCACAGCCCCAGGTCCCCGGGTCAGGTCGGCACCCCGGAACCAGGTCACCGGGTCATGTCGGGACCCAGCCCGGGTCCCCGGGACGGGTTTTTACCCAAGCCCCAGATCTCCGGGTCCTGTCGGGTCCCCGGCCCAGGTCCCCTGGACAGGTCGTTACCCCGGCCCCGGGTCACCGGGTCATGTCAAGTCGCTGTCCCGGGTACCAGTGTCAGGTGACCACCCCGGCCCCGGGAGACGGAGTCATACCGGGTCCCCGGCCCGGGTCCCCGGGTCAGGTGGTTACCCTGGCCCCAGGTCACCGGGTCCTGACGGGTCCCCGGCCCGGGTCCCCTGGACAGGTCGTTAACCCGGCCCCGTGTCACCGGGACATGTCGCGCACCCAGCCTGGTTCCCAGGTTCCGTTGACCACCCCGGCACCAGGACCCCGGGTCACGTGGGGACACCGGCCCCAGGTCACCGGGTCACGTGGGGACCCCGGACCCATGTCAGCGGGTCACGTGGGGACACCGGACCCAGGTCAGCGGGTCACGTGGGGACACCGGACCCAGGTCAGTGGGTCACGTGGGGACTCCGGCACCAGGACCCCGGGTCACGTGGGGACACCGGACCCAGGTCAGCGGGTCACGTGGGGACACCGGACCCATGTCAGCGGGTCACGTGGGGACCCTGGCACCAGGACCCCGGGTCACGTGGGGACCCCGGCCCCAGGTCAGCGGGTCACGTGGGGACCCCGGCACCAGGACCCCGGGTCACGTGGGGACCCCGGCCCCAGGTCAGCGGGTCACGTGGGGACACCGGACCCAGGTCAGTGGGTCACGTGGGGACAGCGGACCCATGTCAGCGGGTCACGTGGGGACACCGGACCCAGGTCAGCGGGTCACGTGGGGACCCCGGCACCAGGACCCCGGGTCACGTGGGGACACCGGCCCCAGGTGACCGGGTCACGTGGGGACCCCGGCACCAGGTCTCCGGGTCACGTGGGAACCCCGGCCCCAGGTCAGCGGGTCACGTGGGGACACCGGCCCCAGGTCAGCGGGTCACGTGGGGACCCCGGACCCAGGTCAGCGGGTCACGTGGGGACCCCGGCCCCAGGTCAGCGGGTCACGTGGGGACCCTGGCACCAGGACCCCGGGTCACGTGGGGACCCCGGACCCAGGTCACCTGGTCATGTCTGGTACCCAGCCTGGTTCCCAGGTTCCGATGACCACCCCGGCACCAGGACCCCGGGTCACGTGGGGACACCGGCCCCAGGTGACCGGGTCACTTGGGGACACCGGCCCCAGGTCAGCGGGTCACGTGGGGACCCCGGCAGCAGGTGACCGGGTCACGTGGGGACACCGGACCCAGGTCAGCGGGTCACGTGGGGACACCGGACCCAGGTCAGCGGGTCACGTGGGGACACCGGCCCCAGATCACCGCGTCAGGTCGGGACCCGGGACCTAGGTCGGGTCATGTGACGTCCCATGCCCGGGTCCCCGGGTTGGATCTTTACTCAGGCCCCGGGTCACAGGGTCATGTCGGGTCAACGGCCTGGCTACAACGGTCTGGTGACCACCCCGACCCCAGGTCCCCGGGTCATGACGGGACACCGGACCAGGTCCCCGAGTCCGGTCGACACCACAGCCCCAGGTCCCCGGGTCAGGTCGGCACCCCGGAACCAGGTCACCGGGTCATGTCGGGACCCAGCCCGGGTCCCCGGGACGGGTTTTTACCCAAGCCCCAGATCACCGGGTCCTGTCGGGACCCCGGCCCAGGTCCCCTGTACAGGTCGTTACCCCTGCCCCGGGTCACGTCGGGTCGCTGTCCCGTGTACCATTGTCAGGTGACCACCCCGGCCCCGGGAGACGGAGTCATACCGGTTCCCCGGCCCGGGTCCCCGGGTCAGGTGGTTACCCTGGCCCCAGGTCACCGGGTCAGGTCGGGACCCCGGACCCAGGTCAGCGGGTCACGTGGGGACCCCGGCAGCAGGACCCCGGGTCACGTGGGGACACCGGACCCAGGTCAGCGGGTCACGTGGGGACCCCGGCAGCAGGACCCCGGGTCACGTGGGGACACCGGACCCAGGTCAGCGGGTCACGTGGGGACACCGGACCCAGGTCAGCGGGTCACGTGGGGACTCCGGCACCAGGACCCCGGGTCACGTGGGGACACCGAACCCAGGTCCCCAGGTCACGTGGGGACCCCGGCACCAGGACCCCGGGTCACGTGGGGATACCGGCCCCAGGTCAGCGGGTCACGTGGGGACACCGGACCCAGGTCAGTGGGTCACGTGGGGACAGCGGACCCATGTCAGCGGGTCACGTGGGGACACCGGACCCAGGTCAGCGGGTCACGTGGGGACCCCGGCACCAGGACCCCGGGTCACGTGGGGACACCGGCCCCAGGTCAGCGGGTCACGTGGGGACCCCGGCACCAGGTCTCCGGGTCACGTGGGAACCCCGGCCCCAGGTCAGCGGGTCACGTGGGGACACCGGCCCCAGGTCAGCGGGTCACGTGGGGACCCCGGACCCAGGTCAGCGGGTCACGTGGGGACCCCGGCACCAGGACCCCGGGTCACGTGGGGACCCCGGACCCAGGTCACCTGGTCATGTCTGGTACCCAGCCTGGTTCCCAGGTTCCGATGACCACCCCGGCACCAGGACCCCGGGTCACGTGGGGACACCGGCCCCAGGTGACCGGGTCACTTGGGGACACCGGCCCCAGGTCAGCGGGTCACGTGGGGACCCCGGCAGCAGGACCCCGGGTCACGTGGGGACACCGGACCCAGGTCAGCGGGTCACGTGGGGACACCGGACCCAGGTCAGCGGGTCACGTGGGGACACCGGCCCCAGGTCACCGCGTCAGGTCGGGACCCGGGACCTAGGTCGGGTCATGTGACGTCCCATGCCCGGGTCCCCGGGTTGGATCTTTACTCAGGCCCCGGGTCACAGGGTCATGTCGGGTCAACGGCCTGGCTACAACGGTCTGGTGACCACCCCGACCCCAGGTCCCCGGGTCATGACGGGACACCGGACCAGGTCCCCGAGTCCGGTCGACACCACAGCCCCAGGTCCCCGGGTCAGGTCGGCACCCCGGAACCAGGTCACCGGGTCATGTCGGGACCCAGCCCGGGTCCCCGGGACGGGTTTTTACCCAAGCCCCAGATCACCGGGTCCTGTCGGGACCCCGGCCCAGGTCCCCTGTACAGGTCGTTACCCCTGCCCCGGGTCACGTCGGGTCGCTGTCCCGTGTACCATTGTCAGGTGACCACCCCGGCCCCGGGAGACGGAGTCATACCGGTTCCCCGGCCCGGGTCCCCGGGTCAGGTGGTTACCCTGGCCCCAGGTCACCGGGTCAGGTCGGGACCCCGGACCCAGGTCAGCGGGTCACGTGGGGACCCCGGCAGCAGGACCCCGGGTCACGTGGGGACACCGGACCCAGGTCACCGGGTCACGTGGGGACCCCGGCAGCAGGACCCCGGGTCACGTGGGGACACCGGACCCAGGTCAGCGGGTCACGTGGGGACACCGGACCCAGGTCAGCGGGTCACGTGGGGACTCCGGCACCAGGACCCCGGGTCACGTGGGGACACCGAACCCAGGTCCCCAGGTCACGTGGGGACCCCGGCACCAGGACCCCGGGTCACGTGGGGATACCGGCCCCAGGTCACCGGGTCACGTGGGGACCCCGGCCCCAGGTCAGCGGGTCACGTGGGGACCCCGGCCCCAGGTCAGCGGGTCACGTGGGGACACCGGACCCAGGTCAGCGGGTCACGTGGGGACCCCGGACCCATGTCAGCGGGTCACGTCGGGACACCGG
The DNA here is from genome assembly GCA_951411735.1 of Somateria mollissima. NCBI lineage: Eukaryota > Metazoa > Chordata > Aves > Anseriformes > Anatidae > Somateria > Somateria mollissima. The sequence continues at coordinate 26,177 of CATOCB010000002.1, forward strand.
ACCCAGGTCAGTGGGTCACGTGGGGACACCGGCACCAGGTCAGCGGGTCACGTGGGGACACCGGCCCCAGGTCAGCGGGTCACGTGGGGACCCCAGCCCCAGGTCAGCGGGTCACGTGGGGACCCCGGCACCAGGACCCCGGGTCACGTGGGGACCCCGGCCCCAGGTCAACGGGTCACGTGGGGACCCTGGACCCAGGTCACCTGGTCATGTCTGGTACCCAGCCTGGTTCCCAGGTTCCGATGACCACCCCGGCACCAGGACCCCGGGTCACGTGGGGACACCGGCCCCAGGTGACCGGGTCACGTGGGGACACCGGCCCCAGGTCAGCGGGTCACGTGGGGACCCCGGACCCAGGTCAGCGGGTCACGTGGGGACACCGGCTCCAGGTCACCGGGTCACGTCGGGACCCCGGACCCAGGTCGGGTCATGTCACGTCCCATGCCCGGGTCCCCGGGTTGAATTTTTACCCAGGCCCCGGGTCACAGGGTCATGTCGGGTCAACGGCCTGGGTACAATGGTCTGGTGACCACCCCGACCCCAGGTCCCCGGGTCATGACGGGACACCGGACCAGGTCCCCGAGTCCGGTCGACACCACAGCCCCAGGTCACCGGGTCAGGTCGGCACCCCGGAACCAGGTCACCGGGTCATGTCGGGACCCAGCCCGGGTCCCCGGGACGGGTTTTTACCCAAGCCCCAGATCACCGGGTCCTGTCGGGACCCCGGCCCAGGTCCCCTGGACAGGTCGCTACCCCGGCCCCGGGTCACCGGGTCACGTCGGGTCGCTGTCCCGGGTACCAGTGTCAGCTGACCACCCCGGCCCCGGGAGACGGAGTCATACCGGATCCCCGGCCCGGGTCCCCGGGTCAGGTGGTTACCCCTCCTCAGGTCACCGGGTCAGGTCGGGACCCCGGACCCAGGTCCCCGGGTCGTATCGGGTCGCTGCCCCGGGTACCAGTGTCGGGTGACATCCCCGGCCCCAGGTCCCCGGGTCACGTGGGGTCCCCGGCCCGGGTCCCCGGGTTGCATCGGGACACCAGCGAAGGATCACCGGGTCCTGTCGGGTCCCCGGCCCGGGTCCCCTGGACAGGTCGTTAACCCGGCCCCGGGTCACCGGGACATGTCGCGCACCCGGCCTGGTTCCCAGGTTCCGGTGACCACCCCGGCACCAGGACCCCGGGTCACGTGGGGACCCCGGCCCCAGGTCACCGGGTCACGTGGGGACCCCGGCCCCAGGTCAGCGGGTCACGTGGGGACACCGGACCCAGGTCAGCGGGTCACGTGGGGACCCCGGCAGCTGGACCCCGGGTCACGTGGGGACACCGGACCCAGGTCAGCGGGTCACGTGGGGACACCGGACCCAGGTCAGCGGGTCACGTGGGGACTCCGGCACCAGGACCCCGGGTCACGTGGGGACTCCGGACCCAGGTCCCCGGGTCACGTGGGGACACCGGACCCAGGTCAGCGGGTCACGTGGGGACCCCGGCACCAGGACCCCGGGTCACGTGGGGACCCCGGCCCCAGGTCAGCGGGTCACGTGGGGACACCGGCACGAGGACCCCGGGTCACGTGGGGACCCCGGCCCCAGGTCAGCGGGTCACGTGGGGACACCGGACCCAGGTCAGCGGGTCACGTGGGGACCTCGGACCCATGTCAGCGGGTCACGTGGGGACACCGGACCCAGGTCAGTGGGTCACGTGGGGACACCAGACCCAGGTCTCCGGGTCACGTGGGGACACCGGACCCAGTTCAGCGGGTCACGTGGGAACCCCGGCACCAGGACCCCGGGTCACGTGGGGACCCCGGCCCCAGGTCAGCGGGTCACGTGGGGACCCCAGCACCAGGACCCCGGGTCACGTGGGGACCCCGGCCCCAGGTCAGCGGGTCACGTGGGGACCCCGGCCCCAGGTCAGCGGGTCACGTGGGGACCCCGGCACCAGGACCCCGGGTCACGTGGGGACCCCGGCCCCAGGTCAGCGGGTCACGTGGGGACACCGGCCCCAGGTCAGCGGGTCACGTGGGGACCCCGGACCCAGGTCACCGGGTCATGTGGGGACCCCGGCCCCAGGTCACCGGGTCACGTGGGGACCCCGGCAGCAGGACCCCGGGTCACGTGGGGACACCGGACCCAGGTCAGCGGGTCACGTGGGGACACCGGACCCAGGTCAGCGGGTCACGTGGGGACTCCGGCACCAGGACCCCGGGTCACGTGGGGACACCGGACCCAAGTCCCCGGGTCACGTGGGGACACCGGACCCAGGTCCCCGGGTCACGTGGGGACCCCGGCACCAGGACCCCGGGTCACGTGGGGATACCGGCCCCAGGTCAGCGGGTCACGTGGGGACCCCGGCAGCAGGACCCCGGGTCACGTTGGGACCCCGGCCCCAGGTCAGCGGGTCACGTGGGGACACCGGCCCCAGGTCAGCGGGACACGTGGGGACCCCGGACCCATGTCAGCGGGTCACGTCGGGACACCGGACCCAGGTCAGTGGGTCACGTGGGGACACCGGCACCAGGTCAGCGGGTCACGTGGGGACACCGGCCCCAGGTCAGCGGGTCACGTGGGGACCCCGGCACCAGGACCCCGGGTCACGTGGGGACCCCGGCCCCAGGTCAGCGGGTCACGTGGGGACCCCGGCCCCAGGTCACCTGGTCATGTCTGGTACCCAGCCTGGTTCCCAGGTTCCGATGAGCACCCCGGCACCAGGACCCCGGGTCACGTGGGGACACCGGCCCCAGGTGACCGGGTCACGTGGGGACACCGGCCCCAGGTGACCGGGTCACTTGGGGACCCCGGACCCAGGTCAGCGGGTCACGTGGGGACACCGGCTCCAGGTCACCGGGTCAGGTCGGGACCCCGGACCCAGGTCGGGTCATGTCACGTCCCATGCCCGGGTCCCCGGGTTGGATTTTTACCCAGGCCCCGGGTCACAGGGTCATGTCGGGTCAACGGCCTGGGTACAACGGTCTGGTGACCACCCCGACCCCAGGTCCCCGGGTCATGACGGGACACCGGACCAGGTCCCCGAGTCCGGTCGACACCACAGCCCCAGGTCCCCGGGTCAGGTCGGCACCCCGGAACCAGGTCACCGGGTCATGTCGGGACCCAGCCCGGGTCCCCGGGACGGGTTTTTACCCAAGCCCCAGATCACCGGGTCCTGTCGGGACCCCGGCCCAGGTCCCCTGGACAGGTCGCTACCCCGGCCCCGGGTCACCGGGTCACGTCGGGTCGCTGTCCCGGGTACCAGTGTCAGGTGACCACCCCGGCCCCGGGAGACGGAGTCATACCGGTTCCCCGGCCCGGGTCCCCGGGTCAGGTGGTTACCCCTCCTCAGGTCACCGGGTCAGGTTGGGACCCCGGACCCAGGTCCCCGGGTCGTATCGGGTCGCTGCCCCGGGTACCAGTGTCGGGTGACATCCCCGGCCCCAGGTCCCCGGGTCACGTGGGGTCCCCGGCCCGGGTCCCCGGGTTGCATCGGGACACCAGCGAAGGATCACCGGGTCCTGTCGGGTCCCCGGCCCGGGTCCCCTGGACAGGTCGTTAACCCGGCCCCGGGTCACCGGGACATGTCGCGCACCCGGCCTGGTTCCCAGGTTCCGGTGACCACCCCGGCACCAGGACCCCGGGTCACGTGGGGACCCAGGCACAAGGTCACCGGGTCACGTGGGGACCCCGGACCCAGGTCAGCGGGTCACGTGGGGACACCGGACCCAGGTCAGCGGGTCACGTGGGGACCCCGGCAGCTGGACCCCGGGTCACGTGGGGACACCGGACCCAGGTCAGCGGGTCACGTGGGGACACCGGACCCAGGTCAGCGGGTCACGTGGGGACTCCGGCACCACGACCCCGGGTCACGTGGGGACACCGGACCCAGGTCCCCGGGTCACGTGGGGACACCGGACCCAGGTCAGCGGGTCACGTGGGGACCCCGGCACCAGGACCCCGGGTCACGTGGGGACCCCGGCCCCAGGTCAGCGGGTCACGTGGGGACCCCGGCACGAGGACCCCGGGTCACGTGGGGACCCCGGCCCCAGGTCAGCGGGTCACGTGGGGACACCGGCCCCAGGTCAGCGGGTCACGTGGGGACCCCGGACCCATGTCAGCGGGTCACGTGGGGACACCGGACCCAGGTCAGTGGGTCACGTGGGGACACCAGACCCAGGTCTCCGGGTCACGTGGGGACACCGGACCCAGTTCAGCGGGTCACGTGGGGACCCCGGCACCAGGACCCCGGGTAACGTGGGGACCCCGGCCCCAGGTCAGCGGGTCACGTGGGGACCCCGGCACCAGGACCCCGGGTCACGTGGGGACCCCGGCCCCAGGTCAGCGGGTCACGTGGGGACCCCGGCACGAGGACCCCGGGTCACGTGGGGACCCCGGCCCCAGGTCAGCGGGTCACGTGGGGACCCCGGCCCCAGGTCAGCGGGTCACGTGGGGACCCCGGCCCCAGGTCAGCGGGTCACGTGGGGACACCGGCCCCAGGTCAGCGGGTCACGTGGGGACCCAGGACCCAGGTCACCGGGTCACGTGGGGACACCAGCCCCAGGTCCCCGGGTCACGTGGGGACCCCGGCCCCAGGTCAGCGGGTCACGTGGGGACCCCGGCACCAGGACCCCGGGTCACGTGGGGACCCCGGCCCCAGGTCAGCGGGTCACGTGGGGACCCCGGACCCAGGTCACCTGGTCAGGTCTGGACCCCGGACCCAGGTCCCCGGGTCGTATCGGGTCGCTGCCCCGGGTACCAGTGTCGGGTGACATCCCCAGCCCCAGGTCCCCGGGTCACGTGGGGTCCCCGGCCCGGGTCCCCGGGTTGCATCGGGACACCAGCGAAGGATCACCGGGTCCTGTCGGGTCCCCGGCCCGGGTCCCCTGGACAGGTCGTTAACCCGGCCCCGGGTCATGTCGCGCACCCGGCCTGGTTCCCAGGTTCCGGTGACCACCCCGGCATCAGGACCCTGGGTCACGTGGGGACACCGGCCCCAGGTCAGCGGGTCACGTGGGGACCCCGGCCCCAGGTCACCTGGTCATGTCTGGTACCCAGCCTGGTTCCCAGGTTCCGATGAGCACCCCGGCACCAGGACCCCGGGTCACGTGGGGACACCGGCCCCAGGTGACCGGGTCACGTGGGGACACCGGCCCCAGGTGACCGGGTCAGAGGGGACCCCGGACCCAGGTCAGCGGGTCACGTGGGGACACCGGCCCCAGGTCACCGGGTCACGTCGGGACCCCGGACCCAGGTCAGCGGGTCATGTCACGTCCCATGCCCGGGTCCCCGGGTTGGATTTTTACCCAGGCCCCGGGTCACAGGGTCATGTCGGGTCAACGGCCTGGGTACAAGGGTCTGGTGACCACCCCGACCCCAGGTCCCCGGGTCATGACGGGACACCGGACCAGGTCCCCGAGTCCGGTCGACACCACAGCCCCAGGTCCCCGGGTCAGGTCGGCACCCCGGAACCAGGTCACCGGGTCATGTCGGGACCCAGCCCGGGTCCCCGGGACGGGTTTTTACCCAAGCCCCAGATCACCGGGTCCTGTCGGGACCCCGGCCCAGGTCCCCTGGACAGGTCGTTACCCCGGCCCCGGGTCACCTGGTCACGTCGGGTCGCTGTCCCGGGTACCAGTGTCAGGTGACCACCCCGGCCCCGGGAGACGGAGTCATACCGGGTCCCCGGCCCGGGTCCCCGGGTCAGGTGGTTACCCTGGCCTCAGGTCACCGGGTCAGGTCGGGACCCCGGACCCAGGTCCCCGGGTCGTATCGGGTCGCTGCCCCGGGTACCAGTGTCGGGTGACATCCCCGGCCCCAGGTCCCCGGGTCACGTGGGGTCCCCGGCCCGGGTCCCCGGGTTGCATCGGGACACCAGCGAAGGATCACCGGGTCCTGTCGGGTCCCCGGCCCGGGTCCCCTGGACAGGTCGTAAACCCGGCCCCGGGTCATGTCTGGTACCCAGCCTGGTTCCCAGGTTCCGATGAGCACCCCGGCATCAGGACCCCGGGTCACGTGGGGACACCGGCCCCAGGTCACCGGGTCACGTGGGGACCCCGGACCCAGGTCAGCGGGTCACGTGGGGACACCGGCCCCAGGTCACCGGGTCACGTGGGGACGTTGGACCCAGATCAGCAGGTCACGTGGGGACACCGGCCCCAGTTCACCGGGTGAGGTCGGGACTCCGGACCCAGGTCAGCGGGTCATGTCACGTCCCATGCCCGGGTCCCCGGGTTGGATTTTTACCCAGGCCCCGGGTCACAGGGTCATGTCGGGTCAACGGCCTGGGTACAACGGTCTGGTGACCACCCCGACCCCAGGTCCCCGGGTCATGACGGGACACCGGACCAAGTCCCCGAGTCCGGTCGACACCACAGCCCCAGGTCCCCGGGTCAGGTCGGCACCCCGGAACCAGGTCACCGGGTCATGTCGGGACCCAGCCCGGGTCCCCGGGACGGGTTTTTACCCAAGCCCCAGATCACCGGGTCCTGTCGGGACCCCGGCCCAGGTCCCCTGGACAGGTCGTTACCCCGGCCCCGGGTCACCGGGTCATGTCGGGTCGCTGCCCCTGGTACCAGTGTCGGGTGACATCCCCGGCCCCAGGACCCCGGGTCACGTGGGGACACCGGCCCCAGGTGACCGGGTCACGTGGGGACACCGGCCCCAGGTGACCGGGTCAGAGGGGACCCCGGACCCAGGTCAGCGGGTCACGTGGGGACACCGGCCCCAGGTCACCGGGTCACGTGGGGACCCCGGACCCAGGTCAGCGGGTCACGTGGGGACACCGGCCCCAGGTCACCGGGTCACGTGGGGACGTTGGACCCAGATCAGCAGGTCACGTGGGGACACCGGCCCCAGTTCACCGGGTGAGGTCGGGACTCCGGACCCAGGTCAGCGGGTCATGTCACGTCCCATGCCCGGGTCCCCGGGTTGGATTTTTACCCAGGCCCCGGGTCACAGGGTCATGTCGGGTCAACGGCCTGGGTACAACGGTCTGGTGACCACCCCGACCCCAGGTCCCCGGGTCATGACGGGACACCGGACCAAGTCCCCGAGTCCGGTCGACACCACAGCCCCAGGTCCCCGGGTCAGGTCGGCACCCCGGAACCAGGTCACCGGGTCATGTCGGGACCCAGCCCGGGTCCCCGGGACGGGTTTTTACCCAAGCCCCAGATCACCGGGTCCTGTCGGGACCCCGGCCCAGGTCCCCTGGACAGGTCGTTACCCCGGCCCCGGGTCACCGGGTCATGTCGGGTCGCTGCCCCTGGTACCAGTGTCGGGTGACATCCCCGGCCCCAGGACCCCGGGTCACGTGGGGACACCGGCCCCAGGTGACCGGGTCACGTGGGGACACCGGCCCCAGGTGACCGGGTCAGAGGGGACCCCGGACCCAGGTCAGCGGGTCACGTGGGGACACCGGCCCCAGGTCACCGGGTCACGTGGGGACCCCGGACCCAGGTCAGCGGGTCACGTGGGGACACCGGCCCCAGTTCACCGGGTCAGGTCGGGTCCCCGGACCCAGGTCAGCGGGTCATGTCACGTCCCATGACCGGGTCCCCGGGTTGGATTTTTACCCAGGCCCCGGGTCACAGGGTCATGTCGGGTCAACGGCCTGGGTACAACGGTCTGGTGACCACCCCGACCCCAGGTCCCCGGGTCATGACGGGACACCGGACCAGGTCCCCGAGTCCGGTCGACACCACAGCCCCAGGTCCCCGGGTCAGGTCGGCACCCCGGAACCAGGTCACCGGGTCATGTCGGGACCCAGCCCGGGTCCCCGGGACGGGTTTTTACCCAAGCCCCAGATCTCCGGGTCCTGTCGGGTCCCCGGCCCAGGTCCCCTGGACAGGTCGTTACCCCGGCCCCGGGTCACCGGGTCATGTCAAGTCGCTGTCCCGGATACCAGTGTCAGGTGACCACCCCGGCCCCGGGAGACGGAGTCATACCGGTTCCCCGGCCCGGGTCCCCGGGTCAGGTGGTTACCCTGCCCCAGGTCACCGGGTCAGGTCGGGACCCCGGACCCATGTCAGCGGGTCACGTGGGGACACCGGACCCAGGTCAGCGGGTCACGTGGGGACCCCGGCAGCTGGACCCCGGGTCACGTGGGGACACCGGACCCAGGTCAGCGGGTCACGTGGGGACACCGGACCCAGGTCAGCGGGTCACGTGGGGACTCCGGCACCAGGACCCCGGGTCACGTGGGGACACCGGACCCAGGTCCCCGGGTCACGTGGGGACACCGGACCCAGGTCAGCGGGTCACGTGGGGACCCCGGCACCAGGACCCCGGGTCACGTGGGGACCCCGGCCCCAGGTCAGCGGGTCACGTGGGGACCCCGGCACCAGGACCCCGGGTCACGTGGGGACCCCGGCACCAGGTCAGCGGGTCACGTGGGGACCCCGGCACCAGGACCCCGGGTCACGTGGGGACCCCGGCCCCAGGTCAGCGGGTCACGTGGGGACACCGGACCCAGGTCAGTGGGTCACGTGGGGACACCAGACCCAGGTCCCCGGGTCACGTGGGGACACCGGACCCAGGTCAGCGGGTCACGTGGGGACCCCGGCACCAGGACCCCGGGTCACGTGGGGACCCCGGCCCCAAGTCAGCGGGTCACGTGGGGACCCCGGCACCAGGTCCCCGGGTCACGTGGGGACCCCGGCCCCAGGTCAGCGGGTCACGTGGGGACCCCGGCCCCAGGTCACCTGGTCATGTCTGGTACCCAGCCTGGTTCCCAGGTTCCGATGACCACCCCGGCACCAGGACCCCAGGTCACGTGGGGACACCGGCCCCAGGTGACCGGGTCACGTGGGGACACCGGCCCCAGGTCACCGGGTCACTTGGGGACCCCGGACCCAGGTCAGCGGGTCACGTGGGGACACCGGCCCCAGTTCACCGGGTCAGGTCGGGACCCCGGACCCAGGTCAGCGGGTCATGTCACGTCCCATGCCCGTGTCCCCGGCTTGGATTTTTACCTAGGCCCCGGGTCACAGGGTCATGTCGGCTCAACGGCCTGGGTACAACGGTCTGGTGACCACCCCGACCCCAGGTCCCCGGGTCATGACGGGACACCGGACCAGGTCCCCGAGTCCGGTCGACACCACAGCCCCAGGTCCCCGGGTCAGGTCGGCACCCCGGAACCAGGTCACCGGGTCATGTCGGGACCCAGCCCGGGTCCCCGGGACGGGTTTTTACCCAAGCCCCAGATCACCGGGTCCTGTCGGGACCCCGGCCCAGGTCCCCTGTACAGGTCGTTACCCCGGCCCCGGGTCACGTCGGGTCGCTGTCCCGGGTACCAGTGTCAGGTGACCACCCCGGCCCCGGGAGACGGAGTCATACCGGTTCCCCGGCCCGGGTCCCCGGGTCAGGTGGTTACCCTGGCCCCAGGTCACCGGGTCATGACGGGACACCGGACCAGGTCCCCGAGTCCGGTCGACACCACAGCCCCAGGTCCCCGGGTCAGGTCGGCACCCCGGAACCAGGTCACCGGGTCATGTCGGGACCCAGCCCGGGTCCCCGGGACGGGTTTTTACCCAAGCCCCAGATCTCCGGGTCCTGTTGGGTCCCCGGCCCAGGTCCCCTGGACAGGTCGTTACCCCGGCCCCGGGTCACCGGGTCATGTCAAGTCGCTGTCCCGGGTACCAGTGTCAGGTGACCACCCCGGCCCCGGGAGACGGAGTCATACCGGGTCCCCGGCCCGGGTCCCCGGGTCAGGTGGTTACCCTGGCCCCAGGTCACCTGGTCCTGACGGGTCCATGGCCCGGGTCCCCTGGACAGGTCGTTAACCCGGCCCCGGGTCACCGGGACATGTCGCGCACCCGGCCTGGTTCCCAGGTTCCGTTGACCACCCCGGCACCAGGACCCCGGGTCACGTGGGGACACCGGCCCCAGGTCACCGGGTCACGTGGGGACCCCGGACCCATGTCAGCGGGTCACGTGGGGACACCGGACCCAGGTCAGCGGGTCACGTGGGGACCCCGGCAGCAGGACCCCGGGTCACGTGGGGACACCGGACCCAGGTCAGCGGGTCACGTGGGGACACCGGACCCAGGTCAGTGGGTCACGTGGGGACTCCGACACCAGGACCCCGGGTCACGTGGGGACACCGGACCCAGGTCCCCGGGTCACGTGGGGACACCGGACCCATGTCAGCGGGTCACGTGGGGACCCCGGCCCCAGGTCAGCGGGTCACGTGGGGACACCGGACCCAGGTCAGCGGGTCACGTGGGGACCCCGGCACCAGGACCCCGGGTCACGTGGGGCCCCGGCCCCAGGTCAGCGGGTCACGTGGGGACACCGGACCCAGGTCAGTGGGTCACGTGGGGACACCGGACCCATGTCAGCGGGTCACGTGGGGACCCCGGCACCAGGACCCCGGGTCACGTGGGGACCCCGGCCCCAGGTCAGCGGGTCACGTGGGGACCCCGGCACCAGGACCCCGGGTCACGTGGGGACCCCGGCCCCAGGTCCCCGGGTCACGTGGGGACCCCGGCCCCAGGTCAGCGGGTCACGTGGGGACCCCGGCACCAGGACCCCGGGTCACGTGGGGACCCCGGCCCCAGGTCAGCGGGTCACGTGGGGACCCCGGCCCCAGGTCAGCGGGTCACGTGGGGACCCCGGACCCAGGTCAGCGGGTCACGTGGGGACACCAGCCCCAGGTCCCCGGGTCACGTGGGGACCCCGGCCCCAGGTCAGCGGGTCACGTGGGGACCCCGGCACCAGGACCCCGGGTCACGTGGGGACCCCGGCCCCAGGTCAGCGGGTCACGTGGGGACCCCGGACCCAGGTCACCTGGTCATGTCTGGTACCCAGCCTGGTTCCCAGGTTCCGATGACCACCCCGGCACCAGGACCCCGGGTCACGTGGGGACACCGGCCCCAGGTGACCGGGTCACGTGGGGACACCGGCCCCAGGTGACCGGGTCAGAGGGGACCCCGGACCCAGGTCAGCGGGTCACGTGGGGACACCGGCCCCAGGTCACCGGGTCACGTCGGGACCCCGGACCCAGGTCAGCGGGTCATGTCACGTCCCATGCCCGGGTCCCCGGGTTGGATTTTTACCCAGGCCCCGGGTCACAGGGTCATGTCGGGTCAACGGCCTGGGTACAAGGGTCTGGTGACCACCCCGACCCCAGGTCCCCGGGTCATGACGGGACACCGGACCAGGTCCCCGAGTCCGGTCGACACCACAGCCCCAGGTCCCCGGGTCAGGTCGGCACCCCGGAACCAGGTCACCGGGTCATGTCGGGACCCAGCCCGGGTCCCCGGGACGGGTTTTTACCCAAGCCCCAGATCACCGGGTCCTGTCGGGACCCCGGCCCAGGTCCCCTGGACAGGTCGTTACCCCGGCCCCGGGTCACCTGGTCACGTCGGGTCGCTGTCCCGGGTACCAGTGTCAGGTGACCACCCCGGCCCCGGGAGACGGAGTCATACCGGGTCCCCGGCCCGGGTCCCCGGGTCAGGTGGTTACCCTGGCCTCAGGTCACCGGGTCAGGTCGGGACCCCGGACCCAGGTCCCCGGGTCGTATCGGGTCGCTGCCCCGGGTACCAGTGTCGGGTGACATCCCCGGCCCCAGGTCCCCGGGTCACGTGGGGTCCCCGGCCCGGGTCCCCGGGTTGCATCGGGACACCAGCGAAGGATCACCGGGTCCTGTCGGGTCCCCGGCCCGGGTCCCCTGGACAGGTCGTAAACCCGGCCCCGGGTCATGTCTGGTACCCAGCCTGGTTCCCAGGTTCCGATGAGCACCCCGGCATCAGGACCCCGGGTCACGTGGGGACACCGGCCCCAGGTCACCGGGTCACGTGGGGACCCCGGACCCAGGTCAGCGGGTCACGTGGGGACACCGGCCCCAGGTCACCGGGTCACGTGGGGACGTTGGACCCAGATCAGCAGGTCACGTGGGGACACCGGCCCCAGTTCACCGGGTGAGGTCGGGACTCCGGACCCAGGTCAGCGGGTCATGTCACGTCCCATGCCCGGGTCCCCGGGTTGGATTTTTACCCAGGCCCCGGGTCACAGGGTCATGTCGGGTCAACGGCCTGGGTACAACGGTCTGGTGACCACCCCGACCCCAGGTCCCCGGGTCATGACGGGACACCGGACCAAGTCCCCGAGTCCGGTCGACACCACAGCCCCAGGTCCCCGGGTCAGGTCGGCACCCCGGAACCAGGTCACCGGGTCATGTCGGGACCCAGCCCGGGTCCCCGGGACGGGTTTTTACCCAAGCCCCAGATCACCGGGTCCTGTCGGGACCCCGGCCCAGGTCCCCTGGACAGGTCGTTACCCCGGCCCCGGGTCACCGGGTCATGTCGGGTCGCTGCCCCTGGTACCAGTGTCGGGTGACATCCCCGGCCCCAGGACCCCGGGTCACGTGGGGACACCGGCCCCAGGTGACCGGGTCACGTGGGGACACCGGCCCCAGGTGACCGGGTCAGAGGGGACCCCGGACCCAGGTCAGCGGGTCACGTGGGGACACCGGCCCCAGGTCACCGGGTCACGTGGGGACCCCGGACCCAGGTCAGCGGGTCACGTGGGGACACCGGCCCCAGTTCACCGGGTCAGGTCGGGTCCCCGGACCCAGGTCAGCGGGTCATGTCACGTCCCATGACCGGGTCCCCGGGTTGGATTTTTACCCAGGCCCCGGGTCACAGGGTCATGTCGGGTCAACGGCCTGGGTACAACGGTCTGGTGACCACCCCGACCCCAGGTCCCCGGGTCATGACGGGACACCGGACCAGGTCCCCGAGTCCGGTCGACACCACAGCCCCAGGTCCCCGGGTCAGGTCGGCACCCCGGAACCAGGTCACCGGGTCATGTCGGGACCCAGCCCGGGTCCCCGGGACGGGTTTTTACCCAAGCCCCAGATCTCCGGGTCCTGTCGGGTCCCCGGCCCAGGTCCCCTGGACAGGTCGTTACCCCGGCCCCGGGTCACCGGGTCATGTCAAGTCGCTGTCCCGGATACCAGTGTCAGGTGACCACCCCGGCCCCGGGAGACGGAGTCATACCGGTTCCCCGGCCCGGGTCCCCGGGTCAGGTGGTTACCCTGCCCCAGGTCACCGGGTCAGGTCGGGACCCCGGACCCATGTCAGCGGGTCACGTGGGGACACCGGACCCAGGTCAGCGGGTCACGTGGGGACCCCGGCAGCTGGACCCCGGGTCACGTGGGGACACCGGACCCAGGTCAGCGGGTCACGTGGGGACACCGGACCCAGGTCAGCGGGTCACGTGGGGACTCCGGCACCAGGACCCCGGGTCACGTGGGGACACCGGACCCAGGTCCCCGGGTCACGTGGGGACACCGGACCCAGGTCAGCGGGTCACGTGGGGACCCCGGCACCAGGACCCCGGGTCACGTGGGGACCCCGGCCCCAGGTCAGCGGGTCACGTGGGGACCCCGGCACCAGGACCCCGGGTCACGTGGGGACCCCGGCACCAGGTCAGCGGGTCACGTGGGGACCCCGGCACCAGGACCCCGGGTCACGTGGGGACCCCGGCCCCAGGTCAGCGGGTCACGTGGGGACACCGGACCCAGGTCAGTGGGTCACGTGGGGACACCAGACCCAGGTCCCCGGGTCACGTGGGGACCCCGGACCCAGGTCAGCGGGTCACGTGGGGACCCCGGCACCAGGACCCCGGGTCACGTGGGGACCCCGGCCCCAAGTCAGCGGGTCACGTGGGGACCCCGGCACCAGGTCCCCGGGTCACGTGGGGACCCCGGCCCCAGGTCAGCGGGTCACGTGGGGACCCCGGCCCCAGGTCACCTGGTCATGTCTGGTACCCAGCCTGGTTCCCAGGTTCCGATGACCACCCCGGCACCAGGACCCCAGGTCACGTGGGGACACCGGCCCCAGGTGACCGGGTCACGTGGGGACACCGGCCCCAGGTCACCGGGTCACTTGGGGACCCCGGACCCAGGTCAGCGGGTCACGTGGGGACACCGGCCCCAGTTCACCGGGTCAGGTCGGGACCCCGGACCCAGGTCAGCGGGTCATGTCACGTCCCATGCCCGTGTCCCCGGCTTGGATTTTTACCTAGGCCCCGGGTCACAGGGTCATGTCGGCTCAACGGCCTGGGTACAACGGTCTGGTGACCACCCCGACCCCAGGTCCCCGGGTCATGACGGGACACCGGACCAGGTCCCCGAGTCCGGTCGACACCACAGCCCCAGGTCCCCGGGTCAGGTCGGCACCCCGGAACCAGGTCACCGGGTCATGTCGGGACCCAGCCCGGGTCCCCGGGACGGGTTTTTACCCAAGCCCCAGATCACCGGGTCCTGTCGGGACCCCGGCCCAGGTCCCCTGTACAGGTCGTTACCCCGGCCCCGGGTCACGTCGGGTCGCTGTCCCGGGTACCAGTGTCAGGTGACCACCCCGGCCCCGGGAGACGGAGTCATACCGGTTCCCCGGCCCGGGTCCCCGGGTCAGGTGGTTACCCTGGCCCCAGGTCACCGGGTCATGACGGGACACCGGACCAGGTCCCCGAGTCCGGTCGACACCACAGCCCCAGGTCCCCGGGTCAGGTCGGCACCCCGGAACCAGGTCACCGGGTCATGTCGGGACCCAGCCCGGGTCCCCGGGACGGGTTTTTACCCAAGCCCCAGATCTCCGGGTCCTGTTGGGTCCCCGGCCCAGGTCCCCTGGACAGGTCGTTACCCCGGCCCCGGGTCACCGGGTCATGTCAAGTCGCTGTCCCGGGTACCAGTGTCAGGTGACCACCCCGGCCCCGGGAGACGGAGTCATACCGGGTCCCCGGCCCGGGTCCCCGGGTCAGGTGGTTACCCTGGCCCCAGGTCACCTGGTCCTGACGGGTCCATGGCCCGGGTCCCCTGGACAGGTCGTTAACCCGGCCCCGGGTCACCGGGACATGTCGCGCACCCGGCCTGGTTCCCAGGTTCCGTTGACCACCCCGGCACCAGGACCCCGGGTCACGTGGGGACACCGGCCCCAGGTCACCGGGTCACGTGGGGACCCCGGACCCATGTCAGCGGGTCACGTGGGGACACCGGACCCAGGTCAGCGGGTCACGTGGGGACCCCGGCAGCAGGACCCCGGGTCACGTGGGGACACCGGACCCAGGTCAGCGGGTCACGTGGGGACACCGGACCCAGGTCAGTGGGTCACGTGGGGACTCCGACACCAGGACCCCGGGTCACGTGGGGACACCGGACCCAGGTCCCCGGGTCACGTGGGGACACCGGACCCATGTCAGCGGGTCACGTGGGGACCCCGGCCCCAGGTCAGCGGGTCACGTGGGGACACCGGACCCAGGTCAGCGGGTCACGTGGGGACCCCGGCACCAGGACCCCGGGTCACGTGGGGCCCCGGCCCCAGGTCAGCGGGTCACGTGGGGACACCGGACCCAGGTCAGTGGGTCACGTGGGGACACCGGACCCATGTCAGCGGGTCACGTGGGGACCCCGGCACCAGGACCCCGGGTCACGTGGGGACCCCGGCCCCAGGTCAGCGGGTCACGTGGGGACCCCGGCACCAGGACCCCGGGTCACGTGGGGACCCCGGCCCCAGGTCCCCGGGTCACGTGGGGACCCCGGCCCCAGGTCAGCGGGTCACGTGGGGACCCCGGCACCAGGACCCCGGGTCACGTGGGGACCCCGGACCCAGGTCAGCGGGTCACGTGGGGACCCCGGCCCCAGGTCAGCGGGTCACGTGGGGACCCCGGACCCAGGTCAGCGGGTCACGTGGGGACACCAGCCCCAGGTCCCCGGGTCACGTGGGGACCCCGGCCCCAGGTCAGCGGGTCACGTGGGGACCCCGGCACCAGGACCCCGGGTCACGTGGGGACCCCGGCCCCAGGTCAGCGGGTCACGTGGGGACCCCGGACCCAGGTCACCTGGTCATGTCTGGTACCCAGCCTGGTTCCCAGGTTCCGATGACCACCCCGGCACCAGGACCCCGGGTCACGTGGGGACACCGGCCCCAGGTGACCGGGTCACGTGGGGACACCGGCCCCAGGTGACCGGGTCAGAGGGGACCCCGGACCCAGGTCAGCGGGTCACGTGGGGACACCGGCCCCAGGTCACCGGGTCACGTCGGGACCCCGGACCCAGGTCAGCGGGTCATGTCACGTCCCATGCCCGGGTCCCCGGGTTGGATTTTTACCCAGGCCCCGGGTCACAGGGTCATGTCGGGTCAACGGCCTGGGTACAAGGGTCTGGTGACCACCCCGACCCCAGGTCCCCGGGTCATGACGGGACACCGGACCAGGTCCCCGAGTCCGGTCGACACCACAGCCCCAGGTCCCCGGGTCAGGTCGGCACCCCGGAACCAGGTCACCGGGTCATGTCGGGACCCAGCCCGGGTCCCCGGGACGGGTTTTTACCCAAGCCCCAGATCACCGGGTCCTGTCGGGACCCCGGCCCAGGTCCCCTGGACAGGTCGTTACCCCGGCCCCGGGTCACCTGGTCACGTCGGGTCGCTGTCCCGGGTACCAGTGTCAGGTGACCACCCCGGCCCCGGGAGACGGAGTCATACCGGGTCCCCGGCCCGGGTCCCCGGGTCAGGTGGTTACCCTGGCCTCAGGTCACCGGGTCAGGTCGGGACCCCGGACCCAGGTCCCCGGGTCGTATCGGGTCGCTGCCCCGGGTACCAGTGTCGGGTGACATCCCCGGCCCCAGGTCCCCGGGTCACGTGGGGTCCCCGGCCCGGGTCCCCGGGTTGCATCGGGACACCAGCGAAGGATCACCGGGTCCTGTCGGGTCCCCGGCCCGGGTCCCCTGGACAGGTCGTAAACCCGGCCCCGGGTCATGTCTGGTACCCAGCCTGGTTCCCAGGTTCCGATGAGCACCCCGGCATCAGGACCCCGGGTCACGTGGGGACACCGGCCCCAGGTCACCGGGTCACGTGGGGACCCCGGACCCAGGTCAGCGGGTCACGTGGGGACACCGGCCCCAGGTCACCGGGTCACGTGGGGACGTTGGACCCAGATCAGCAGGTCACGTGGGGACACCGGCCCCAGTTCACCGGGTGAGGTCGGGACTCCGGACCCAGGTCAGCGGGTCATGTCACGTCCCATGCCCGGGTCCCCGGGTTGGATTTTTACCCAGGCCCCGGGTCACAGGGTCATGTCGGGTCAACGGCCTGGGTACAACGGTCTGGTGACCACCCCGACCCCAGGTCCCCGGGTCATGACGGGACACCGGACCAAGTCCCCGAGTCCGGTCGACACCACAGCCCCAGGTCCCCGGGTCAGGTCGGCACCCCGGAACCAGGTCACCGGGTCATGTCGGGACCCAGCCCGGGTCCCCGGGACGGGTTTTTACCCAAGCCCCAGATCACCGGGTCCTGTCGGGACCCCGGCCCAGGTCCCCTGGACAGGTCGTTACCCCGGCCCCGGGTCACCGGGTCATGTCGGGTCGCTGCCCCTGGTACCAGTGTCGGGTGACATCCCCGGCCCCAGGACCCCGGGTCACGTGGGGACACCGGCCCCAGGTGACCGGGTCACGTGGGGACACCGGCCCCAGGTGACCGGGTCAGAGGGGACCCCGGACCCAGGTCAGCGGGTCACGTGGGGACACCGGCCCCAGGTCACCGGGTCACGTGGGGACCCCGGACCCAGGTCAGCGGGTCACGTGGGGACACCGGCCCCAGTTCACCGGGTCAGGTCGGGTCCCCGGACCCAGGTCAGCGGGTCATGTCACGTCCCATGACCGGGTCCCCGGGTTGGATTTTTACCCAGGCCCCGGGTCACAGGGTCATGTCGGGTCAACGGCCTGGGTACAACGGTCTGGTGACCACCCCGACCCCAGGTCCCCGGGTCATGACGGGACACCGGACCAGGTCCCCGAGTCCGGTCGACACCACAGCCCCAGGTCCCCGGGTCAGGTCGGCACCCCGGAACCAGGTCACCGGGTCATGTCGGGACCCAGCCCGGGTCCCCGGGACGGGTTTTTACCCAAGCCCCAGATCTCCGGGTCCTGTCGGGTCCCCGGCCCAGGTCCCCTGGACAGGTCGTTACCCCGGCCCCGGGTCACCGGGTCATGTCAAGTCGCTGTCCCGGATACCAGTGTCAGGTGACCACCCCGGCCCCGGGAGACGGAGTCATACCGGTTCCCCGGCCCGGGTCCCCGGGTCAGGTGGTTACCCTGCCCCAGGTCACCGGGTCAGGTCGGGACCCCGGACCCATGCCAGCGGGTCACGTGGGGACACCGGACCCAGGTCAGCGGGTCACGTGGGGACCCCGGCAGCTGGACCCCGGGTCACGTGGGGACACCGGACCCAGGTCAGCGGGTCACGTGGGGACACCGGACCCAGGTCAGCGGGTCACGTGGGGACTCCGGCACCAGGACCCCGGGTCACGTGGGGACACCGGACCCAGGTCCCCGGGTCACGTGGGGACACCGGACCCAGGTCAGCGGGTCACGTGGGGACCCCGGCACCAGGACCCCGGGTCACGTGGGGACCCCGGCCCCAGGTCAGCGGGTCACGTGGGGACCCCGGCACCAGGACCCCGGGTCACGTGGGGACCCCGGCACCAGGTCAGCGGGTCACGTGGGGACCCCGGACCCAGGACCCCGGGTCACGTGGGGACCCCGGCCCCAGGTCAGCGGGTCACGTGGGGACACCGGACCCAGGTCAGTGGGTCACGTGGGGACACCAGACCCAGGTCCCCGGGTCACGTGGGGACACCGGACCCAGGTCAGCGGGTCACGTGGGGACCCCGGCACCAGGACCCCGGGTCACGTGGGGACCCCGGCCCCAAGTCAGCGGGTCACGTGGGGACCCCGGCACCAGGACCCCGGGTCACGTGGGGACCCCGGCCCCAGGTCAGCGGGTCACGTGGGGACACCGGACCCAGGTCAGCGGGTCACGTGGGGACCCCGGACCCAGGTCAGCGGGTCACGTGGGGACACCAGCCCCAGGTCCCCGGGTCACGTGGGGACCCCGGCCCCAGGTCAGCGGGTCACGTGGGGACCCCGGCCCCAGGTCACCTGGTCATGTCTGGTACCCAGCCTGGTTCCCAGGTTCCGATGACCACCCCGGCACCAGGACCCCAGGTCACGTGGGGACACCGGCCCCAGGTGACCGGGTCACGTGGGGACACCGGCCCCAGGTCACCGGGTCACTTGGGGACCCCGGACCCAGGTCAGCGGGTCACGTGGGGACACCGGCCCCAGTTCACCGGGTCAGGTCGGGACCCCGGACCCAGGTCAGCGGGTCATGTCACGTCCCATGCCCGTGTCCCCGGCTTGGATTTTTACCCAGGCCCCGGGTCACAGGGTCATGTCGGCTCAACGGCCTGGGTACAACGGTCTGGTGACCACCCCGACCCCAGGTCCCCGGGTCATGACGGGACACCGGACCAGGTCCCCGAGTCCGGTCGACACCACAGCCCCAGGTCCCCGGGTCAGGTCGGCACCCCGGAACCAGGTCACCGGGTCATGTCGGGACCCAGCCCGGGTCCCCGGGACGGGTTTTTACCCAAGCCCCAGATCACCGGGTCCTGTCGGGACCCCGGCCCAGGTCCCCTGTACAGGTCGTTACCCCGGCCCCGGGTCACGTCGGGTCGCTGTCCCGGGTACCAGTGTCAGGTGACCACCCCGGCCCCGGGAGACGGAGTCATACCGGTTCCCCGGCCCGGGTCCCCGGGTCAGGTGGTTACCCTGGCCCCAGGTCACCGGGTCATGACGGGACACCGGACCAGGTCCCCGAGTCCGGTCGACACCACAGCCCCAGGTCCCCGGGTCAGGTCGGCACCCCGGAACCAGGTCACCGGGTCATGTCGGGACCCAGCCCGGGTCCCCGGGACGGGTTTTTACCCAAGCCCCAGATCTCCGGGTCCTGTCGGGTCCCCGGCCCAGGTCCCCTGGACAGGTCGTTACCCCGGCCCCGGGTCACCGGGTCATGTCAAGTCGCTGTCCCGGGTACCAGTGTCAGGTGACCACCTGGGCCCCGGGAGACGGAGTCATACCGGGTCCCCGGCCCGGGTCCCCGGGTCAGGTGGTTACCCTGGCCCCAGGTCACCTGGTCCTGACGGGTCCATGGCCCGGGTCCCCTGGACAGGTCGTTAACCCGGCCCCGGGTCACCGGGACATGTCGCGCACCCGGCCTGGTTCCCAGGTTCCGTTGACCACCCCGGCACCAGGACCCCGGGTCACGTGGGGACACCGGCCCCAGGTCACCGGGTCACGTGGGGACCCCGGACCCATGTCAGCGGGTCACGTGGGGACACCGGACCCAGGTCAGCGGGTCACGTGGGGACCCCGGCAGCAGGACCCCGGGTCACGTGGGGACACCGGACCCAGGTCAGCGGGTCACGTGGGGACACCGGACCCAGGTCAGTGGGTCACGTGGGGACTCCGACACCAGGACCCCGGGTCACGTGGGGACACCGGACCCAGGTCCCCGGGTCACGTGGGGACACCGGACCCATGTCAGCGGGTCACGTGGGGACCCCGGCCCCAGGTCAGCGGGTCACGTGGGGACACCGGACCCAGGTCAGCGGGTCACGTGGGGACCCCGGCACCAGGACCCCGGGTCACGTGGGGCCCCGGCCCCAGGTCAGCGGGTCACGTGGGGACACCGGACCCAGGTCAGTGGGTCACGTGGGGACACCGGACCCATGTCAGCGGGTCACGTGGGGACCCCGGCACCAGGACCCCGGGTCACGTGGGGACCCCGGCCCCAGGTCAGCGGGTCACGTGGGGACCCCGGCACCAGGACCCCGGGTCACGTGGGGACCCCGGCCCCAGGTCCCCGGGTCACGTGGGGACCCCGGCCCCAGGTCAGCGGGTCACGTGGGGACCCCGGCACCAGGACCCCGGGTCACGTGGGGACCCCGGACCCAGGTCAGCGGGTCACGTGGGGACCCCGGCCCCAGGTCAGCGGGTCACGTGGGGACCCCGGACCCAGGTCAGCGGGTCACGTGGGGACACCAGCCCCAGGTCCCCGGGTCACGTGGGGACCCCGGCCCCAGGTCAGCGGGTCACGTGGGGACCCCGGCACCAGGACCCCGGGTCACGTGGGGACCCCGGCCCCAGGTCAGCGGGTCACGTGGGGACCCCGGACCCAGGTCACCTGGTCATGTCTGGTACCCAGCCTGGTTCCCAGGTTCCGATGACCACCCCGGCACCAGGACCCCAGGTCACGTGGGGACACCGGCCCCAGGTGACCGGGTCACGTGGGGACACCGGCCCCAGGTGACCGGGTCACTTGGGGACCCCGGACCCAGGTCAGCGGGTCACGTGGGGACACCGGCTCCAGGTCACCAGGTCACGTCGGGACCCCGGACCCAGGTCGGGTCATGTCACGTCCCATGCCCGGGTCCCCGGGTTGGATTTTTACCCAGGCCCCGGGTCACAGGGTCATGTCGGCTCAACGGCCTGGGTACAACGGTCTGGTGACCACCCCGACCCCAGGTCCCCGGGTCATGACGGGACACCGGACCAGGTCCCCGAGTCCGGTCGACACCACAGCCCCAGGTCACCGGGTCAGGTCGGCACCCCGGAACCAGGTCACCGGGTCATGTCGGGACCCAGCCCGGGTCCCCGGGACGGGTTTTTACCCAAGCCCCAGATCACCGGGTCCTGTCGGGACCCCGGCCCAGGTCCCCTGTACAGGTCGTTACCCCTGCCCCGGGTCACGTCGGGTCGCTGTCCCGTGTACCATTGTCAGGTGACCACCCCGGCCCCGGGAGACGGAGTCATACCGGTTCCCCGGCCCGGGTCCCCGGGTCAGGTGGTTACCCTGGCCCCAGGTCACCGGGTCAGGTCGGGACCCCGGACCCAGGTCAGCGGGTCACGTGGGGACACCGGCCCCAGGTCCCCGGGTCATGACGGGACACCGGACCAGGTCCCCGAGTCCAGTCGACACCACAGCCCCAGGTCCCCGGGTCAGGTTGGCACCCCGGAACCAGGTCACCGGGTCATGTCGGGACCCAGCCCGGGTCCCCGGGACGGGTTTTTACCCAAGCCCCAGATCACCGGGTCCTGTCGGGTCCCCGGCCCAGGTCCCCTGGACAGGTCGTTACCCCGGCCCCGGGTCACCGGGACATGTCGCGCACCCGGCCTGGTTCCCAGGTTCCGGTGACAACCCCGGCACCAGGACCCCGGGTCACGTGGGGACACCGGCCACAGGTGACCGGGTCACGTGGGGACACCGGCCCCAGGTGACCGGGTCACGTGGGGACCCCGGACCCAGGTCAGCGGGTCACGTGGGGACACCGGCAGCAGGACCCCGGGTCACGTGGGGACCCCGGACCCAGGTCAGCGGGTCACGTGGGGACCCCGGCAGCAGGACCCCGGGTCACGTGGGGACACCGGACCCAGGTCAGCGGGTCACGTGGGGATCCCGGACCCAAGTCAGCGGGTCACGTGGGGACACCGGACCCAGGTCACCAGGTCACGTGGGGACCCCGGACCCAGGTCAGCGGGTCACGTGGGGACTCCGGCACCAGGACCCCGGGTCACGTGGGGACCCCGGACCCAGGTCCCCGGGTCACGTGGGGACACCGGATCCAGGTCCCCTGGTCACGTGGGGACCCCGGCACCAGGTCACCGGGTCACGTGGGGACACCGGCCCCAGGTCAGCAGGTCACGTGGGGACCCCGGCACCAGGACCCCTGGTCACGTAGGGACCCCGGCCCCAGGTCAGCGGGTCACGTGGGGACCCCGGCCCCAGGTCAGCGGGTCACGTGGGGACCCCGGACCCATGTCAGCGGGTCACGTGGGGACACCGGACCCAGGTCAGTGGGTCACGTGGGGACACCGGCACCAGGACCCCGTGTCACGTGGGGACCCTGGCACCACGACCCCGGGTCACGTGGGGACCCCGGCCCCAGGTCAGCGGGTCACGTGGGGACCCCGGCACCAGGACCCCGGGTCACGTGGGGACCCCGGCCCCAGGTCAGCGGGTCACGTGGGGACCCCGGACCCAGGTCACCTGGTCATGTCTGGTACCCAGCCTGGTTCCCAGGTTCCGATGACCACCCCGGCACCAGGACCCCGGGTCACGTGGGGACACCGGCCCCAGGTGACCGGGTCACGTGGGGACACCGGCCCCAGGTGACCGGGTCACGTGGGGACCCCGGACCCAGGTCAGCGGGTGACGTGTGGACACCGGCCCCAGGTGACCGGGTCACGTGGGGACGTTGGACCCAGGTCAGCGGGTCACGTGGGGACACCGGCCCCAGTTCACCGGGTCAGGTCGGGACTCCGGACCCAGGTCAGCGGGTCATGTCACGTCCCATGCCCGGGTCCCCGGGTTGGATTTTTACCCTGGCCCCGGGTCACAGGGTCATGTCGGGTCAACGGCCTGGGTACAACGGTCTGGTGACCACCCCGACCCCAGGTCCCCGGGTCATGACGGGACACCGGACCAAGTCCCCGAGTCCGGTCGACACCACAGCCCCAGGTCCCCGGGTCAGGTCGGCACCCCGGAACCAGGTCACCGGGTCATGTCGGGACCCAGCCCGGGTCCCCGGGACGGGTTTTTACCCAAGCCCCAGATCACCGGGTCCTGTCGGGACCCCGGCCCAGGTCCCCTGGACAGGTCGTTACCCCGGCCCCGGGTCACCGGGTCATGTCGGGTCGCTGTCCCGGGTACCAGTGTTAGGTGACCACCCCGGCACCGGGAGACGGAGTCTAACCGGGTCCCCGGCCCGGGTCCCCGGGTCAGGTGGTTACCCTGGCCTCAGGTCACCGGGTCAGGTCGGGACCCCGGACCCAGGTCCCCGGGTCGTATCGGGTCGCTGCCCCGGGTACCAGTGTCGGGTGACATCCCCGGCCCCAGGACCCCGGGTCACGTGGGGACCCCGGACCCAGGTCACCTGGTCATGTCTGGTACCCAGCCTGATTCCCAGGTTCCGATGACCACCCCGGCACCAGGACCCCGCGTCACGTGGGGACACCGGCCACAGGTGACCGGGTCACGTGGGGACAGGGGCCCCAGGTCACCGGGTCACGTGGGGACCCCGGACCCAGGTCAGCGGGTCACGTGGGGACCCCGGCAGCAGGACCCCGGGTCACGTGGGGACACCGGACCCATGTCAGCGGGTCACGTGGGGACCCCGGCCCCAGGTCAGCGGGTCACGTGGGGACCCCGGCACCAGGACCCCGGGTCACGTGGGGACCCCGGACCCAGGTCAGCGGGTCACGTGGGGACCCCGGCAGCAGGACCCCGGGTCACGTGGGGACACCGGCCCCAGGTCAGCGGGTCACGTGGGGACCCCGGCAGCAGGACCCCGGGTCACGTGGGGACACCGGACCCAGGTCAGCGGGTCACGTGGGGACCCCGGCAGCAGGACCCCGGGTCACGTGGGGACACCGGACCCAGGTCACCGGGTCACGTGGGGATCCCGGACCCAAGTCAGCGGGTCACGTGGGGACACCGGACCCAGGTCAGCGGGTCACGTGGGGATCCCGGACCCAGGTCAGCGGGTCACGTGGGGACACCGGCCCCAGGTCCCCGGGTCACGTGGGGACCCCGGACCCAGGTCAGCAAGTCACGTGGGGACACCGGCCCCAGGTCACCGGGTCACGTGGGGACACCGGACCCAGGTCAGCGGGTCACGTGGGGACCCCGGCAGCAGGACCCCGGGTCACGTGGGGACACCGGACCAAGGTCAGCGGGTCACGTGGGGACACCGGACCCAGGTCAGCGGGTCACGTGGGGACCCCGGCACCAGGACCCCGGGTCACGTGGGGACCCCGGCCCCAGGTCAGCGGGTCACGTGGGGACCCCGGCACCAGGATCCCGGGTCACGTGGGGACCCCGGCCCCAGGTCAGCGGGTCACATGGGGACCCCGGACCCAGGTCACCTGGTCATGTCTGGTACCCAGCCTGGTTCCCAGGTTCCGATGACCACCCCGGCACCAGGACCCCGGGTCACGTGGGGACACCGGCCCCAGGTGACCGGGTCACGTGGGGACACCGGCCCCAGGTGACCGGGTCAGGTCGGGTCCCCGGACCCAGGTCAGCGGGTCATGTCACGTCCCATGCCCGGGTCCCCGGGTTGGATTTTTACCCAGGCCCCGGGTCACAGGGTCATGTCGGGTCAACGGCCTGGGTACAACGGTCTGGTGACCACCCCGACCCCAGGTCCCCGGGTCATGACGGGACACCGGACCAGGTCCCCGAGTCCGGTCGACACCACAGCCCCAGGTCCCCGGGTCAGGTCGGCACCCCGGAACCAGGTCACCGGGTCATGTCGGGACCCAGCCCGGGTCCCCGGGACGGGTTTTTACCCAAGCCCCAGATCTCCGGGTCCTGTCGGGTCCCCGGCCCAGGTCCCCTGGACAGGTCGTTACCCCGGCCCCGGGTCACCGGGTCATGTCAAGTCGCTGTCCCGAGTACCAGTGTCAGGTGACCACCCCGGCCCCGGGAGACGGAGTCATACCGGGTCCCCGGCCCAGGTCCCCGGGTCAGGTGGTTACCCTGGCCCCAGGTCACCTGGTCCTGACGGGTCCATGGCCCGGGTCCCCTGGACAGGTCGTTAACCCGGCCCCGGGTCACCGGGACATGTCGCGCACCCGGCCTGGTTCCCAGGTTCCGTTGACCACCCTGGCACCAGGACCCCGGGTCACGTGGGGACACCGGCCCCAGGTCACCGGGTCACGTGGGGACCCCGGACCCATGTCAGCGGGTCACGTGGGGACACCGGACCCAGGTCAGCGGGTCACGTGGGGACCCCGGCAGCAGGACCCCGGGTCACGTGGGGACACCGGACCCAGGTCAGCGGGTCACGTGGGGACACCGGACCCAGGTCAGTGGGTCACGTGGGGACTCCGACACCAGGACCCCGGGTCACGTGGGGACACCGGACCCAGGTCCCCGGGTCACGTGGGGACACCGGACCCATGTCAGCGGGTCACGTGGGGACCCCGGCCCCAGGTCAGCGGGTCACGTGGGGACCCCGGCACCAGGACCCCGGGTCACGTGGGGCCCCGGCCCCAGGTCAGCGGGTCACGTGGGGACACCGGACCCAGGTCAGTGGGTCACGTGGGGACACCGGACCCATGTCAGCGGGTCACGTGGGGACCCCGGCACCAGGACCCCGGGTCACGTGGGGACCCCGGCCCCAGGTCAGCGGGTCACGTGGGGACCCCGGCACCAGGACCCCGGGTCACGTGGGGACCCCGGCCCCAGGTCCCCGGGTCACGTGGGGACCCCGGCCCCAGGTCAGCGGGTCACGTGGGGACCCCGGCACCAGGACCCCGGGTCACGTGGGGACCCCGGACCCAGGTCAGCGGGTCACGTGGGGACCCCGGCCCCAGGTCAGCGGGTCACGTGGGGACCCCGGACCCAGGTCAGCGGGTCACGTGGGGATACCAGCCCCAGGTCCCCGGGTCACGTGGGGACCCCGGACCCAGGTCAGCGGGTCACGTGGGGACCCCGGCACCAGGTCAGCGGGTCACGTGGGGACCCCGGACCCAGGTCAGCGGGTCACGTGGGGACACCAGCCCCAGGTCCCCGGGTCACGTGGGGACCCCGGCCCCAGGTCAGCGGGTCACGTGGGGACCCCGGACCCAGGTCACCTGGTCATGTCTGGTACCCAGCCTGGTTCCCAGGTTCCGATGACCACCCCGGCACCAGGACCCCAGGTCACGTGGGGACACCGGCCCCAGGTGACCGGGTCACGTGGGGACACCGGCCCCAGGTGACCGGGTCACTTGGGGACCCCGGACCCAGGTCAGCGGGTCACGTGGGGACACCGGCTCCAGGTCACCGGGTCACGTCGGGACCCCGGACCCAGGTCGGGTCATGTCACGTCCCATGCCCGGGTCCCCGGGTTGGATTTTTACCCAGGCCCCGGGTCACAGGGTCATGTCGGGTCAACGGCCTGGGTACAACGGTCTGGTGACCACCCCGACCCCAGGTCCCCGGGTCATGACGGGACACCGGACCAGGTCCCCGAGTCCGGTCGACACCACAGCCCCAGGTCACCGGGTCAGGTCGGCACCCCGGAACCAGGTCACCGGGTCATGTCGGGACCCAGCCCGGGTCCCCGGGACGGGTTTTTACCCAAGCCCCAGATCACCGGGTCCTGTCGGGACCCCGGCCCAGGTCCCCTGTACAGGTCGTTACCCCTGCCCCGGGTCACGTCGGGTCGCTGTCCCGTGTACCATTGTCAGGTGACCACCCCGGCCCCGGGAGACGGAGTCATACCGGTTCCCCGGCCCGGGTCCCCGGGTCAGGTGGTTACCCTGGCCCCAGGTCACCGGGTCAGGTTGGGACCCCGGACCCAGGTCAGCGGGTCACGTGGGGACACCGGCCCCAGGTCCCCGGGTCATGACGGGACACCGGACCAGGTCCCCGAGTCCGGTCGACACCACAGCCCCAGGTCCCCGGGTCAGGTCGGCACCCCGGAACCAGGTCACCGGGTCATGTCGGGACCCAGCCCGGGTCCCCGGGACGGGTTTTTACCCAAGCCCCAGATCACCGGGTCCTGTCGGGTCCCCGGCCCAGGTCCCCTGGACAGGTCGTTACCCCGGCCCCGGGTCACCGGGACATGTCGCGCACCCGGCCTGGTTCCCAGGTTCCGGTGACAACCCCGGCACCAGGACCCCGGGTCACGTGGGGACACCGGCCACAGGTGACCGGGTCACGTGGGGACACCGGCCCCAGGTGACCGGGTCACGTGGGGACCCCGGACCCAGGTCAGCGGGTCACGTGGGGACACCGGCAGCAGGACCCCGGGTCACGTGGGGACCCCGGACCCAGGTCAGCGGGTCACGTGGGGACCCCGGCACCAGGACCCCTGGTCACGTAGGGACCCCGGCCCCAGGTCAGCGGGTCACGTGGGGACCCCGGCCCCAGGTCAGCGGGTCACGTGGGGACCCCGGACCCATGTCAGCGGGTCACGTGGGGACACCGGACCCAGGTCAGTGGGTCACGTGGGGACACCGGCACCAGGACCCCGTGTCACGTGGGGACCCTGGCACCACGACCCCGGGTCACGTGGGGACCCCGGCCCCAGGTCAGCGGGTCACGTGGGGACCCCGGCACCAGGACCCCGGGTCACGTGGGGACCCCGGCCCCAGGTCAGCGGGTCACGTGGGGACCCCGGACCCAGGTCACCTGGTCATGTCTGGTACCCAGCCTGGTTCCCAGGTTCCGATGACCACCCCGGCACCAGGACCCCGGGTCACGTGGGGACACCGGCCCCAGGTGACCGGGTCACGTGGGGACACCGGCCCCAGGTCACCGGGTCACGTGGGGACCCCGGACCCAGGTCAGCGGGTGACGTGTGGACACCGGCCCCAGGTGACCGGGTCACGTGGGGACGTTGGACCCAGGTCAGCGGGTCACGTGGGGACACCGGTCCCAGTTCACCGGGTCAGGTCGGGACTCCGGACCCAGGTCAGCGGGTCATGTCACGTCCCATGCCCGGGTCCCCGGCTTGGATTTTTACCCAGGCCCCGGGTCACAGGGTCATGTCGGCTCAACGGCCTGGGTACAACGGTCTGGTGACCACCCCGACCCCAGGTCCCCGGGTCATGACGGGACACCGGACCAGGTCCCCGAGTCCGGTCGACACCACAGCCCCAGGTCCCCGGGTCAGGTCGGCACCCCGGAACCAGGTCACCGGGTCATGTCGGGACCCAGCCCGGGTCCCCGGGACGGGTTTTTACCCAAGCCCCAGATCACCGGGTCCTGTCGGGACCCCGGCCCAGGTCCCCTGGACAGGTCGTTACCCCGGCCCCGGGTCACCGGGTCATGTCGGGTCGCTGTCCCGGGTACCAGTGTTAGGTGACCACCCCGGCACCGGGAGACGGAGTCTAACCGGGTCCCCGGCCCGGGTCCCCGGGTCAGGTGGTTACCCTGGCCTCAGGTCACCGGGTCAGGTCGGGACCCCGGACCCAGGTCCCCGGGTCGTATCGGGTCGCTGCCCCGGGTACCAGTGTCGGGTGACATCCCCGGCCCCAGGACCCCGGGTCACGTGGGGACCCCGGACCCAGGTCACCTGGTCATGTCTGGTACCCAGCCTGATTCCCAGGTTCCGATGACCACCCCGGCACCAGGACCCCGCGTCACGTGGGGACACCGGCCACAGGTGACCGGGTCACGTGGGGACAGGGGCCCCAGGTCACCGGGTCACGTGGGGACCCCGGACCCAGGTCAGCGGGTCACGTGGGGACCCCGGCAGCAGGACCCCGGGTCACGTGGGGACACCGGACCCAGGTCACCGGGTCACGTGGGGACCCCGGACCCAGGTCAGCGGGTCACGTGGGGACACCGGCAGCAGGACCCCGGGTCACGTGGGGACCCCGGACCCAGGTCAGCGGGTCACGTGGGGACCCCGGCAGCAGGACCCCGGGTCACGTGGGGACACCGGCCCCAGGTCACCGGGTCACGTGGGGACCCCGGACCCATGTCAGCGGGTCACGTGGGGACACCGGACCCAGGTCAGCGGGTCACGTGAGGACACCCGGCAGCAGGACCCCGGGTCACGTGGGGACACCGGACCAAGGTCAGCGGGTCACGTGGGGACACCGGACCCAGGTCAGCGGGTCACGTGGGGACTCCGGCCCCAGGTCAGCGGGTCACGTGGGGACCCCGGCACCAGGACCCCGGGTCACGTGGGGACCCCGGCCCCAGGTCAGCGGGTCACGTGGGGACCCCGGCACCAGGATCCCGGGTCACGTGGGGACCCCGGCCCCAGGTCAGCGGGTCACGTGGGGACCCCGGACCCAGGTCACCTGGTCATGTCTGGTACCCAGCCTGGTTCCCAGGTTCCGATGACCACCCCGGCACCAGGACCCCGGGTCACGTGGGGACACCGGCCCCAGGTGACCGGGTCACGTGGGGACACCGGCCCCAGGTGACCGGGTCAGGTCGGGTCCCCGGACCCAGGTCAGCGGGTCATGTCACGTCCCATGCCCGGGTCCCCGGGTTGGATTTTTACCCAGGCCCCGGGTCACAGGGTCATGTCGGGTCAACGGCCTGGGTACAACGGTCTGGTGACCACCCCGACCCCAGGTCCCCGGGTCATGACGGGACACCGGACCAGGTCCCCGAGTCCGGTCGACACCACAGCCCCAGGTCCCCTGGTCAGGTCGGCACCCCGGAACCAGGTCACCGGGTCATGTCGGGACCCAGCCCGGGTCCCCGGGACGGGTTTTTACCCAAGCCCCAGATCACCGGGTCCTGTCGGGTCCCCGGCCCAGGTCCCCTGGACAGGTCGTTACCCCGGCCCCGGGTCACCGGGTCATGTCAAGTCGCTGTCCCGGGTACCAGTGTCAGGTGACCACCCCGGCCCCGGGAGACGGAGTCATACCGGGTCCCCGGCCCGGGTCCCCGGGTCAGGTGGTTACCCTGGCCCCAGGTCACCTGGTCCTGACGGGTCCATGGCCCGGGTCCCCTGGACAGGTCGTTAACCCGGCCCCGGGTCACCGGGACATGTCGCGCACCCGGCCTGGTTCCCAGGTTCCGTTGACCACCCCGGCACCAGGACCCCGGGTCACGTGGGGACACCGGCCCCAGGTCACCGGGTCACGTGGGGACCCCGGACCCATGTCAGCGGGTCACGTGGGGACACCGGACCCAGGTCAGCGGGTCACGTGGGGACCCCGGCAGCAGGACCCCGGGTCACGTGGGGACACCGGACCCAGGTCAGCGGGTCACGTGGGGACACCGGACCCAGGTCAGTGGGTCACGTGGGGACTCCGACACCAGGACCCCGGGTCACGTGGGGACACCGGACCCAGGTCCCCGGGTCACGTGGGGACACCGGACCCATGTCAGCGGGTCACGTGGGGACCCCGGCCCCAGGTCAGCGGGTCACGTGGGGACCCCGGCACCAGGACCCCGGGTCACGTGGGGCCCCGGCCCCAGGTCAGCAGGTCACGTGGGGACACCGGACCCAGGTCAGTGGGTCACGTGGGGACACCGGACCCATGTCAGCGGGTCACGTGGGGACCCCGGCACCAGGACCCCGGGTCACGTGGGGACCCCGGCCCCAGGTCAGCGGGTCACGTGGGGACCCCGGCACCAGGACCCCGGGTCACGTGGGGACCCCGGCCCCAGGTCCCCGGGTCACGTGGGGACCCCGGCCCCAGGTCAGCGGGTCACGTGGGGACCCCGGCACCAGGACCCCGGGTCACGTGGGGACCCCGGACCCAGGTCAGCGGGTCACGTGGGGACCCCGGCCCCAGGTCAGCGGGTCACGTGGGGACCCCGGACCCAGGTCAGCGGGTCACGTGGGGACACCAGCCCCAGGTCCCCGGGTCACGTGGGGACCCCGGCCCCAGGTCAGCGGGTCACGTGGGGACCCCGGCACCAGGACCCCGGGTCACGTGGGGACCCCGGCCCCAGGTCAGCGGGTCACGTGGGGACCCCGGACCCAGGTCACCTGGTCATGTCTGGTACCCAGCCTGGTTCCCAGGTTCCGATGACCACCCCGGCACCAGGACCCCAGGTCACGTGGGGACACCGGCCCCAGGTGACCGGGTCACGTGGGGACACCGGCCCCAGGTGACCGGGTCACTTGGGGACCCCGGACCCAGGTCAGCGGGTCACGTGGGGACACCGGCTCCAGGTCACCGGGTCACGTCGGGACCCCGGACCCAGGTCGGGTCATGTCACGTCCCATGCCCGGGTCCCCGGGTTGGATTTTTACCCAGGCCCCGGGTCACAGGGTCATGTCGGCTCAACGGCCTGGGTACAACGGTCTGGTGACCACCCCGACCCCAGGTCCCCGGGTCATGACGGGACACCGGACCAGGTCCCCGAGTCCGGTCGACACCACAGCCCCAGGTCACCGGGTCAGGTCGGCACCCCGGAACCAGGTCACCGGGTCATGTCGGGACCCAGCCCGGGTCCCCGGGACGGGTTTTTACCCAAGCCCCAGATCACCGGGTCCTGTCGGGTCCCCGGCCCAGGTCCCCTGTACAGGTCGTTACCCCTGCCCCGGGTCACGTCGGGTCGCTGTCCCGTGTACCATTGTCAGGTGACCACCCCGGCCCCGGGAGACGGAGTCATACCGGTTCCCCGGCCCGGGTCCCCGGGTCAGGTGGTTACCCTGGCCCCAGGTCACCGGGTCAGGTCGGGACCCCGGACCCAGGTCAGCGGGTCACGTGGGGACACCGGCCCCAGGTCCCCGGGTCATGACGGGACACCGGACCAGGTCCCCGAGTCCGGTCGACACCACAGCCCCAGGTCCCCGGGTCAGGTCGGCACCCCGGAACCAGGTCACCGGGTCATGTCGGGACCCAGCCCGGGTCCCCGGGACGGGTTTTTACCCAAGCCCCAGATCACCGGGTCCTGTCGGGTCCCCGGCCCAGGTCCCCTGGACAGGTCGTTACCCCGGCCCCGGGTCACCGGGACATGTCGCGCACCCGGCCTGGTTCCCAGGTTCCGGTGACAACCCCGGCACCAGGACCCCGGGTCACGTGGGGACACCGGCCACAGGTGACCGGGTCACGTGGGGACACCGGCCCCAGGTGACCGGGTCACGTGGGGACCCCGGACCCAGGTCAGCGGGTCACGTGGGGACACCGGCAGCAGGACCCCGGGTCACGTGGGGACCCCGGACCCAGGTCAGCGGGTCACGTGGGGACCCCGGCAGCAGGACCCCGGGTCACGTGGGGACACCGGACCCAGGTCAGCGGGTCACGTGGGGATCCCGGACCCAAGTCAGCGGGTCACGTGGGGACACCGGACCCAGGTCACCAGGTCACGTGGGGACACCGGCCCCAGGTCACCGGGTCACGTGGGGACCCCGGACCCATGTCAGCGGGTCACGTGGGGACACCGGACCCAGGTCAGCGGGTCACGTGGGGACCCCGGCAGCAGGACCCCGGGTCACGTGGGGACACCGGACCCAGGTCAGCGGGTCACGTGGGGACACCGGACCCAGGTCCCCGGGTCACGTGGGGACTCCGACACCAGGACCCCGGGTCACGTGGGGACACCGGACCCAGGTCCCTGGGTCACGTGGGGACACCGGACCCATGTCAGCGGGTCACGTGGGGACCCCGGCCCCAGGTCAGCGGGTCACGTGGGGACCCCGGCACCAGGACCCCGGGTCACGTGGGGCCCCGGCCCCAGGTCAGCAGGTCACGTGGGGACACCGGACCCAGGTCAGTGGGTCACGTGGGGACACCGGACCCATGTCAGCGGGTCACGTGGGGACCCCGGCACCAGGACCCCGGGTCACGTGGGGACCCCGGCCCCAGGTCAGCGGGTCACGTGGGGACCCCGGCACCAGGACCCCGGGTCACGTGGGGACCCCGGCCCCAGGTCCCCGGGTCACGTGGGGACCCCGGCCCCAGGTCAGCGGGTCACGTGGGGACCCCGGCACCAGGACCCCGGGTCACGTGGGGACCCCGGACCCAGGTCAGCGGGTCACGTGGGGACCCCGGCCCCAGGTCAGCGGGTCACGTGGGGACCCCGGACCCAGGTCAGCGGGTCACGTGGGGACACCAGCCCCAGGTCCCCGGGTCACGTGGGGACCCCGGCCCCAGGTCAGCGGGTCACGTGGGGACCCCGGCACCAGGACCCCGGGTCACGTGGGGACCCCGGCCCCAGGTCAGCGGGTCACGTGGGGACCCCGGACCCAGGTCACCTGGTCATGTCTGGTACCCAGCCTGGTTCCCAGGTTCCGATGACCACCCCGGCACCAGGACCCCAGGTCACGTGGGGACACCGGCCCCAGGTGACCGGGTCACGTGGGGACACCGGCCCCAGGTGACCGGGTCACTTGGGGACCCCGGACCCAGGTCAGCGGGTCACGTGGGGACACCGGCTCCAGGTCACCGGGTCACGTCGGGACCCCGGACCCAGGTCGGGTCATGTCACGTCCCATGCCCGGGTCCCCGGGTTGGATTTTTACCCAGGCCCCGGGTCACAGGGTCATGTCGGCTCAACGGCCTGGGTACAACGGTCTGGTGACCACCCCGACCCCAGGTCCCCGGGTCATGACGGGACACCGGACCAGGTCCCCGAGTCCGGTCGACACCACAGCCCCAGGTCACCGGGTCAGGTCGGCACCCCGGAACCAGGTCACCGGGTCATGTCGGGACCCAGCCCGGGTCCCCGGGACGGGTTTTTACCCAAGCCCCAGATCACCGGGTCCTGTCGGGTCCCCGGCCCAGGTCCCCTGTACAGGTCGTTACCCCTGCCCCGGGTCACGTCGGGTCGCTGTCCCGTGTACCATTGTCAGGTGACCACCCCGGCCCCGGGAGACGGAGTCATACCGGTTCCCCGGCCCGGGTCCCCGGGTCAGGTGGTTACCCTGGCCCCAGGTCACCGGGTCAGGTCGGGACCCCGGACCCAGGTCAGCGGGTCACGTGGGGACACCGGCCCCAGGTCCCCGGGTCATGACGGGACACCGGACCAGGTCCCCGAGTCCGGTCGACACCACAGCCCCAGGTCCCCGGGTCAGGTCGGCACCCCGGAACCAGGTCACCGGGTCATGTCGGGACCCAGCCCGGGTCCCCGGGACGGGTTTTTACCCAAGCCCCAGATCACCGGGTCCTGTCGGGTCCCCGGCCCAGGTCCCCTGGACAGGTCGTTACCCC
Source organism: Somateria mollissima (assembly GCA_951411735.1). NCBI lineage: Eukaryota > Metazoa > Chordata > Aves > Anseriformes > Anatidae > Somateria > Somateria mollissima. The sequence goes on from CATOCB010000002.1 coordinate 60,629, forward strand.
GGCCCCGGGTCACCGGGACATGTCGCGCACCCGGCCTGGTTCCCAGGTTCCGGTGACAACCCCGGCACCAGGACCCCGGGTCACGTGGGGACACCGGCCACAGGTGACCGGGTCACGTGGGGACACCGGCCCCAGGTGACCGGGTCACGTGGGGACCCCGGACCCAGGTCAGCGGGTCACGTGGGGACACCGGCAGCAGGACCCCGGGTCACGTGGGGACCCCGGACCCAGGTCAGCGGGTCACGTGGGGACCCCGGCAGCAGGACCCCGGGTCACGTGGGGACACCGGACCCAGGTCAGCGGGTCACGTGGGGATCCCGGACCCAAGTCAGCGGGTCACGTGGGGACACCGGACCCAGGTCACCAGGTCACGTGGGGACACCGGCCCCAGGTCACCGGGTCACGTGGGGACCCCGGACCCATGTCAGCGGGTCACGTGGGGACACCGGACCCAGGTCAGCGGGTCACGTGGGGACCCCGGCAGCAGGACCCCGGGTCACGTGGGGACACCGGACCCAGGTCAGCGGGTCACGTGGGGACACCGGACCCAGGTCCCCGGGTCACGTGGGGACTCCGACACCAGGACCCCGGGTCACGTGGGGACACCGGACCCAGGTCCCTGGGTCACGTGGGGACACCGGACCCATGTCAGCGGGTCACGTGGGGACCCCGGCCCCAGGTCAGCGGGTCACGTGGGGACCCCGGCACCAGGACCCCGGGTCACGTGGGGCCCCGGCCCCAGGTCAGCAGGTCACGTGGGGACACCGGACCCAGGTCAGTGGGTCACGTGGGGACACCGGACCCATGTCAGCGGGTCACGTGGGGACCCCGGCACCAGGACCCCGGGTCACGTGGGGACCCCGGCCCCAGGTCAGCGGGTCACGTGGGGACCCCGGCACCAGGACCCCGGGTCACGTGGGGACCCCGGCCCCAGGTCCCCGGGTCACGTGGGGACCCCGGCCCCAGGTCAGCGGGTCACGTGGGGACCCCGGCACCAGGACCCCGGGTCACGTGGGGACCCCGGACCCAGGTCAGCGGGTCACGTGGGGACCCCGGCCCCAGGTCAGCGGGTCACGTGGGGACCCCGGACCCAGGTCAGCGGGTCACGTGGGGACACCAGCCCCAGGTCCCCGGGTCACGTGGGGACCCCGGCCCCAGGTCAGCGGGTCACGTGGGGACCCCGGCACCAGGACCCCGGGTCACGTGGGGACCCCGGCCCCAGGTCAGCGGGTCACGTGGGGACCCCGGACCCAGGTCACCTGGTCATGTCTGGTACCCAGCCTGGTTCCCAGGTTCCGATGACCACCCCGGCACCAGGACCCCAGGTCACGTGGGGACACCGGCCCCAGGTGACCGGGTCACGTGGGGACACCGGCCCCAGGTGACCGGGTCACTTGGGGACCCCGGACCCAGGTCAGCGGGTCACGTGGGGACACCGGCTCCAGGTCACCTGGTCAGGTCGGGACCCCGGACCCAGGTCGGGTCATGTCACGTCCCATGCCCGGGTCCCCGGGTTGGATTTTTACCCAGGCCCCGGGTCACAGGGTCATGTCGGCTCAACGGCCTGGGTACAACGGTCTGGTGACCACCCCGACCCCAGGTCCCCGGGTCATGACGGGACACCGGACCAGGTCCCCGAGTCCGGTCGACACCACAGCCCCAGGTCACCGGGTCAGGTCGGCACCCCGGAACCAGGTCACCGGGTCATGTCGGGACCCAGCCCGGGTCCCCGGGACGGGTTTTTACCCAAGCCCCAGATCACCGGGTCCTGTCGGGTCCCCGGCCCAGGTCCCCTGTACAGGTCGTTACCCCTGCCCCGGGTCACGTCGGGTCGCTGTCCCGTGTACCATTGTCAGGTGACCACCCCGGCCCCGGGAGACGGAGTCATACCGGTTCCCCGGCCCGGGTCCCCGGGTCAGGTGGTTACCCTGGCCCCAGGTCACCGGGTCAGGTCGGGACCCCGGACCCAGGTCAGCGGGTCACGTGGGGACACCGGCCCCAGGTCCCCGGGTCATGACGGGACACCGGACCAGGTCCCCGAGTCCGGTCGACACCACAGCCCCAGGTCCCCGGGTCAGGTCGGCACCCCGGAACCAGGTCACCGGGTCATGTCGGGACCCAGCCCGGGTCCCCGGGACGGGTTTTTACCCAAGCCCCAGATCACCGGGTCCTGTCGGGTCCCCGGCCCAGGTCCCCTGGACAGGTCGTTACCCCGGCCCCGGGTCACCGGGACATGTCGCGCACCCGGCCTGGTTCCCAGGTTCCGGTGACAACCCCGGCACCAGGACCCCGGGTCACGTGGGGACACCGGCCACAGGTGACCGGGTCACGTGGGGACACCGGCCCCAGGTGACCGGGTCACGTGGGGACCCCGGACCCAGGTCAGCGGGTCACGTGGGGACACCGGCAGCAGGACCCCGGGTCACGTGGGGACCCCGGACCCAGGTCAGCGGGTCACGTGGGGACCCCGGCAGCAGGACCCCGGGTCACGTGGGGACACCGGACCCAGGTCACCGGGTCACGTGGGGATCCCGGACCCAAGTCAGCGGGTCACGTGGGGACACCGGACCCAGGTCACCAGGTCACGTGGGGACCCCGGACCCAGGTCAGCGGGTCACGTGGGGACTCCGGCACCAGGACCCCGGGTCACGTGGGGACACCGGACCCAGGTCCCCGGGTCACGTGGGGACACCGGATCCAGGTCCCCGGGTCACGTGGGGACCCCGGCACCAGGTCACCGGGTCACGTGGGGACACCGGCCCCAGGTCAGCGGGTCACGTGGGGACCCCGGCACCAGGACCCCTGGTCACGTAGGGACCCCGGCCCCAGGTCAGCGGGTCACGTGGGGACCCCGGCCCCAGGTCAGCGGGTCACGTGGGGACCCCGGACCCATGTCAGCGGGTCACGTGGGGACACCGGACCCAGGTCAGTGGGTCACGTGGGGACACCGGCACCAGGACCCCGTGTCACGTGGGGACCCTGGCACCACGACCCCGGGTCACGTGGGGACCCCGGCCCCAGGTCAGCGGGTCACGTGGGGACCCCGGCACCAGGACCCCGGGTCACGTGGGGACCCCGGCCCCAGGTCAGCGGGTCACGTGGGGACCCCGGACCCAGGTCACCTGGTCATGTCTGGTACCCAGCCTGGTTCCCAGGTTCCGATGACCACCCCGGCACCAGGACCCCGGGTCACGTGGGGACACCGGCCCCAGGTGACCGGGTCACGTGGGGACACCGGCCCCAGGTGACCGGGTCACGTGGGGACCCCGGACCCAGGTCAGCGGGTGACGTGTGGACACCGGCCCCAGGTGACCGGGTCACGTGGGGACGTTGGACCCAGGTCAGCGGGTCACGTGGGGACACCGGCCCCAGTTCACCGGGTCAGGTCGGGACTCCGGACCCAGGTCAGCGGGTCATGTCACGTCCCATGCCCGGGTCCCCGGGTTGGATTTTTACCCTGGCCCCGGGTCACAGGGTCATGTCGGGTCAACGGCCTGGGTACAACGGTCTGGTGACCACCCCGACCCCAGGTCCCCGGGTCATGACGGGACACCGGACCAAGTCCCCGAGTCCGGTCGACACCACAGCCCCAGGTCCCCGGGTCAGGTCGGCACCCCGGAACCAGGTCACCGGGTCATGTCGGGACCCAGCCCGGGTCCCCGGGACGGGTTTTTACCCAAGCCCCAGATCACCGGGTCCTGTCGGGACCCCGGCCCAGGTCCCCTGGACAGGTCGTTACCCCGGCCCCGGGTCACCGGGTCATGTCGGGTCGCTGTCCCGGGTACCAGTGTTAGGTGACCACCCCGGCACCGGGAGACGGAGTCTAACCGGGTCCCCGGCCCGGGTCCCCGGGTCAGGTAGTTACCCTGGCCTCAGGTCACCGGGTCAGGTCGGGACCCCGGACCCAGGTCCCCGGGTCGTATCGGGTCGCTGCCCCGGGTACCAGTGTCGGGTGACATCCCCGGCCCCAGGACCCCGGGTCACGTGGGGACCCCGGACCCAGGTCACCTGGTCATGTCTGGTACCCAGCCTGATTCCCAGGTTCCGATGACCACCCCGGCACCAGGACCCCGCGTCACGTGGGGACACCGGCCACAGGTGAGCGGGTCACGTGGGGACAGGGGCCCCAGGTCACCGGGTCACGTGGGGACCCCGGACCCAGGTCAGCGGGTCACGTGGGGACCCCGGCAGCAGGACCCCGGGTCACGTGGGGACACCGGACCCAGGTCACCGGGTCACGTGGGGACCCCGGACCCAGGTCAGCGGGTCACGTGGGGACACCGGCAGCAGGACCCCGGGTCACGTGGGGACCCCGGACCCAGGTCAGCGGGTCACGTGGGGACCCCGGCAGCAGGACCCCGGGTCACGTGGGGACACCGGCCCCAGGTCACCGGGTCACGTGGGGACCCCGGACCCATGTCAGCGGGTCACGTGGGGACACCGGACCCAGGTCAGCGGGTCACGTGGGGACCCCGGCACCAGGACCCCAGGTCACGTGGGGACACCGGACCCAGGTCAGTGGGTCACGTGGGGACACCGGACCCAGGTCAGTGGGTCACGTGGGGACTCCGGCCCCAGGTCAGCGGGTCACGTGGGGACCCCGGCACCAGGACCCCGGGTCACGTGGGGACCCCGGCCCCAGGTCAGCGGGTCACGTGGGGACCCCGGCACCAGGACCCCTGGTCACGTAGGGACCCCGGCCCCAGGTCAGCGGGTCACGTGGGGACCCCGGACCCAGGTCACCTGGTCATGTCTGGTACCCAGCCTGGTTCCCAGGTTCCGATGACCACCCCGGCACCAGGACCCCGGGTCACGTGGGGACACCGGCCCCAGGTGACCGGGTCACGTGGGGACACCGGCCCCAGGTGACCGGGTCAGAGGGGACCCCGGCCCCAGGTCAGCGGGTCACGTGGGGACCCCGGCACCAGGACCCCGGGTCACGTGGGGACCCCGGCCCCAGGTCAGCGGGTCACGTGGGGACCCCGGACCCAGGTCACCTGGTCATGTCTGGTACCCAGCCTGGTTCCCAGGTTCCGATGACCACCCCGGCACCAGGACCCCGGGTCACGTGGGGACACCGGCCCCAGGTGACCGGGTCACGTGGGGACACCGGCCCCAGGTCACCGGGTCACGTGGGGACCCTGGACCCAGGTCAGCGGGTGACGTGTGGACACCGGCCCCAGGTGACCGGGTCACGTGGGGACGTTGGACCCAGGTCAGCGGGTCACGTGGGGACACCGGCCCCAGTTCACCGGGTCAGGTCGGGACTCCGGACCCAGGTCAGCGGGTCATGTCACGTCCCATGCCCGGGTCCCCGGGTTGGATTTTTACCCTGGCCCCGGGTCACAGGGTCATGTCGGGTCAACGGCCTGGGTACAACGGTCTGGTGACCACCCCGACCCCAGGTCCCCGGGTCATGACGGGACACCGGACCAGGTCCCCGAGTCCGGTCGACACCACAGCCCCAGGTCCCCGGGTCAGGTCGGCACCCCGGAACCAGGTCACCGGGTCATGTCGGGACCCAGCCCGGGTCCCCGGGACGGGTTTTTACCCAAGCCCCAGATCACCGGGTCCTGTCGGGACCCCGGCCCAGGTCCCCTGGACAGGTCGTTACCCCGGCCCCGGGTCACGTCGGGTCGCTGTCCCGTGTACCATTGTCAGGTGACCACCCCGGCCCCGGGAGACGGAGTCATACCGGTTCCCCGGCCCGGGTCCCCGGGTCAGGTGGTTACCCTGGCCCCAGGTCACCGGGTCAGGTCGGGACCCCGGACCCAGGTCAGCGGGTCACGTGGGGACCCCGGCAGCAGGACCCCGGGTCACGTGGGGACACCGGACCCAGGTCACTGGGTCACGTGGGGACCCCGGCAGCAGGACCCCGGGTCACGTGGGGACACCGGACCCAGGTCAGCGGGTCACGTGGGGACACCGGACCCAGGTCAGCGGGTCACGTGGGGACTCCGGCACCAGGACCCCGGGTCACGTGGGGACACCGGACCCAGGTCCCCAGGTCACGTGGGGACCCCGGCACCAGGACCCCGGGTCACGTGGGGATACCGGCCCCAGGTCAGCGGGTCACGTGGGGACCCCGGCAGCAGGACCCCGGGTCATGTGGGGACCCCGGCCCCAGGTCAGCGGGTCACGTGGGGACACCGGCCCCAGGTCAGCGGGTCACGTGGGGACCCCGGACCCATGTCAGCGGGTCACGTGGGGACACCGGACCCAGGTCAGTGGGTCACGTGGGGACACCGGCACCAGGTCAGCGGGTCACGTGGGGACACCGGCCCCAGGTCAGCGGGTCACGTGGGGACCCCAGCCCCAGGTCAGCGGGTCACGTGGGGACCCCGGCACCAGGACCCCGGGTCACGTGGGGACCCCGGCCCCAGGTCAACGGGTCACGTGGGGACCCCGGACCCAGGTCACCTGGTCATGTCTGGTACCCAGCCTGGTTCCCAGGTTCCGATGACCACCCCGGCACCAGGACCCCGGGTCACGTGGGGACACCGGCCCCAGGTGACCGGGTCACGTGGGGACACCGGCCCCAGGTCAGCGGGTCACGTGGGGACCCCGGACCCAGGTCAGCGGGTCACGTGGGGACACCGGCTCCAGGTCACCGGGTCAGGTCGGGACCCCGGACCCAGGTCGGGTCATGTCACGTCCCATGCCCGGGTCCCCGGGTTGGATTTTTACCCAGGCCCCGGGTCACAGGGTCATGTCGGGTCAACGGCCTGGGTACAATGGTCTGGTGACCACCCCGACCCCAGGTCCCCGGGTCATGACGGGACACCGGACCAGGTCCCCGAGTCCGGTCGACACCACAGCCCCAGGTCACCGGGTCAGGTCGGCACCCCGGAACCAGGTCACCGGGTCATGTCGGGACCCAGCCCGGGTCCCCGGGACGGGTTTTTACCCAAGCCCCAGATCACCGGGTCCTGTCGGGACCCCGGCCCAGGTCCCCTGGACAGGTCGCTACCCCGGCCCCGGGTCACCTGGTCACGTCGGGTCGCTGTCCCGGGTACCAGTGTCAGCTGACCACCCCGGCCCCGGGAGACGGAGTCATACCGGGTCCCCGGCCCGGGTCCCCGGGTCAGGTGGTTACCCCTCCTCAGGTCACCGGGTCAGGTCGGGACCCCGGACCCAGGTCCCCGGGTCGTATCGGGTCGCTGCCCCGGGTACCAGTGTCGGGTGACATCCCCGGCCCCAGGTCCCCGGGTCACGTGGGGTCCCCGGCCCGGGTCCCCGGGTTGCATCGGGACACCAGCGAAGGATCACCGGGTCCTGTCGGGTCCCCGGCCCGGGTCCCCTGGACAGGTCGTTAACCCGGCCCCGGGTCACCGGGACATGTCGCGCACCCGGCCTGGTTCCCAGGTTCCGGTGACCACCCCGGCACCAGGACCCCGGGTCACGTGGGGACCCCGGCCCCAGGTCACCGGGTCACGTGGGGACCCCGGCCCCAGGTCAGCGGGTCACGTGGGGACACCGGACCCAGGTCAGCGGGTCACGTGGGGACCCCGGCAGCTGGACCCCGGGTCACGTGGGGACACCGGACCCAGGTCACCGGGTCACGTGGGGACTCCGGCACCAGGACCCCGGGTCACGTGGGGACTCCGGACCCAGGTCCCCGGGTCACGTGGGGACACCGGACCCAGGTCAGCGGGTCACGTGGGGACCCCGGCACCAGGACCCCGGGTCACGTGGGGACCCCGGCCCCAGGTCAGCGGGACACGTGGGGACACCGGCACGAGGACCCCGGGTCACGTGGGGACCCCGGCCCCAGGTCAGCGGGTCACGTGGGGACACCGGCCCCAGGTCAGCGCGTCACGTGGGGACCTCGGACCCATGTCAGCGGGTCACGTGGGGACACCGGACCCAGGTCAGTGGGTCACGTGGGGACACCAGACCCAGGTCTCCGGGTCACGTGGGGACACCGGACCCAGTTCAGCGGGTCACGTGGGGACCCCGGCACCAGGACCCCGGGTCACGTGGGGACCCCGGCCCCAGGTCAGCGGGTCACGTGGGGACCCCAGCACCAGGACCCCGGGTCACGTGGGGACCCCGGCCCCAGGTCAGCGGGTCACGTGGGGACCCCGGCCCCAGGTCAGCGGGTCACGTGGGGACCCCGGCACCAGGACCCCGGGTCACGTGGGGACCCCGGCCCCAGGTCAGCGGGTCACGTGGGGACACCGGCCCCAGGTCAGCGGGTCACGTGGGGACCCCGGACCCAGGTCACCGGGTCATGTGGGGACCCCGGCCCCAGGTCACCGGGTCACGTGGGGACCCCGGCAGCAGGACCCCGGGTCACGTGGGGACACCGGACCCAGGTCAGCGGGTCACGTGGGGACACCGGACCCAGGTCAGCGGGTCACGTGGGGACTCCGGCACCAGGACCCCGGGTCACGTGGGGACACCGGACCCAAGTCCCCGGGTCACGTGGGGACACCGGACCCAGGTCCCCGGGTCACGTGGGGACCCCGGCACCAGGACCCCGGGTCACGTGGGGATACCGGCCCCAGGTCAGCGGGTCACGTGGGGACCCCGGCAGCAGGACCCCGGGTCACGTTGGGACCCCGGCCCCAGGTCAGCGGGTCACGTGGGGACACCGGCCCCAGGTCAGCGGGTCACGTGGGGACCCCGGACCCATGTCAGCGGGTCACGTCGGGACACCGGACCCAGGTCAGTGGGTCACGTGGGGACACCGGCACCAGGTCAGCGGGTCACGTGGGGACACCGGCCCCAGGTCAGCGGGTCACGTGGGGACCCCAGCCCCAGGTCAGCGGGTCACGTGGGGACCCCGGCACCAGGACCCCGGGTCACGTGGGGACCCCGGCCCCAGGTCAGCGGGTCACGTGGGGACCCCGGACCCAGGTCACCTGGTCATGTCTGGTACCCAGCCTGGTTCCCAGGTTCCGATGACCACCCCGGCACCAGGACCCCGGGTCACGTGGGGACACCGGCCCCAGGTGACCGGGTCACGTGGGGACACCGGCCCCAGGTCAGCGGGTCACGTGGGGACCCCGGACCCAGGTCAGCGGGTCACGTGGGGACACCGGCTCCAGGTCACCGGGTCAGGTCGGGACCCCGGACCCAGGTCGGGTCATGTCACGTCCCATGCCCGGGTCCCCGGGTTGGATTTTTACCCAGGCCCCGGGTCACAGGGTCATGTCGGGTCAACGGCCTGGGTACAACGGTCTGGTGACCACCCCGACCCCAGGTCCCCGGGTCATGACGGGACACCGGACCAGGTCCCCGAGTCCGGTCGACACCACAGCCCCAGGTCCCCGGGTCAGGTCGGCACCCCGGAACCAGGTCACCGGGTCATGTCGGGACCCAGCCCGGGTCCCCGGGACGGGTTTTTACCCAAGCCCCAGATCACCGGGTCCTGTCGGGACCCCGGCCCAGGTCCCCTGGACAGGTCGCTACCCCGGCCCCGGGTCACCGGGTCACGTCGGGTCGCTGTCCCGGGTACCAGTGTCAGGTGACCACCCCGGCCCCGGGAGACGGAGTCATACCGGTTCCCCGGCCCGGGTCCCCGGGTCAGGTGGTTACCCCTCCTCAGGTCACCGGGTCAGGTTGGGACCCCGGACCCAGGTCCCCGGGTCGTATCGGGTCGCTGCCCCGGGTACAAGTGTCGGGTGACATCCCCGGCCCCAGGTCCCCGGGTCACGTTGGGTCCCCGGCCCGGGTCCCCGGGTTGCATCGGGACACCAGCGAAGGATCACCGGGTCCTGTCGGGTCCCCGGCCCGGGTCCCCTGGACAGGTCGTTACCCCGGCCCCGGGTCACCGGGACATGTCGCGCACCCGGCCTGGTTCCCAGGTTCCGGTGACCACCCCGGCACCAGGACCCCGGGTCACGTGGGGACCCAGGCACAAGGTCACCGGGTCACGTGGGGACCCCGGACCCAGGTCAGCGGGTCACGTGGGGACACCGGACCCAGGTCAGCGGGTCACGTGGGGACCCCGGCAGCTGGACCCCGGGTCACGTGGGGACACCGGACCCAGGTCAGCGGGTCACGTGGGGACACCGGACCCAGGTCAGCGGGTCACGTGGGGACTCCGGCACCAGGACCCCGGGTCACGTGGGGACACCGGACCCAGGTCCCCGGGTCACGTGGGGACCCCGGCCCCAGGTCAGCGGGTCACGTGGGGACCCCGGCACCAGGACCCCGGGTCACGTGGGGACCCCGGCCCCAGGTCAGCGGGTCACGTGGGGACCCCGGCACGAGGACCCCGGGTCACGTGGGGACCCCGGCCCCAGGTCAGCGGGTCACGTGGGGACACCGGCCCCAGGTCAGCGGGTCACGTGGGGACCCCGGACCCATGTCAGCGGGTCACGTGGGGACACCGGACCCAGGTCAGTGGGTCACGTGGGGACACCAGACCCAGGTCTCCGGGTCACGTGGGGACACCGGACCCAGTTCAGCGGGTCACGTGGGGACCCCGGCACCAGGACCCCGGGTCACGTGGGGACCCCGGCACCAGGACCCCGGGTCACGTGGGGACCCCGGCCCCAGGTCAGCGGGTCACGTGGGGACCCCGGCACCAGGACCCCGGGTCACGTGGGGACCCCGGCCCCAGGTCAGCGGGTCACGTGGGGACCCCGGCCCCAGGTCAGCGGGTCACGTGTGGACCCCGGCACCAGGACCCCGGGTCACGTGGGGACCCCGGCCCCAGGTCAGCGGGTCACGTGGGGACACCGGCCCCAGGTCAGCGGGTCACGTGGGGACCCAGGACCCAGGTCACCGGGTCACGTGGGGACACCAGCCCCAGGTCCCCGGGTCACGTGGGGACCCCGGCCCCAGGTCAGCGGGTCACGTGGGGACCCCGGCACCAGGACCCCGGGTCACGTGGGGACCCCGGCCCCAGGTCAGCGGGTCACGTGGGGACCCCGGACCCAGGTCACCTGGTCAGGTCTGGACCCCGGACCCAGGTCCCCGGGTCGTATCGGGTCGCTGCCCCGGGTACCAGTGTCGGGTGACATCCCCAGCCCCAGGTCCCCGGGTCACGTGGGGTCCCCGGCCCGGGTCCCCGGGTTGCATCGGGACACCAGCGAAGGATCACCGGGTCCTGTCGGGTCCCCGGCCCGGGTCCCCTGGACAGGTCGTTAACCCGGCCCCGGGTCATGTCGCGCACCCGGCCTGGTTCCCAGGTTCCGGTGACCACCCCGGCATCAGGACCCTGGGTCACGTGGGGACACCGGCCCCAGGTCAGCGGGTCACGTGGGGACCCCGGCCCCAGGTCACCTGGTCATGTCTGGTACCCAGCCTGGTTCCCAGGTTCCGATGAGCACCCCGGCACCAGGACCCCGGGTCACGTGGGGACACCGGCCCCAGGTGACCGGGTCACGTGGGGACACCGGCCCCAGGTGACCGGGTCAGAGGGGACCCCGGACCCAGGTCAGCGGGTCACGTGGGGACACCGGCCCCAGGTCACCGGGTCACGTCGGGACCCCGGACCCAGGTCAGCGGGTCATGTCACGTCCCATGCCCGGGTCCCCGGGTTGGATTTTTACCCAGGCCCCGGGTCACAGGGTCATGTCGGGTCAACGGCCTGGGTACAAGGGTCTGGTGACCACCCCGACCCCAGGTCCCCGGGTCATGACGGGACACCGGACCAGGTCCCCGAGTCCGGTCGACACCACAGCCCCAGGTCCCCGGGTCAGGTCGGCACCCCGGAACCAGGTCACCGGGTCATGTCGGGACCCAGCCCGGGTCCCCGGGACGGGTTTTTACCCAAGCCCCAGATCACCGGGTCCTGTCGGGACCCCGGCCCAGGTCCCCTGGACAGGTCGTTACCCCGGCCCCGGGTCACCGGGTCATGTCGGGTCGCTGCCCCTGGTACCAGTGTCGGGTGACATCCCCGGCCCCAGGACCCCGGGTCACGTGGGGACACCGGCCCCAGGTGACCGGGTCACGTGGGGACACCGGCCCCAGGTGACCGGGTCAGAGGGGACCCCGGACCCAGGTCAGCGGGTCACGTGGGGACACCGGCCCCAGGTCACCGGGTCACGTGGGGACCCCGGACCCAGGTCAGCGGGTCACGTGGGGACACCGGCCCCAGTTCACCGGGTCAGGTCGGGTCCCCGGACCCAGGTCAGCGGGTCATGTCACGTCCCATGCCCGGGTCCCCGTGTTGGATTTTTACCCAGGCCCCGGGTCACAGGGTCATGTCGGGTCAACGGCCTGGGTACAACGGTCTGGTGACCACCCCGACCCCAGGTCCCCGGGTCATGACGGGACACCGGACCAGGTCCCCGAGTCCGGTCGACACCACAGCCCCAGGTCCCCGGGTCAGGTCGGCACCCCGGAACCAGGTCACCGGGTCATGTCGGGACCCAGCCCGGGTCCCCGGGACGGGTTTTTACCCAAGCCCCAGATCTCCGGGTCCTGTCGGGTCCCCGGCCCAGGTCCCCTGGACAGGTCGTTACCCCGGCCCCGGGTCACCGGGTCATGTCAAGTCGCTGTCCCGGATACCAGTGTCAGGTGACCACCCCGGCCCCGGGAGACGGAGTCATACCGGTTCCCCGGCCCGGGTCCCCGGGTCAGGTGGTTACCCTGCCCCAGGTCACCGGGTCAGGTCGGGACCCCGGACCCATGTCAGCGGGTCACGTGGGGACACCGGACCCAGGTCAGCGGGTCACGTGGGGACCCCGGCAGCTGGACCCCGGGTCACGTGGGGACACCGGACCCAGGTCAGCGGGTCACGTGGGGACATCGGACCCAGGTCAGCGGGTCACGTGGGGACTCCGGCACCAGGACCCCGGGTCACGTGGGGACACCGGACCCAGGTCCCCGGGTCACGTGGGGACACCGGACCCAGGTCAGCGGGTCACGTGGGGACCCCGGCACCAGGACCCCGGGTCACGTGGGGACCCCGGCCCCAGGTCAGCGGGTCACGTGGGGACTCCGGCACCAGGACCCCGGGTCACGTGGGGACCCCGGCCCCAGGTCAGCGGGTCACGTGGGGACCCCGGCACCAGGACCCCTGGTCACGTGGGGACCCCGGCCCCAGGTCAGCGGGTCACGTGGGGACACCGGACCCAGGTCAGTGGGTCACGTGGGGACACCAGACCCAGGTCCCCGGGTCACGTGGGGACAGCGGACCCAGGTCAGCGGGTCACGTGGGGACCCCGGCACCAGGACCCCGGGTCACGTGGGGACCCCGGCCCCAAGTCAGCGGGTCACGTGGGGACCCCGGCACCAGGACCCCGGGTCACGTGGGGACCCCGGCCCCAGGTCAGCGGGTCACGTGGGGACACCGGCCCCAGGTCAGCGGGTCACGTGGGGACCCCGGACCCAGGTCAGCGGGTCACGTGGGGACACCAGCCCCAGGTCCCCGGGTCACGTGTGGACCCCGGCCCCAGGTCAGCGGGTCACGTGGGGACCCCGGACCCAGGTCACCTGGTCATGTCTGGTACCCAGCCTGGTTCCCAGGTTCCGATGACCACCCCGGCACCAGGACCCCAGGTCACGTGGGGACACCGGCCCCAGGTGACCGGGTCACGTGGGGACACCGGCCCCAGGTCACCGGGTCACTTGGGGACCCCGGACCCAGGTCAGCGGGTCACGTGGGGACACCGGCCCCAGTTCACCGGGTCAGGTCGGGACCCCGGACCCAGGTCAGCGGGTCATGTCACGTCCCATGCCCGTGTCCCCGGCTTGGATTTTTACCCAGGCCCCGGGTCACAGGGTCATGTCGGCTCAACGGCCTGGGTACAACGGTCTGGTGACCACCCCGACCCCAGGTCCCCGGGTCATGACGGGACACCGGACCAGGTCCCCGAGTCCGGTCGACACCACAGCCCCAGGTCCCCGGGTCAGGTCGGCACCCCGGAACCAGGTCACCGGGTCATGTCGGGACCCAGCCCGGGTCCCCGGGACGGGTTTTTACCCAAGCCCCAGATCACCGGGTCCTGTCGGGACCCCGGCCCAGGTCCCCTGTACAGGTCGTTACCCCGGCCCCGGGTCACGTCGGGTCGCTGTCCCGGGTACCAGTGTCAGGTGACCACCCCGGCCCCGGGAGACGGAGTCATACCGGTTCCCCGGCCCGGGTCCCCGGGTCAGGTGGTTACCCTGGCCCCAGGTCACCGGGTTATGACGGGACACCGGACCAGGTCCCCGAGTCCGGTCGACACCACAGCCCCAGGTCACCGGGTCAGGTCGGCACCCCGGAACCAGGTCACCGGGTCATGTCGGGACCCAGCCCGGGTCCCCGGGACGGGTTTTTACCCAAGCCCCAGATCACCGGGTCCTGTCGGGACCCCGGCCCAGGTCCCCTGGACAGGTCGTTACCCCGGCCCCGGGTCACCGGGTCATGTCAAGTCGCTGTCCCGGGTACCAGTGTCAGGTGACCACCCCGGCCCCGGGAGACGGAGTCATACCGGGTCCCCGGCCCGGGCCCCTGGATCAGGTGGTTACCCTGGCCCCAGGTCACCGGGTCAGGTCGGGACCCCGGACCCAGGTCCCCGGGTCGTATCGGGTCGCTGCCCCGGGTACCAGTGTCGGGTGACATCCCCAGCCCCAGGTCCCCGGGTCACGTGGGGTCCCCGGCCCGGGTCCCCGGGTTGCATCGGGACACCAGCGAAGGATCACCGGGTCCTGTCGGGTCCCCGGCCCGGGTCCCCTGGACAGGTCGTTAACCCGGCCCCGGGTCATGTCGCGCACCCGGCCTGGTTCCCAGGTTCCGGTGACCACCCCGGCATCAGGACCCTGGGTCACGTGGGGACACCGGCCCCAGGTGACCGGGTCACGTGGGGACCCCGGCCCCAGGTCACCTGGTCATGTCTGGTACCCAGCCTGGTTCCCAGGTTCCGATGACCACCCCGGCAGCTGGACCCCGGGTCACGTGGGGACACCGGCCCCAGGTGACCGGGTCACGTGGGGACACCGGCCCCAGGTGACCGGGTCAGAGGGGACCCCGGACCCAGGTCAGCGGGTCACGTGGGGACACCGGCTCCAGGTCACCGGGTCACGTCGGGACCCCGGACCCAGGTCGGGTCATGTCACGTCCCATGCCCGGGTCCCCGGGTTGGATTTTTACCCAGGCCCCGGGTCACAGGGTCATGTCGGGTCAACGGCCTGGGTACAACGGTCTGGTGACCACCCCGACCCCAGGTCCCCGGGTCATGACGGGACACTGGACCAAGTCCCCGAGTCCGGTCGACACCACAGCCCCAGGTCCCCGGGTCAGGTCGGCACCCCGGAACCAGGTCACCGGGTCATGTCGGGACCCAGCCCGGGTCCCCGGGACGGGTTTTTACCCAAGCCCCAGATCACCGGGTCCTGTCGGGTCCCCGGCCCAGGTCCCCTGGACAGGTCGTTACCCCGGCCCCGGGTCACCGGGTCATGTCAAGTCGCTGTCCCGGGTACCAGTGTCAGGTGACCACCCCGGCCCCGGGAGACGGAGTCATACCGGGTCCCCGGCCCGGGTCCCCGGGTCAGGTGGTTACCCTGGCCCCAGGTCACCTGGTCCTGACGGGTCCATGGCCCGGGTCCCCTGGACAGGTCGTTAACCCGGCCCCGGGTCACCGGGACATGTCGCGCACCCGGCCTGGTTCCCAGGTTCCGTTGACCACCCCGGCACCAGGACCCCGGGTCACGTGGGGACACCGGCCCCAGGTCACCGGGTCACGTGGGGACCCCGGACCCATGTCAGCGGGTCACGTGGGGACACCGGACCCAGGTCAGCGGGTCACGTGGGGACCCCGGCAGCAGGACCCCGGGTCACGTGGGGACACCGGACCCAGGTCAGCGGGTCACGTGGGGACACCGGACCCAGGTCAGTGGGTCACGTGGGGACTCCGACACCAGGACCCCGGGTCACGTGGGGACACCGGACCCAGGTCCCCGGGTCACGTGGGGACACCGGACCCATGTCAGCGGGTCACGTGGGGACCCCGGCCCCAGGTCAGCGGGTCACGTGGGGACCCCGGCACCAGGACCCCGGGTCACGTGGGGCCCCGGCCCCAGGTCAGCGGGTCACGTGGGGACACCGGACCCAGGTCAGTGGGTCACGTGGGGACACCGGACCCATGTCAGCGGGTCACGTGGGGACCCCGGCACCAGGACCCCGGGTCACGTGGGGACCCCGGCCCCAGGTCAGCGGGTCACGTGGGGACCCCGGCACCAGGACCCCGGGTCACGTGGGGACCCCGGCCCCAGGTCCCCGGGTCACGTGGGGACCCCGGCCCCAGGTCAGCGGGTCACGTGGGGACCCCGGCACCAGGACCCCGGGTCACGTGGGGACCCCGGACCCAGGTCAGCGGGTCACGTGGGGACCCCGGCCCCAGGTCAGCGGGTCACGTGGGGACCCCGGACCCAGGTCAGCGGGTCACGTGGGGACACCAGCCCCAGGTCCCCGGGTCACGTGGGGACCCCGGCCCCAGGTCAGCGGGTCACGTGGGGACCCCGGCACCAGGACCCCGGGTCACGTGGGGACCCCGGCCCCAGGTCAGCGGGTCACGTGGGGACCCCGGACCCAGGTCACCTGGTCATGTCTGGTACCCAGCCTGGTTCCCAGGTTCCGATGACCACCCCGGCACCAGGACCCCAGGTCACGTGGGGACACCGGCCCCAGGTGACCGGGTCACGTGGGGACACCGGCCCCAGGTGACCGGGTCACTTGGGGACCCCGGACCCAGGTCAGCGGGTCACGTGGGGACACCGGCTCCAGGTCACCGGGTCACGTCGGGACCCCGGACCCAGGTCGGGTCATGTCACGTCCCATGCCCGGGTCCCCGGGTTGGATTTTTACCCAGGCCCCGGGTCACAGGGTCATGTCGGCTCAACGGCCTGGGTACAACGGTCTGGTGACCACCCCGACCCCAGGTCCCCGGGTCATGACGGGACACCGGACCAGGTCCCCGAGTCCGGTCGACACCACAGCCCCAGGTCACCGGGTCAGGTCGGCACCCCGGAACCAGGTCACCGGGTCATGTCGGGACCCAGCCCGGGTCCCCGGGACGGGTTTTTACCCAAGCCCCAGATCACCGGGTCCTGTCGGGTCCCCGGCCCAGGTCCCCTGTACAGGTCGTTACCCCTGCCCCGGGTCACGTCGGGTCGCTGTCCCGTGTACCATTGTCAGGTGACCACCCCGGCCCCGGGAGACGGAGTCATACCGGTTCCCCGGCCCGGGTCCCCGGGTCAGGTGGTTACCCTGGCCCCAGGTCACCGGGTCAGGTCGGGACCCCGGACCCAGGTCAGCGGGTCACGTGGGGACACCGGCCCCAGGTCCCCGGGTCATGACGGGACACCGGACCAGGTCCCCGAGTCCGGTCGACACCACAGCCCCAGGTCCCCGGGTCAGGTCGGCACCCCGGAACCAGGTCACCGGGTCATGTCGGGACCCAGCCCGGGTCCCCGGGACGGGTTTTTACCCAAGCCCCAGATCACCGGGTCCTGTCGGGTCCCCGGCCCAGGTCCCCTGGACAGGTCGTTACCCCGGCCCCGGGTCACCGGGACATGTCGCGCACCCGGCCTGGTTCCCAGGTTCCGGTGACAACCCCGGCACCAGGACCCCGGGTCACGTGGGGACACCGGCCACAGGTGACCGGGTCACGTGGGGACACCGGCCCCAGGTGACCGGGTCACGTGGGGACCCCGGACCCAGGTCAGCGGGTCACGTGGGGACACCGGCAGCAGGACCCCGGGTCACGTGGGGACCCCGGACCCAGGTCAGCGGGTCACGTGGGGACCCCGGCAGCAGGACCCCGGGTCACGTGGGGACACCGGACCCAGGTCAGCGGGTCACGTGGGGATCCCGGACCCAAGTCAGCGGGTCACGTGGGGACACCGGACCCAGGTCACCAGGTCACGTGGGGACACCGGCCCCAGGTCACCGGGTCACGTGGGGACCCCGGACCCATGTCAGCGGGTCACGTGGGGACACCGGACCCAGGTCAGCGGGTCACGTGGGGACCCCGGCAGCAGGACCCCGGGTCACGTGGGGACACCGGACCCAGGTCAGCGGGTCACGTGGGGACACCGGACCCAGGTCCCCGGGTCACGTGGGGACTCCGACACCAGGACCCCGGGTCACGTGGGGACACCGGACCCAGGTCCCTGGGTCACGTGGGGACACCGGACCCATGTCAGCGGGTCACGTGGGGACCCCGGCCCCAGGTCAGCGGGTCACGTGGGGACCCCGGCACCAGGACCCCGGGTCACGTGGGGCCCCGGCCCCAGGTCAGCAGGTCACGTGGGGACACCGGACCCAGGTCAGTGGGTCACGTGGGGACACCGGACCCATGTCAGCGGGTCACGTGGGGACCCCGGCACCAGGACCCCGGGTCACGTGGGGACCCCGGCCCCAGGTCAGCGGGTCACGTGGGGACCCCGGCACCAGGACCCCGGGTCACGTGGGGACCCCGGCCCCAGGTCCCCGGGTCACGTGGGGACCCCGGCCCCAGGTCAGCGGGTCACGTGGGGACCCCGGCACCAGGACCCCGGGTCACGTGGGGACCCCGGACCCAGGTCAGCGGGTCACGTGGGGACCCCGGCCCCAGGTCAGCGGGTCACGTGGGGACCCCGGACCCAGGTCAGCGGGTCACGTGGGGACACCAGCCCCAGGTCCCCGGGTCACGTGGGGACCCCGGCCCCAGGTCAGCGGGTCACGTGGGGACCCCGGCACCAGGACCCCGGGTCACGTGGGGACCCCGGCCCCAGGTCAGCGGGTCACGTGGGGACCCCGGACCCAGGTCACCTGGTCATGTCTGGTACCCAGCCTGGTTCCCAGGTTCCGATGACCACCCCGGCACCAGGACCCCAGGTCACGTGGGGACACCGGCCCCAGGTGACCGGGTCACGTGGGGACACCGGCCCCAGGTGACCGGGTCACTTGGGGACCCCGGACCCAGGTCAGCGGGTCACGTGGGGACACCGGCTCCAGGTCACCTGGTCAGGTCGGGACCCCGGACCCAGGTCGGGTCATGTCACGTCCCATGCCCGGGTCCCCGGGTTGGATTTTTACCCAGGCCCCGGGTCACAGGGTCATGTCGGCTCAACGGCCTGGGTACAACGGTCTGGTGACCACCCCGACCCCAGGTCCCCGGGTCATGACGGGACACCGGACCAGGTCCCCGAGTCCGGTCGACACCACAGCCCCAGGTCACCGGGTCAGGTCGGCACCCCGGAACCAGGTCACCGGGTCATGTCGGGACCCAGCCCGGGTCCCCGGGACGGGTTTTTACCCAAGCCCCAGATCACCGGGTCCTGTCGGGTCCCCGGCCCAGGTCCCCTGTACAGGTCGTTACCCCTGCCCAGGGTCACGTCGGGTCGCTGTCCCGTGTACCATTGTCAGGTGACCACCCCGGCCCCGGGAGACGGAGTCATACCGGTTCCCCGGCCCGGGTCCCCGGGTCAGGTGGTTACCCTGGCCCCAGGTCACCGGGTCAGGTCGGGACCCCGGACCCAGGTCAGCGGGTCACGTGGGGACACCGGCCCCAGGTCCCCGGGTCATGACGGGACACCGGACCAGGTCCCCGAGTCCGGTCGACACCACAGCCCCAGGTCCCCGGGTCAGGTCGGCACCCCGGAACCAGGTCACCGGGTCATGTCGGGACCCAGCCCGGGTCCCCGGGACGGGTTTTTACCCAAGCCCCAGATCACCGGGTCCTGTCGGGTCCCCGGCCCAGGTCCCCTGGACAGGTCGTTACCCCGGCCCCGGGTCACCGGGACATGTCGCGCACCCGGCCTGGTTCCCAGGTTCCGGTGACAACCCCGGCACCAGGACCCCGGGTCACGTGGGGACACCGGCCACAGGTGACCGGGTCACGTGGGGACACCGGCCCCAGGTGACCGGGTCACGTGGGGACCCCGGACCCAGGTCAGCGGGTCACGTGGGGACACCGGCAGCAGGACCCCGGGTCACGTGGGGACCCCGGACCCAGGTCAGCGGGTCACGTGGGGACCCCGGCAGCAGGACCCCGGGTCACGTGGGGACACCGGACCCAGGTCACCGGGTCACGTGGGGATCCCGGACCCAAGTCAGCGGGTCACGTGGGGACACCGGACCCAGGTCACCAGGTCACGTGGGGACCCCGGACCCAGGTCAGCGGGTCACGTGGGGACTCCGGCACCAGGACCCCGGGTCACGTGGGGACACCGGACCCAGGTCCCCGGGTCACGTGGGGACACCGGATCCAGGTCCCCGGGTCACGTGGGGACCCCGGCCCCAGGTCACCGGGTCACGTGGGGACACCGGCCCCAGGTCAGCGGGTCACGTGGGGACCCCGGCACCAGGACCCCTGGTCACGTAGGGACCCCGGCCCCAGGTCAGCGGGTCACGTGGGGACCCCGGCCCCAGGTCAGCGGGTCACGTGGGGACCCCGGACCCATGTCAGCGGGTCACGTGGGGACACCGGACCCAGGTCAGTGGGTCACGTGGGGACACCGGCACCAGGACCCCGTGTCACGTGGGGACCCTGGCACCACGACCCCGGGTCACGTGGGGACCCCGGCCCCAGGTCAGCGGGTCACGTGGGGACCCCGGCACCAGGACCCCGGGTCACGTGGGGACCCCGGCCCCAGGTCAGCGGGTCACGTGGGGACCCCGGACCCAGGTCACCTGGTCATGTCTGGTACCCAGCCTGGTTCCCAGGTTCCGATGACCACCCCGGCACCAGGACCCCGGGTCACGTGGGGACACCGGCCCCAGGTGACCGGGTCACGTGGGGACACCGGCCCCAGGTGACCGGGTCACGTGGGGACCCCGGACCCAGGTCAGCGGGTGACGTGTGGACACCGGCCCCAGGTGACCGGGTCACGTGGGGACGTTGGACCCAGGTCAGCGGGTCACGTGGGGACACCGGCCCCAGTTCACCGGGTCAGGTCGGGACTCCGGACCCAGGTCAGCGGGTCATGTCACGTCCCATGCCCGGGTCCCCGGGTTGGATTTTTACCCTGGCCCCGGGTCACAGGGTCATGTCGGGTCAACGGCCTGGGTACAACGGTCTGGTGACCACCCCGACCCCAGGTCCCCGGGTCATGACGGGACACCGGACCAGGTCCCCGAGTCCGGTCGACACCACAGCCCCAGGTCCCCGGGTCAGGTCGGCACCCCGGAACCAGGTCACCGGGTCATGTCGGGACCCAGCCCGGGTCCCCGGGACGGGTTTTTACCCAAGCCCCAGATCACCGGGTCCTGTCGGGACCCCGGCCCAGGTCCCCTGGACAGGTCGTTACCCCGGCCCCGGGTCACGTCGGGTCGCTGTCCCGTGTACCATTGTCAGGTGACCACCCCGGCCCCGGGAGACGGAGTCATACCGGTTCCCCGGCCCGGGTCCCCGGGTCAGGTGGTTACCCTGGCCCCAGGTCACCGGGTCAGGTCGGGACCCCGGACCCAGGTCAGCGGGTCACGTGGGGACCCCGGCAGCAGGACCCCGGGTCACGTGGGGACACCGGACCCAGGTCACTGGGTCACGTGGGGACCCCGGCAGCAGGACCCCGGGTCACGTGGGGACACCGGACCCAGGTCAGCGGGTCACGTGGGGACACCGGACCCAGGTCAGCGGGTCACGTGGGGACTCCGGCACCAGGACCCCGGGTCACGTGGGGACACCGGACCCAGGTCCCCAGGTCACGTGGGGACCCCGGCACCAGGACCCCGGGTCACGTGGGGATACCGGCCCCAGGTCAGCGGGTCACGTGGGGACCCCGGCAGCAGGACCCCGGGTCATGTGGGGACCCCGGCCCCAGGTCAGCGGGTCACGTGGGGACACCGGCCCCAGGTCAGCGGGTCACGTGGGGACCCCGGACCCATGTCAGCGGGTCACGTGGGGACACCGGACCCAGGTCAGTGGGTCACGTGGGGACACCGGCACCAGGTCAGCGGGTCACGTGGGGACACCGGCCCCAGGTCAGCGGGTCACGTGGGGACCCCAGCCCCAGGTCAGCGGGTCACGTGGGGACCCCGGCACCAGGACCCCGGGTCACGTGGGGACCCCGGCCCCAGGTCAACGGGTCACGTGGGGACCCCGGACCCAGGTCACCTGGTCATGTCTGGTACCCAGCCTGGTTCCCAGGTTCCGATGACCACCCCGGCACCAGGACCCCGGGTCACGTGGGGACACCGGCCCCAGGTGACCGGGTCACGTGGGGACACCGGCCCCAGGTCAGCGGGTCACGTGGGGACCCCGGACCCAGGTCAGCGGGTCACGTGGGGACACCGGCTCCAGGTCACCGGGTCAGGTCGGGACCCCGGACCCAGGTCGGGTCATGTCACGTCCCATGCCCGGGTCCCCGGGTTGGATTTTTACCCAGGCCCCGGGTCACAGGGTCATGTCGGGTCAACGGCCTGGGTACAATGGTCTGGTGACCACCCCGACCCCAGGTCCCCGGGTCATGACGGGACACCGGACCAGGTCCCCGAGTCCGGTCGACACCACAGCCCCAGGTCACCGGGTCAGGTCGGCACCCCGGAACCAGGTCACCGGGTCATGTCGGGACCCAGCCCGGGTCCCCGGGACGGGTTTTTACCCAAGCCCCAGATCACCGGGTCCTGTCGGGACCCCGGCCCAGGTCCCCTGGACAGGTCGCTACCCCGGCCCCGGGTCACCTGGTCACGTCGGGTCGCTGTCCCGGGTACCAGTGTCAGCTGACCACCCCGGCCCCGGGAGACGGAGTCATACCGGGTCCCCGGCCCGGGTCCCCGGGTCAGGTGGTTACCCCTCCTCAGGTCACCGGGTCAGGTCGGGACCCCGGACCCAGGTCCCCGGGTCGTATCGGGTCGCTGCCCCGGGTACCAGTGTCGGGTGACATCCCCGGCCCCAGGTCCCCGGGTCACGTGGGGTCCCCGGCCCGGGTCCCCGGGTTGCATCGGGACACCAGCGAAGGATCACCGGGTCCTGTCGGGTCCCCGGCCCGGGTCCCCTGGACAGGTCGTTAACCCGGCCCCGGGTCACCGGGACATGTCGCGCACCCGGCCTGGTTCCCAGGTTCCGGTGACCACCCCGGCACCAGGACCCCGGGTCACGTGGGGACCCCGGCCCCAGGTCACCGGGTCACGTGGGGACCCCGGCCCCAGGTCAGCGGGTCACGTGGGGACACCGGACCCAGGTCAGCGGGTCACGTGGGGACCCCGGCAGCTGGACCCCGGGTCACGTGGGGACACCGGACCCAGGTCAGCGGGTCACGTGGGGACACCGGACCCAGGTCACCGGGTCACGTGGGGACTCCGGCACCAGGACCCCGGGTCACGTGGGGACTCCGGACCCAGGTCCCCGGGTCACGTGGGGACACCGGACCCAGGTCAGCGGGTCACGTGGGGACCCCGGCACCAGGACCCCGGGTCACGTGGGGACCCCGGCCCCAGGTCAGCGGGACACGTGGGGACACCGGCACGAGGACCCCGGGTCACGTGGGGACCCCGGCCCCAGGTCAGCGGGTCACGTGGGGACACCGGCCCCAGGTCAGCGCGTCACGTGGGGACCTCGGACCCATGTCAGCGGGTCACGTGGGGACACCGGACCCAGGTCAGTGGGTCACGTGGGGACACCAGACCCAGGTCTCCGGGTCACGTGGGGACACCGGACCCAGTTCAGCGGGTCACGTGGGGACCCCGGCACCAGGACCCCTTGTCACGTGGGGACCCCGGCCCCAGGTCAGCGGGTCACGTGGGGACCCCAGCACCAGGACCCCGGGTCACGTGGGGACCCCGGCCCCAGGTCAGCGGGTCACGTGGGGACCCCGGCCCCAGGTCAGCGGGTCACGTGGGGACCCCGGCACCAGGACCCCGGGTCACGTGGGGACCCCGGCCCCAGGTCAGCGGGTCACGTGGGGACACCGGCCCCAGGTCAGCGGGTCACGTGGGGACCCCGGACCCAGGTCACCGGGTCATGTGGGGACCCCGGCCCCAGGTCACCGGGTCACGTGGGGACCCCGGCAGCAGGACCCCGGGTCACGTGGGGACACCGGACCCAGGTCAGCGGGTCACGTGGGGACACCGGACCCAGGTCAGCGGGTCACGTGGGGACTCCGGCACCAGGACCCCGGGTCACGTGGGGACACCGGACCCAAGTCCCCGGGTCACGTGGGGACACCGGACCCAGGTCCCCGGGTCACGTGGGGACCCCGGCACCAGGACCCCGGGTCACGTGGGGATACCGGCCCCAGGTCAGCGGGTCACGTGGGGACCCCGGCAGCAGGACCCCGGGTCACGTTGGGACCCCGGCCCCAGGTCAGCGGGTCACGTGGGGACACCGGCCCCAGGTCAGCGGGTCACGTGGGGACCCCGGACCCATGTCAGCGGGTCACGTCGGGACACCGGACCCAGGTCAGTGGGTCACGTGGGGACACCGGCACCAGGTCAGCGGGTCACGTGGGGACACCGGCCCCAGGTCAGCGGGTCACGTGGGGACCCCAGCCCCAGGTCAGCGGGTCACGTGGGGACCCCGGCACCAGGACCCCGGGTCACGTGGGGACCCCGGCCCCAGGTCAGCGGGTCACGTGGGGACCCCGGACCCAGGTCACCTGGTCATGTCTGGTACCCAGCCTGGTTCCCAGGTTCCGATGACCACCCCGGCACCAGGACCCCGGGTCACGTGGGGACACCGGCCCCAGGTGACCGGGTCACGTGGGGACACCGGCCCCAGGTCAGCGGGTCACGTGGGGACCCCGGACCCAGGTCAGCGGGTCACGTGGGGACACCGGCTCCAGGTCACCGGGTCAGGTCGGGACCCCGGACCCAGGTCGGGTCATGTCACGTCCCATGCCCGGGTCCCCGGGTTGGATTTTTACCCAGGCCCCGGGTCACAGGGTCATGTCGGGTCAACGGCCTGGGTACAACGGTCTGGTGACCACCCCGACCCCAGGTCCCCGGGTCATGACGGGACACCGGACCAGGTCCCCGAGTCCGGTCGACACCACAGCCCCAGGTCCCCGGGTCAGGTCGGCACCCCGGAACCAGGTCACCGGGTCATGTCGGGACCCAGCCCGGGTCCCCGGGACGGGTTTTTACCCAAGCCCCAGATCACCGGGTCCTGTCGGGACCCCGGCCCAGGTCCCCTGGACAGGTCGCTACCCCGGCCCCGGGTCACCGGGTCACGTCGGGTCGCTGTCCCGGGTACCAGTGTCAGGTGACCACCCCGGCCCCGGGAGACGGAGTCATACCGGTTCCCCGGCCCGGGTCCCCGGGTCAGGTGGTTACCCCTCCTCAGGTCACCGGGTCAGGTTGGGACCCCGGACCCAGGTCCCCGGGTCGTATCGGGTCGCTGCCCCGGGTACAAGTGTCGGGTGACATCCCCGGCCCCAGGTCCCCGGGTCACGTTGGGTCCCCGGCCCGGGTCCCCGGGTTGCATCGGGACACCAGCGAAGGATCACCGGGTCCTGTCGGGTCCCCGGCCCGGGTCCCCTGGACAGGTCGTTACCCCGGCCCCGGGTCACCGGGACATGTCGCGCACCCGGCCTGGTTCCCAGGTTCCGGTGACCACCCCGGCACCAGGACCCCGGGTCACGTGGGGACCCAGGCACAAGGTCACCGTGTCACGTGGGGACCCCGGACCCAGGTCAGCGGGTCACGTGGGGACACCGGACCCAGGTCAGCGGGTCACGTGGGGACCCCGGCAGCTGGACCCCGGGTCACGTGGGGACACCGGACCCAGGTCAGCGGGTCACGTGGGGACACCGGACCCAGGTCAGCGGGTCACGTGGGGACTCCGGCACCAGGACCCCGGGTCACGTGGGGACACCGGACCCAGGTCCCCGGGTCACGTGGGGACACCGGACCCAGGTCAGCGGGTCACGTGGGGACCCCGGCACCAGGACCCCGGGTCACGTGGGGACCCCGGCCCCAGGTCAGCGGGTCACGTGGGGACCCCGGCACGAGGACCCCGGGTCACGTGGGGACCCCGGCCCCAGGTCAGCGGGTCACGTGGGGACACCGGCCCCAGGTCAGCGGGTCACGTGGGGACCCCGGACCCATGTCAGCGGGTCACGTGGGGACACCGGACCCAGGTCAGTGGGTCACGTGGGGACACCAGACCCAGGTCTCCGGGTCACGTGGGGACACCGGACCCAGTTCAGCGGGTCACGTGGGGACCCCGGCACCAGGACCCCGGGTCACGTGGGGACCCCGGCACCAGGACCCCGGGTCACGTGGGGACCCCGGCCCCAGGTCAGCGGGTCACGTGGGGACCCCGGCACCAGGACCCCGGGTCACGTGGGGACCCCGGCCCCAGGTCAGCGGGTCACGTGGGGACCCCGGCCCCAGGTCAGCGGGTCACGTGTGGACCCCGGCACCAGGACCCCGGGTCACGTGGGGACCCCGGCCCCAGGTCAGCGGGTCACGTGGGGACACCGGCCCCAGGTCAGCGGGTCACGTGGGGACCCAGGACCCAGGTCACCGGGTCACGTGGGGACACCAGCCCCAGGTCCCCGGGTCACGTGGGGACCCCGGCCCCAGGTCAGCGGGTCACGTGGGGACCCCGGCACCAGGACCCCGGGTCACGTGGGGACCCCGGCCCCAGGTCAGCGGGTCACGTGGGGACCCCGGACCCAGGTCACCTGGTCAGGTCTGGACCCCGGACCCAGGTCCCCGGGTCGTATCGGGTCGCTGCCCCGGGTACCAGTGTCGGGTGACATCCCCAGCCCCAGGTCCCCGGGTCACGTGGGGTCCCCGGCCCGGGTCCCCGGGTTGCATCGGGACACCAGCGAAGGATCACCGGGTCCTGTCGGGTCCCCGGCCCGGGTCCCCTGGACAGGTCGTTAACCCGGCCCCGGGTCATGTCGCGCACCCGGCCTGGTTCCCAGGTTCCGGTGACCACCCCGGCATCAGGACCCTGGGTCACGTGGGGACACCGGCCCCAGGTCAGCGGGTCACGTGGGGACCCCGGCCCCAGGTCACCTGGTCATGTCTGGTACCCAGCCTGGTTCCCAGGTTCCGATGAGCACCCCGGCACCAGGACCCCGGGTCACGTGGGGACACCGGCCCCAGGTGACCGGGTCACGTGGGGACACCGGCCCCAGGTGACCGGGTCAGAGGGGACCCCGGACCCAGGTCAGCGGGTCACGTGGGGACACCGGCCCCAGGTCACCGGGTCACGTCGGGACCCCGGACCCAGGTCAGCGGGTCATGTCACGTCCCATGCCCGGGTCCCCGGGTTGGATTTTTACCCAGGCCCCGGGTCACAGGGTCATGTCGGGTCAACGGCCTGGGTACAAGGGTCTGGTGACCACCCCGACCCCAGGTCCCCGGGTCATGACGGGACACCGGACCAGGTCCCCGAGTCCGGTCGACACCACAGCCCCAGGTCCCCGGGTCAGGTCGGCACCCCGGAACCAGGTCACCGGGTCATGTCGGGACCCAGCCCGGGTCCCCGGGACGGGTTTTTACCCAAGCCCCAGATCACCGGGTCCTGTCGGGACCCCGGCCCAGGTCCCCTGGACAGGTCGTTACCCCGGCCCCGGGTCACCTGGTCACGTCGGGTCGCTGTCCCGGGTACCAGTGTCAGGTGACCACCCCGGCCCCGGGAGACGGAGTCATACCGGGTCCCCGGCCCGGGTCCCCGGGTCAGGTGGTTACCCTGGCCTCAGGTCACCGGGTCAGGTCGGGACCCCGGACCCAGGTCCCCGGGTCGTATCGGGTCGCTGCCCCGGGTACCAGTGTCGGGTGACATCCCCGGCCCCAGGTCCCCGGGTCACGTGGGGTCCCCGGCCCGGGTCCCCGGGTTGCATCGGGACACCAGCGAAGGATCACCGGGTCCTGTCGGGTCCCCGGCCCGGGTCCCCTGGACAGGTCGTAAACCCGGCCCCGGGTCATGTCTGGTACCCAGCCTGGTTCCCAGGTTCCGATGAGCACCCCGGCATCAGGACCCCGGGTCACGTGGGGACACCGGCCCCAGGTCACCGGGTCACGTGGGGACCCCGGACCCAGGTCAGCGGGTCACGTGGGGACACCGGCCCCAGGTCACCGGGTCACGTGGGGACGTTGGACCCAGATCAGCAGGTCACGTGGGGACACCGGCCCCAGTTCACCGGGTGAGGTCGGGACTCCGGACCCAGGTCAGCGGGTCATGTCACGTCCCATGCCCGGGTCCCCGGGTTGGATTTTTACCCAGGCCCCGGGTCACAGGGTCATGTCGGGTCAACGGCCTGGGTACAACGGTCTGGTGACCACCCCGACCCCAGGTCCCCGGGTCATGACGGGACACCGGACCAAGTCCCCGAGTCCGGTCGACACCACAGCCCCAGGTCCCCGGGTCAGGTCGGCACCCCGGAACCAGGTCACCGGGTCATGTCGGGACCCAGCCCGGGTCCCCGGGACGGGTTTTTACCCAAGCCCCAGATCACCGGGTCCTGTCGGGACCCCGGCCCAGGTCCCCTGGACAGGTCGTTACCCCGGCCCCGGGTCACCGGGTCATGTCGGGTCGCTGCCCCTGGTACCAGTGTCGGGTGACATCCCCGGCCCCAGGACCCCGGGTCACGTGGGGACACCGGCCCCAGGTGACCGGGTCACGTGGGGACACCGGCCCCAGGTGACCGGG
The DNA here is from genome assembly GCA_951411735.1 of Somateria mollissima. NCBI lineage: Eukaryota > Metazoa > Chordata > Aves > Anseriformes > Anatidae > Somateria > Somateria mollissima. The sequence continues at coordinate 89,098 of CATOCB010000002.1, forward strand.
TCAGAGGGGACCCCGGACCCAGGTCAGCGGGTCACGTGGGGACACCGGCCCCAGGTCACCGGGTCACGTGGGGACCCCGGACCCAGGTCAGCGGGTCACGTGGGGACACCGGCCCCAGTTCACCGGGTCAGGTCGGGTCCCCGGACCCAGGTCAGCGGGTCATGTCACGTCCCATGACCGGGTCCCCGGGTTGGATTTTTACCCAGGCCCCGGGTCACAGGGTCATGTCGGGTCAACGGCCTGGGTACAACGGTCTGGTGACCACCCCGACCCCAGGTCCCCGGGTCATGACGGGACACCGGACCAGGTCCCCGAGTCCGGTCGACACCACAGCCCCAGGTCCCCGGGTCAGGTCGGCACCCCGGAACCAGGTCACCGGGTCATGTCGGGACCCAGCCCGGGTCCCCGGGACGGGTTTTTACCCAAGCCCCAGATCTCCGGGTCCTGTCGGGTCCCCGGCCCAGGTCCCCTGGACAGGTCGTTACCCCGGCCCCGGGTCACCGGGTCATGTCAAGTCGCTGTCCCGGATACCAGTGTCAGGTGACCACCCCGGCCCCGGGAGACGGAGTCATACCGGTTCCCCGGCCCGGGTCCCCGGGTCAGGTGGTTACCCTGCCCCAGGTCACCGGGTCAGGTCGGGACCCCGGACCCATGTCAGCGGGTCACGTGGGGACACCGGACCCAGGTCAGCGGGTCACGTGGGGACCCCGGCAGCTGGACCCCGGGTCACGTGGGGACACCGGACCCAGGTCAGCGGGTCACGTGGGGACATCGGACCCAGGTCAGCGGGTCACGTGGGGACTCCGGCACCAGGACCCCGGGTCACGTGGGGACACCGGACCCAGGTCCCCGGGTCACGTGGGGACACCGGACCCAGGTCAGCGGGTCACGTGGGGACCCCGGCACCAGGACCCCGGGTCACGTGGGGACCCCGGCCCCAGGTCAGCGGGTCACGTGGGGACTCCGGCACCAGGACCCCGGGTCACGTGGGGACCCCGGCCCCAGGTCAGCGGGTCACGTGGGGACCCCGGCACCAGGACCCCTGGTCACGTGGGGACCCCGGCCCCAGGTCAGCGGGTCACGTGGGGACACCGGACCCAGGTCAGTGGGTCACGTGGGGACACCAGACCCAGGTCCCCGGGTCACGTGGGGACAGCGGACCCAGGTCAGCGGGTCACGTGGGGACCCCGGCACCAGGACCCCGGGTCACGTGGGGACCCCGGCCCCAAGTCAGCGGGTCACGTGGGGACCCCGGCACCAGGACCCCGGGTCACGTGGGGACCCCGGCCCCAGGTCAGCGGGTCACGTGGGGACACCGGCCCCAGGTCAGCGGGTCACGTGGGGACCCCGGACCCAGGTCAGCGGGTCACGTGGGGACACCAGCCCCAGGTCCCCGGGTCACGTGTGGACCCCGGCCCCAGGTCAGCGGGTCACGTGGGGACCCCGGACCCAGGTCACCTGGTCATGTCTGGTACCCAGCCTGGTTCCCAGGTTCCGATGACCACCCCGGCACCAGGACCCCAGGTCACGTGGGGACACCGGCCCCAGGTGACCGGGTCACGTGGGGACACCGGCCCCAGTTCACCGGGTCAGGTCGGGACCCCGGACCCAGGTCAGCGGGTCATGTCACGTCCCATGCCCGTGTCCCCGGGTTGGATTTTTACCCAGGCCCCGGGTCACAGGGTCATGTCGGCTCAACGGCCTGGGTACAACGGTCTGGTGACCACCCCGACCCCAGGTCCCCGGGTCATGACGGGACACCGGACCAGGTCCCCGAGTCCGGTCGACACCACAGCCCCAGGTCCCCGGGTCAGGTCGGCACCCCGGAACCAGGTCACCGGGTCATGTCGGGACCCAGCCCGGGTCCCCGGGACGGGTTTTTACCCAAGCCCCAGATCACCGGGTCCTGTCGGGACCCCGGCCCAGGTCCCCTGTACAGGTCGTTACCCCGGCCCCGGGTCACGTCGGGTCGCTGTCCCGGGTACCAGTGTCAGGTGACCACCCCGGCCCCGGGAGACGGAGTCATACCGGTTCCCCGGCCCGGGTCCCCGGGTCAGGTGGTTACCCTGGCCCCAGGTCACCGGGTTATGACGGGACACCGGACCAGGTCCCCGAGTCCGGTCGACACCACAGCCCCAGGTCACCGGGTCAGGTCGGCACCCCGGAACCAGGTCACCGGGTCATGTCGGGACCCAGCCCGGGTCCCCGGGACGGGTTTTTACCCAAGCCCCAGATCACCGGGTCCTGTCGGGACCCCGGCCCAGGTCCCCTGGACAGGTCGTTACCCCGGCCCCGGGTCACCGGGTCATGTCAAGTCGCTGTCCCGGGTACCAGTGTCAGGTGACCACCCCGGCCCCGGGAGACGGAGTCATACCGGGTCCCCGGCCCGGGCCCCTGGATCAGGTGGTTACCCTGGCCCCAGGTCACCGGGTCAGGTCGGGACCCCGGACCCAGGTCCCCGGGTCGTATCGGGTCGCTGCCCCGGGTACCAGTGTCGGGTGACATCCCCAGCCCCAGGTCCCCGGGTCACGTGGGGTCCCCGGCCCGGGTCCCCGGGTTGCATCGGGACACCAGCGAAGGATCACCGGGTCCTGTCGGGTCCCCGGCCCGGGTCCCCTGGACAGGTCGTTAACCCGGCCCCGGGTCATGTCGCGCACCCGGCCTGGTTCCCAGGTTCCGGTGACCACCCCGGCATCAGGACCCTGGGTCACGTGGGGACACCGGCCCCAGGTGACCGGGTCACGTGGGGACCCCGGCCCCAGGTCACCTGGTCATGTCTGGTACCCAGCCTGGTTCCCAGGTTCCGATGACCACCCCGGCACCAGGACCCCGGGTCACGTGGGGACACCGGCCCCAGGTGACCGGGTCACGTGGGGACACCGGCCCCAGGTGACCGGGTCAGAGGGGACCCCGGACCCAGGTCAGCGGGTCACGTGGGGACACCGGCTCCAGGTCACCGGGTCACGTCGGGACCCCGGACCCAGGTCGGGTCATGTCACGTCCCATGCCCGGGTCCCCGGGTTGGATTTTTACCCAGGCCCCGGGTCACAGGGTCATGTCGGGTCAACGGCCTGGGTACAACGGTCTGGTGACCACCCCGACCCCAGGTCCCCGGGTCATGACGGGACACTGGACCAAGTCCCCGAGTCCGGTCGACACCACAGCCCCAGGTCCCCGGGTCAGGTCGGCACCCCGGAACCAGGTCACCGGGTCATGTCGGGACCCAGCCCGGGTCCCCGGGACGGGTTTTTACCCAAGCCCCAGATCACCGGGTCCTGTCGGGACCCCGGCCCAGGTCCCCTGGACAGGTCGTTACCCCGGCCCCGGGTCACCGGGTCATGTCGGGTCGCTGCCCCTGGTACCAGTGTCGGGTGACATCCCCGGCCCCAGGACCCCGGGTCACGTGGGGACCCCGGACCCAGGTCACCTGGTCATGTCTGGTACCCAGCCTGATTCCCAGGTTCCGATGACCACCCCGGCACCAGGACCCCGCGTCACGTGGGGACACCGGCCACAGGTGACCGGGTCACGTGGGGACACCGGCCCCAGGTCAGCGGGTTACGTGGGGACCCCGGACCCAGGTCAGCGGGTCACGTGGGGACACCGGCAGCAGGACCCCGGGTCACGTGGGGACCCCGGACCCAGGTCAGCGGGTCACGTGGGGACCCCGGCGTCAGGACCCCGGGTCACGTGGGGACACCGGACCCAGGTCCCCGGGTCACGTGGGGATCCCGGACCCAAGTCAGCGGGTCACGTGGGGACACCGGACCCAGGTCCCCGGGTCACGTGGGGACCCCGGACCCAGGTCAGCGGGTCACGTGGGGACCCCGGCAGCAGGACCCCGGGTCACGTGGGGACACCGGCCCCAGGTCACCGGGTCACGTGGGGACCCCGGACCCATGTCAGCGGGTCAAGTGGGGACACCGGACCCAGGTCAGCAGGTCACGTGGGGACCCCGGCAGCAGGACCCCGGGTCACGTGGCGACACCGGACCCAGGTCAGCGGGTCACGTGGGGACACCGGACCCAGGTCAGCGGGTCACGTGGGGACTCCGGCCCCAGGTCAGCGGGTCACGTGGGGACCCCGGCACCAGGACCCCGGGTCACGTGGGGACCCCGGCCCCATGTCAGCGGGTCACGTGGGGACCCCGGACCCAGGTCACCTGGTCATGTCTGGTACCCAGCCTGGTTCCCAGGTTCCGATGAGCACCCCGGCACCAGGACCCCGGGTCACGTGGGGACACCGGCCCCAGGTGACCGGGTCACGTGGGGACACCGGCCCCAGGTGACCGGGTCAGAGGGGACCCCGGACCCAGGTCAGCGGGTCACGTGGGGACACCGGCCCCAGGTCACCGGGTCACGTGGGGACCCCGGACCCAGGTCAGCGGGTCACGTGGGGACACCGGCCCCAGTTCACCGGGTCAGGTCGGGTCCCCGGACCCAGGTCAGCGGGTCATGTCACGTCCCATGACCGGGTCCCCGGGTTGGATTTTTACCCAGGCCCCGGGTCACAGGGTCATGTCGGGTCAACGGCCTGGGTACAACGGTCTGGTGACCACCCCGACCCCAGGTCCCCGGGTCATGACGGGACACCGGACCAGGTCCCCGAGTCCGGTCGACACCACAGCCCCAGGTCCCCGGGTCAGGTCGGCACCCCGGAACCAGGTCACCGGGTCATGTCGGGACCCAGCCCGGGTCCCCGGGACGGGTTTTTACCCAAGCCCCAGATCTCCGGGTCCTGTCGGGTCCCCGGCCCAGGTCCCCTGGACAGGTCGTTACCCCGGCCCCGGGTCACCGGGTCATGTCAAGTCGCTGTCCCGGGTACCAGTGTCAGGTGACCACCCCGGCCCCGGGAGACGGAGTCATACCGGTTCCCCGGCCCGGGTCCCCGGGTCAGGTGGTTACCCTGCCCCAGGTCACCGGGTCAGGTCGGGACCCTGGACCCATGTCAGCGGGTCACGTGGGGACACCGGACCCAGGTCAGCGGGTCACGTGGGGACCCCGGCAGCTGGACCCCGGGTCACGTGGGGACACCGGACCCAGGTCAGCGGGTCACGTGGGGACACCGGACCCAGGTCAGCGGATCACGTGGGGACTCCGGCACCAGGACCCCGGGTCATGTGGGGACACCGGAACCAGGTCAGCGGGTCACGTGGGGACCCCGGCACCAGGACCCCGGGTCACGTGGGGACCCCGGCCCCAGGTCAGCGGGTCACGTGGGGACCCCGGCACCAGGACCCCGGGTCACGTGGGGACCCCGGCCCCAGGTCAGCGGGTCACGTGGGGACACCGGCCCCAGGTCAGCGGGTCACGTGGGGACCCCGGACCCATGTCAGCGGGTCACGTGGGGACACCGGACCCAGGACAGTGGGTCACGTGGGGACACCAGAACCAGGTCCCCGGGTCACGTGGGGACACCGGACCCAGTTCAGCGGGTCACGTGGGGACCCCGGCACCAGGACCCCAGGTCACGTGGGGACCCCGGCCCCAAGTCAGCGGGTCACGTGGGGACCCCGGCACCAGGACCCCGGGTCACGTGGGGACCCCGGCCCCAGGTCAGCGGGTCACGTGGGGACACCAGCCCCAGGTCCCCGGGTCACGTGGGGACCCCGGCCCCAGGTCAGCGGGTCACGTGGGGACCCCGGACCCAGGTCACCTGGTCATGTCTGGTACCCAGCCTGGTTCCCAGGTTCCGATGAGCACCCCGGCACCAGGACCCCGGGTCACGTGGGGACACCGGCCCCAGGTGACCGGGTCACGTGGGGACACCGGCCCCAGGTGACCGGGTCAGAGGGGACCCCGGACCCAGGTCAGCGGGTCACGTGGGGACACCGGACCCAGGTCAGCAGGTCACGTGGGGACCCCGGCAGCAGGACCCCGGGTCACGTGGCGACACCGGACCCAGGTCAGCGGGTCACGTGGGGACACCGGACCCAGGTCAGCGGGTCACGTGGGGACTCCGGCCCCAGGTCAGCGGGTCACGTGGGGACCCCGGCCCCAGGTCAGCGGGTCACGTGGGGACCCCGGCCCCATGTCAGCGGGTCACGTGGGGACCCCGGACCCAGGTCACCTCGTCATGTCTGGTACCCAGCCTGGTTCCCAGGTTCCGATGACCACCCCGGCACCAGGACCCCGGGTCACGTGGGGACACCGGCCCCAGGTGACCGGGTCACGTGGGGACACCGGCCCCAGGTGACCGGGTCAGAGGGGACCCCGGACCCAGGTCAGCGGGTCACGTGGGGACACCGGCCCCAGGTCACCGGGTCACGTGGGGACCCCGGACCCAGGTCAGCGGGTCACGTGGGGACACCGGCCCCAGTTCACCGGGTCAGGTCGGGTCCCCGGACCCAGGTCAGCGGGTCATGTCACGTCCCATGACCGGGTCCCCGGGTTGGATTTTTACCCAGGCCCCGGGTCACAGGGTCATGTCGGGTCAACGGCCTGGGTACAACGGTCTGGTGACCACCCCGACCCCAGGTCCCCGGGTCATGACGGGACACCGGACCAGGTCCCCGAGTCCGGTCGACACCACAGCCCCAGGTCCCCGGGTCAGGTCGGCACCCCGGAACCAGGTCACCGGGTCATGTCGGGACCCAGCCCGGGTCCCCGGGACGGGTTTTTACCCAAGCCCCAGATCTCCGGGTCCTGTCGGGTCCCCGGCCCAGGTCCCCTGGACAGGTCGTTACCCCGGCCCCGGGTCACCGGGTCATGTCAAGTCGCTGTCCCGGGTACCAGTGTCAGGTGACCACCCCGGCCCCGGGAGACGGAGTCATACCGGTTCCCCGGCCCGGGTCCCCGGGTCAGGTGGTTACCCTGCCCCAGGTCACCGGGTCAGGTCGGGACCCCGGACCCATGTCAGCGGGTCACGTGGGGACACCGGACCCAGGTCAGCGGGTCACGTGGGGACCCCGGCAGCTGGACCCCGGGTCACGTGGGGACACCGGACCCAGGTCAGCGGGTCACGTGGGGACACCGGACCCAGGTCAGCGGATCACGTGGGGACTCCGACACCAGGACCCCGGGTCATGTGGGGACACCGGAACCAGGTCAGCGGGTCACGTGGGGACCCCGGCACCAGGACCCCGGGTCACGTGGGGACCCCGGCCCCAGGTCAGCGGGTCACGTGGGGACCCCGGCACCAGGACCCCGGGTCACGTGGGGACCCCGGCCCCAGGTCAGCGGGTCACGTGGGGACACCGGCCCCAGGTCAGCGGGTCACGTGGGGACCCCGGACCCATGTCAGCGGGTCACGTGGGGACACCGGACCCAGGTCAGTGGGTCACGTGGGGACACCAGAACCAGGTCCCCGGGTCACGTGGGGACACCGGACCCAGTTCAGCGGGTCACGTGGGGACCCCGGCACCAGGACCCCAGGTCACGTGGGGACCCCGGCCCCAAGTCAGCGGGTCACGTGGGGACCCCGGCACCAGGACCCCGGGTCACGTGGGGACCCCGGCCCCAGGTCAGCGGGTCACGTGGGGACACCAGCCCCAGGTCCCCAGGTCATGTGGGGACCCCGGCCCCAGGTCAGCGGGTCACGTGGGGACCCCGGACCCAGGTCACCTGGTCATGTCTGGTACCCAGCCTGGTTCCCAGGTTCCGATGAGCACCCCGGCACCAGGACCCCGGGTCACGTGGGGACACCGGCCCCAGGTGACCGGGTCACGTGGGGACACCGGCCCCAGGTGACCGGGTCAGAGGGGACCCCGGACCCAGGTCAGCGGGTCACGTGGGGACACCGGCCCCAGTTCACCGGGTCAGGTCGGGACCCCGGACCCAGGTCAGCGGGTCATGTCACGTCCCATGCCCGGGTCCCCGGCTTGGATTTTTACCCAGGCCCCGGGTCACAGGGTCATGTCGGCTCAACGGCCTGGGTACAACGGTCTGGTGACCACCCCGACCCCAGGTCCCCGGGTCATGACGGGACACCGGACCAGGTCCCCGAGTCCGGTCGACACCACAGCCCCAGGTCCCCGGGTCAGGTCGGCACCCCGGAACCAGGTCACCGGGTCATGTCGGGACCCAGCCCGGGTCCCCAGGACGGGTTTTTACCCAAGCCCCAGATCTCCGGGTCCTGTCGGGTCCCCGGCCCAGGTCCCCTGGACAGGTCGTTACCCCGGCCCCGGGTCACCGGGTCATGTCAAGTCGCTGTCCCGGGTACCAGTGTCAGGTGACCACCCCGGCCCCGGGAGACGGAGTCATACCGGTTCCCCGGCCCGGGTCCCCGGGTCAGGTGGTTACCCTGCCCCAGGTCACCGGGTCAGGTCGGGACCCCGGACCCATGTCAGCGGGTCACGTGGGGACACCGGACCCAGGTCAGCGGGTCACGTGGGGACCCCGGCAGCTGGACCCCGGGTCACGTGGGGACACCGGACCCAGGTCAGCGGGTCACGTGGGGACACCGGACCCAGGTCAGCGGATCACGTGGGGACTCCGGCACCAGGACCCCGGGTCATGTGGGGACACCGGAACCAGGTCAGCGGGTCACGTGGGGACCCCGGCACCAGGACCCCGGGTCACGTGGGGACCCCGGCCCCAGGTCAGCGGGTCACGTGGGGACACCGGACCCAGGACCCCGGGTCACGTGGGGACCCCGGCCCCAGGTCAGCGGGTCACGTGGGGACACCGGCCCCAGGTCAGCGGGTCACGTGGGGACACCGGACCCATGTCAGCGGGTCACGTGGGGACACCGGACCCAGGTCAGTGGGTCACGTGGGGACACCAGACCCAGGTCCCCGGGTCACGTGGGGACACCGGACCCAGTTCAGCGGGTCACGTGGGGACCCCGGCACCAGGACCCCAGGTCACGTGGGGACCCCGGCCCCAAGTCAGCGGGTCACGTGGGGACCCCGGCACCAGGACCCCGGGTCACGTGGGGACCCCGGCCCCAGGTCAGCGGGTCACGTGGGGACACCAGCCCCAGGTCCCCGGGTCACGTGGGGACCCCGGCCCCAGGTCAGCGGGTCACGTGGGGACCCCGGACCCAGGTCACCTGGTCATGTCTGGTACCCAGCCTGGTTCCCAGGTTCCGATGAGCACCCCGGCACCAGGACCCCGGGTCACGTGGGGACACCGGCCCCAGGTGACCGGGTCACGTGGGGACACCGGCCCCAGGTGACCGGGTCAGAGGGGACCCCGGACCCAGGTCAGCGGGTCACGTGGGGACACCGGACCCAGGTCAGCAGGTCACGTGGGGACCCCGGCAGCAGGACCCCGGGTCACGTGGCGACACCGGACCCAGGTCAGCGGGTCACGTGGGGACCCCGGCACCAGGACCCCGGGTCACGTGGGGAACCCGGCCCCAGGTCAGCGGGTCACGTGGGGACCCCGGCACCAGGACCCCGGGTCACGTGGGGACCCCGGCCCCAGGTCAGCGGGTCACGTGGGGACACCGGCCCCAGGTCAGCGGGTCACGTGGGGACCCCGGACCCATGTCAGCGGGTCACGTGGGGACACCGGACCCAGGTCAGTGGGTCACGTGGGGACACCAGACCCAGGTCCCCGGGTCACGTGGGGACACCGGACCCAGTTCAGTGGGTCACGTGGGGACCCCGGCACCAGGACCCCAGGTCACGTGGGGACCCCGGCCCCAAGTCAGCGGGTCACGTGGGGACCCCGGCACCAGGACCCCGGGTCACGTGGGGACCCCGGCCCCAGGTCCCCGGGTCACGTGGGGACCCCGGCCCCAGGTCAGCGGGTCACGTGGGGACCCCGGACCCAGGTCACCTGGTCATGTCTGGTACCCAGCCTGGTTCCCAGGTTCCGATGACCACCCCGGCACCAGGACCCCGGGTCACGTGGGGACCCCGGCCCCAGGTCAGCGGGTCACGTGGGGACACCAGCCCCAGGTCCCCGGGTCACGTGGGGACCCCGGCCCCAGGTCAGCGGGTCACGTGGGGACCCCGGACCCAGGTCACCTGGTCATGTCTGGTACCCAGCCTGGTTCCCAGGTTCCGATGAGCACCCCGGCACCAGGACCCCGGGTCACGTGGGGACACCGGCACCAGGTGACCGGGTCACGTGGGGACACCGGCCCCAGGTGACCGGGTCAGAGGGGACCCCGGACCCAGGTCAGCGGGTCACGTGGGGACACCGGACCCAGGTCAGCAGGTCACGTGGGGACCCCGGCAGCAGGACCCCGGGTCACGTGGCGACACCGGACCCAGGTCAGCGGGTCACGTGGGGACACCGGACCCAGGTCAGCGGGTCACGTGGGGACTCCGGCCCCAGGTCAGCGGGTCACGTGGGGACCCCGGCACCAGGACCCCGGGTCACGTGGGGACCCCGGCCCCATGTCAGCGGGTCACGTGGGGACCCCGGACCCAGGTCACCTGGTCATGTCTGGTACCCAGCCTGGTTCCCAGGTTCCGATGACCACCCCGGCACCAGGACCCCGGGTCACGTGGGGACACCGGCCCCAGGTGACCGGGTCACGTGGGGACACCGGCCCCAGGTGACCGGGTCAGAGGGGACCCCGGACCCAGGTCAGCGGGTCACGTGGGGACACCGGCCCCAGGTCACCGGGTCACGTGGGGACCCCGGACCCAGGTCAGCGGGTCACGTGGGGACACCGGCCCCAGTTCACCGGGTCAGGTCGGGTCCCCGGACCCAGGTCAGCGGGTCATGTCACGTCCCATGCCCGGGTCCCCGGGTTGGATTTTTACCCAGGCCCCGGGTCACAGGGTCATGTCGGGTCAACGGCCTGGGTACAACGGTCTGGTGACCACCCCGACCCCAGGTCCCCGGGTCATGACGGGACACCGGACCAGGTCCCCGAGTCCGGTCGACACCACAGCCCCAGGTCCCCGGGTCAGGTCGGCACCCCGGAACCAGGTCACCGGGTCATGTCGGGACCCAGCCCGGGTCCCCGGGACGGGTTTTTACCCAAGCCCCAGATCTCCGGGTCCTGTCGGGACCCCGGCCCAGGTCCCCTGGACAGGTCGTTACCCCGGCCCCGGGTCACCAGGTCATGTCAAGTCGCTGTCCCGGGTACCAGTGTCAGGTGACCACCCCGGCCCCGGGAGACGGAGTCATACCGGGTCCCCGGCCCGGGCCCCTGGATCAGGTGGTTACCCTGGCCCCAGGTCACCGGGTCAGGTCGGGACCCCGGACCCAGGTCCCCGGGTCGTATCGGGTCGCTGCCCCGGGTACCAGTGTCGGGTGACATCCCCGGCCCCAGGTCCCCGCCTCACGTGGGGTCCCCGGCCCGGGTCCCCGGGTTGCATCGGGACACCAGCGAAGGATCACCGGGTCCTGTCGGGTCCCCGGCCCGGGTCCCCTGGACAGGTCGTTAACCCGGCCCCGGGTCATGTCGCGCACCCGGCCTGGTTCCCAGGTTCCGGTGACCACCCCGGCATCAGGACCCTGGGTCACGTGGGGACACCGGCCCCAGGTCAGCGGGTCACGTGGGGACCCCGGCCCCAGGTCACCTGGTCATGTCTGGTACCCAGCCTGGTTCCCAGGTTCCGATGAGCACCCCGGCACCAGGACCCCGGGTCACGTGGGGACACCGGACCCAGGTCAGCGGGTCACGTGGGGACACCGGCTCCAGGTCACCGGGTCACGTCGGGACCCCGGACCCAGGTCACCGGGTCATGTCTGGTACCCAGCCTGGTTCCCAGGTTCCGATGAGCACCCCGGCATCTGGACCCTGGGTCACGTGGGGACACCGGCCCCAGGTCAGCGGGTCACGTGGGGACACCGGCTCCAGGTCACCGGGTCACGTCGGGACCCCGGACCCAGGTCACCTGGTCATGTCTGGTACCCAGCCTGGTTCCCAGGTTCCGGTGACCACCCCGGCATCAGGACCCTGGGTCACGTGGGGACACCGGCCCCAGGTCAGCGGGTCACGTGGGGACCCCGGCCCCAGGTCACCTGGTCATGTCTGGTACCCAGCCTGGTTCCCAGGTTCCGATGAGCACCCCGGCATCAGGACCCTGGGTCACGTGGGGACCCCGGACCCAGGTCAGCGGGTCACGTGGGGACACCGGCTCCAGGTCACCGGGTCACGTCGGGACCCCGGACCCAGGTCGGGTCATGTCACGTCCCATGCCCGGGTCCCCGGCTTGGATTTTTACCCAGGCCCCGGGTCACAGGGTCATGTCGGGTCAACGGCCTGGGTACAACGGTCTGGTGACCACCCCGACCCCAGGTCCCCGGGTCATGACGGGCCACCGGACCAAGTCCCCGAGTCCGGTCGACACCACAGCCCCAGGTCCCCGGGTCAGGTCGGCACCCCGGAACCAGGTCACCGGGTCATGTCGGGACCCAGCCCGGGTCCCCGGGACGGGTTTTTACCCAAGCCCCAGATCACCGGGTCCTGTCGGGACCCCGGCCCAGGTCCCCTGGACAGGTCGTTACCCCGGCCCCGGGTCACCGGGTCATGTCGGGTCGCTGCCCCTGGTACCAGTGTCGGGTGACATCCCCGGCCCCAGGACCCCGGGTCACGTGGGGACACCGGCCCCAGGTGACCGGGTCACGTGGGGACACCGGCCCCAGGTGACCGGGTCAGAGGGGACCCCGGACCCAGGTCAGCGGGTCACGTGGGGACACCGGCCCCAGGTCACCGGGTCACGTGGGGACCCCGGCCCCAGGTCAGCGGGTCACGTGGGGACACCGGCCCCAGTTCACCGGGTCAGGTCGGGTCCCCGGACCCAGGTCAGCGGGTCATGTCACGTCCCATGACCGGGTCCCCGGGTTGGATTTTTACCCAGGCCCCGGGTCACAGGGTCATGTCGGGTCAACGGCCTGGGTACAACGGTCTGGTGACCACCCCGACCCCAGGTCCCCGGGTCATGACGGGACACCGGACCAGGTCCCCGAGTCCGGTCGACACCACAGCCCCAGGTCCCCGGGTCAGGTCGGCACCCCGGAACCAGGTCACCGGGTCATGTCGGGACCCAGCCCGGGTCCCCGGGACGGGTTTTTACCCAAGCCCCAGATCACCGGGTCCTGTCGGGTCCCCGGCCCAGGTCCCCTGGACAGGTCGTTACCCCGGCCCCGGGTCACCGGGTCATGTCAAGTCGCTGTCCCGGATACCAGTGTCAGGTGACCACCCCGGCCCCGGGAGACGGAGTCATACCGGTTCCCCGGCCCGGGTCCCCGGGTCAGGTGGTTACCCTGCCCCAGGTCACCGGGTCAGGTCGGGACCCCGGACCCATGTCAGCGGGTCACGTGGGGACACCGGACCCAGGTCAGCGGGTCACGTGGGGACCCCGGCAGCTGGACCCCGGGTCACGTGGGGACACCGGACCCAGGTCAGCGGGTCACGTGGGGACTCCGGCACCAGGACCCCGGGTCACGTGGGGACACCGGACCCAGGTCCCCGGGTCACGTGGGGACACCGGACCCAGGTCAGCGGGTCACGTGGGGACCCCGGCACCAGGACCCCGGGTCACGTGGGGACCCCGGCCCCAGGTCAGCGGGTCACGTGGGGACCCCGGCACCAGGACCCCGGGTCACGTGGGGACCCCGGACCCAGGTCCCCGGGTCACGTGGGGACACCGGCCCCAGGTCAGCGGGTCACGTGGGGACCCCGGACCCATGTCAGCGGGTCACGTGGGGACACCGGACCCAGGTCAGTGGGTCACGTGGGGACACTAGACCCAGGTCCCCGGGTCACGTGGGGACACCGGACCCAGGTCAGCGGGTCACGTGGGGACCCCGGCACCAGGACCCCGGGTCACGTGGGGACCCCGGCCCCAAGTCAGCGGGTCACGTGGGGACCCCGGCACCAGGACCCCGGGTCACGTGGGGACCCCGGCCCCAGGTCAGCGGGTCACGTGGGGACACCGGCCCCAGGTCAGCGGGTCACGTGGCGACCCCGGACCCAGGTCAGCGGGTCACGTGGGGACACCAGCCCCAGGTCCCCGGGTCACGTGGGGACCCCGGCCCCAGGTCAGCGGGTCACGTGGGGACCCCGGACCCAGGTCACCTGGTCATGTCTGGTACCCAGCCTGGTTCCCAGGTTCCGATGACCACCCCGGGACCAGGACCCCAGGTCACGTGGGGACACCGGCCCCAGGTGACCGGGTCACGTGGGGACACCGGCCCCAGGTCACCGGGTCACTTGGGGACCCCGGACCCAGGTCAGCGGGTCACGTGGGGACACCGGCCCCAGTTCACCGGGTCAGGTCGGGACCCCGGACCCAGGTCAGCGGGTCATGTCACGTCCCATGCCCGTGTCCCCGGCTTGGATTTTTACCCAGGCCCCGGGTCACAGGGTCATGTCGGCTCAACGGCCTGGGTACAACGGTCTGGTGACCACCCCGACCCCAGGTCCCCGGGTCATGACGGGACACCGGACCAGGTCCCCGAGTCCGGTCGACACCACAGCCCCAGGTCCCCGGGTCAGGTCGGCACCCCGGAACCAGGTCACCGGGTCATGTCGGGACCCAGCCCGGGTCCCCGGGACAGGTCGTTACCCCGGCCCCGGGTCACCGGGTCATGTCAAGTCGCTGTCCCGGGTACCAGTGTCAGGTGACCACCCCGGCCCCGGGAGACGGAGTCATACCGGTTCCCCGGCCCGGGTCCCCGGGTCAGGTGGTTACCCTGCCCCAGGTCACCGGGTCAGGTCGGGACCCCGGACCCATGTCAGCGGGTCACGTGGGGACACCGGACCCAGGTCAGCGGGTCACGTGGGGACCCCGGCAGCTGGACCCCGGGTCACGTGGGGACACCGGACCCAGGTCAGCGGGTCACGTGGGGACACCGGACCCAGGTCAGCGGGTCACGTGGGGACCCCGGCACCAGGACCCCGGGTCACGTGGGGACCCCGGCCCCAGGTCAGCGGGTCACGTGGGGACACCGGCCCCAGGTCAGCGGGTCACGTGGGGACACCGGACCCAGGACAGTGGGTCACGTGGGGACACCAGACCCAGGTCCCCGGGTCACGTGGGGACACCGGACCCAGTTCAGCGGGTCACATGGGGACCCCGGCACCAGGACCACAGGTCACGTAGGGACCCCGGCCCCAAGTCAGCGGGTCACGTGTGGACCCCGGCACCAGGACCCCGGGTCACGTGGGGACCCCGGCCCCAGGTCAGCGGGTCACGTGGGGACACCAGCCCCAGGTCCCCGGGTCACGTGGGGACCCCGGCCCCAGGTGACCGGGTCACGTGGGGACCCCGGACCCAGGTCACCTGGTCATGTCTGGTACCCAGCCTGGTTCCCAGGTTCCGATGAGCACCCCGGCACCAGGACCCCGGGTCACGTGGGGACACCGGCCCCAGGTGACCGGGTCACGTGGGGACACCGGCCCCAGGTGACCGGGTCAGAGGGGACCCCGGACCCAGGTCAGCGGGTCACGTGGGGACACCGGCCCCAGTTCACCGGGTCAGGTCGGGACCCCGGACCCAGGTCAGCGGGTCATGTCACGTCCCATGCCCGGGTCCCCGGGACGGGTTTTTACCCAAGCCCCAGATCTCCGGGTCCTGTCGGGACCCCGGCCCAGGTCCCCTGGACAGGTCGTTACCCCGGCCCCGGGTCACCGGGTCATGTCAAGTCGCTGTCCCGGGTACCAGTGTCAGGTGACCACCCCGGCCCCGGGAGACGGAGTCATACCGGGTCCCCGGCCCGGGCCCCTGGATCAGGTGGTTACCCTGGCCCCAGGTCACCGGGTCAGGTCGGGACCCCGGACCCAGGTCCCCGGGTCGTATCGGGTCGCTGCCCCGGGTACCAGTGTCGGGTGACATCCCCGGCCCCAGGTCCCCGGGTCACGTGGGGTCCCCGGCCCGGGTCCCCGGGTTGCATCGGGACACCAGCGAAGGATCACCGGGTCCTGTCGGGTCCCCGGCCCGGGTCCCCTGGACAGGTCGTTAACCCGGCCCCGGGTCATGTCGCGCACCCGGCCTGGTTCCCAGGTTCCGGTGACCACCCCGGCATCAGGACCCTGGGTCACGTGGGGACACCGGCCCTAGGTCAGCGGGTCACGTGGGGACCCCGGCCCCAGGTCACCTGGTCATGTCTGGTACCCAGCCTGGTTCCCAGGTTCCGATGAGCACCCCGGCACCAGGACCCGGGGTCACGTGGGGACACCGGCCCCAGGTGACCGGGTCACGTGGGGACACCGGCCCCAGGTGACCGGGTCAGAGGGGACCCCGGACCCAGGTCAGCGGGTCACGTGGGGACACCGGCCCCAGTTCACCGGGTCAGGTCGGGTCCCCGGACCCAGGTCAGCGGGTCATGTCACGTCCCATGCCCGGGTCCCCGGGTTGGATTTTTACCCAGGCCCCGGGTCACAGGGTCATGTCGGGTCAACGGCCTGGGTACAACGGTCTGGTGACCACCCCGACCCCAGGTCCCCGGGTCATGACAGGACACCGGACCAAGTCCCCGAGTCCGGTCGACACCACAGCCCCAGGTCCCCGGGTCAGGTCGGCACCCCGGAACCAGGTCACCGGGTCATGTCGGGACCCAGCCCGGGTCCCCGGGACGGGTTTTTACCCAAGCCCCAGATCACCGGGTCCTGTCGGGACCCCGGCCAAGGTCCCCTGGACAGGTCGTTACCCCGGCCCCGGGTCACCGGGTCATGTCGGGTCGCTGCCCCTGGTACCAGTGTCGGGTGACATCCCCGGCCCCAGGACCCCGGGTCACGTGGGGACCCCGGACCCAGGTCACCTGGTCATGTCTGGTACCCAGCCTGATTCCCAGGTTCCGATGACCACCCCGGCACCAGGACCCCGCGTCACGTGGGGACACCGGCCACAGGTGACCGGGTCACGTGGGGACACCGGCCCCAGGTCAGCGGGTCACGTGGGGACACCGGACCCAGGTCAGCAGGTCACGTGGGGACCCCGGCAGCAGGACCCCGGGTCACGTGGCGACACCGGACCCAGGTCAGCGGGTCACGTGGGGACCCCGGACCCAGGTCAGCGGGTCACGTGGGGACTCCGGCCCCAGGTCCCCGGGTCACGTGGGGATCCCGGACCCAAGTCAGCGGGTCACGTGGGGACACCGGACCCAGGTCCCCGGGTCACGTGGGGACCCCGGACCCAGGTCAGCGGGTCACGTGGGGACCCCGGACCCATGTCAGCGGGTCACGTGGGGACCCCGGCCCCAGGTCAGCAGGTCACGTGGGGACCCCGGCAGCAGGACCCGGGTCACGTGGCGACACCGGACCCAGGTCAGCGGGTCACGTGGGGACACCGGACCCAGGTCAGCGGGTCACGTGGGGACTCCGGCCCCAGGTCATCGGGTCACGTGGGGACCCCGGCACCAGGACCCCGGGTCACGTGGCGACACCGGCCCCATGTCAGCGGGTCACGTGGGGACCCCGGACCCAGGTCACCTGGTCATGTCTGGTACCCAGCCTGGTTCCCAGGTTCCGATGACCACCCCGGCACCAGGACCCCGGGTCACGTGGGGACACCGGCCCCAGGTGACCGGGTCACGTGGGGACACCGGCCCCAGGTGACCGGGTCAGAGGGGACCCCGGACCCAGGTCAGCGGGTCACGTGGGGACACCGGCCCCAGGTCACCGGGTCACGTGGGGACCCCGGACCCAGGTCAGCGGGTCACGTGGGGACACCGGCCCCAGTTCACCGGGTCAGGTCGGGTCCCCGGACCCAGGTCAGCGGGTCATGTCACGTCCCATGCCCGGGTCCCCGTGTTGGATTTTTACCCAGGCCCCGGGTCACAGGGTCATGTCGGGTCAACGGCCTGGGTACAACGGTCTGGTGACCACCCCGACCCCAGGTCCCCGGGTCATGACGGGACACCGGACCAGGTCCCCGAGTCCGGTCGACACCACAGCCCCAGGTCCCCGGGTCAGGTCGGCACCCCGGAACCAGGTCACCGGGTCATGTCGGGACCCAGCCCGGGTCCCCGGGACGGGTTTTTACCCAAGCCCCAGATCACCGGGTCCTGTCGGGACCCCGGCCCAGGTCCCCTGGACAGGTCGTTACCCCGGCCCCGGGTCACCGGGTCATGTCGGGTCGCTGCCCCTGGTACCAGTGTCGGGTGACATCCCCGGCCCCAGGACCCCGGGTCACGTGGGGACCCCGGCAGCTGGACCCCGGGTCACGTGGGGACACCGGACCCAGGTCAGCGGGTCACGTGGGGACACCGGACCCAGGTCAGCGGGTCACGTGGGGACTCCGGCACCAGGACCCCGGGTCACGTGGGGACACCGGACCCAGGTCCCCGGGTCACGTGGGGACACCGGACCCAGGTCAGCGGGTCACGTGGGGACCCCGGCACCAGGACCCCGGGTCACGTGGGGACCCCGGCCCCAGGTCAGCGGGTCACGTGGGGACCCCAGCACCAGGACCCCGGGTCACGTGGGGACCCCGGCCCCAGGTCAGCGGGTCACGTGGGGACACCGGCCCCAGGTCAGCGGGTCACGTGGGGACCCCGGACCCATGTCAGCGGGTCACGTGGGGACACCGGACCCAGGTCAGTGGGTCACGTGGGGACACCAGACCCAGGTCCCCGGGTCACGTGGGGACACCGGACCCAGGTCAGCGGGTCACGTGGGGACCCCGGCACCAGGACCCCAGGTCACGTGGGGACACCGGCCCCAAGTCAGCGGGTCACGTGGGGACCCCGGCACCAGGACCCCGGGTCACGTGGGGACCCCGGCCCCAGGTCAGCGGGTCACGTGGGGACACCGGCCACAGGTCAGCGGGTCACGTGGGGACCCCGGACCAAGGTCAGCGGGTCACGTGGGGACACCAGCCCCAGGTCCCCGGGTCACGTGGGGACCCCGGCCCCAGGTCAGCGGGTCACGTGGGGACCCCGGACCCAGGTCACCTGGTCATGTCTGGTACCCAGCCTAGTTCCCAGGTTCCGATGACCACCCCGGCACCAGGACCCCGGGTCACGTGGGGACACCGGCCCCAGGTGACCGGGTCACGTGGGGACACCGGCCCCAGGTCACCGGGTCACTTGGGGACCCCGGACCCAGGTCAGCGGGTCACGTGGGGACACCGGCTCCAGGTCACCGGGTCACGTCGGGACCCCGGACCCAGGTCGGGTCATGTCACGTCCCATGCCCGGGTCCCCGGGTTGGATTTTTACCCAGGCCCCGGGTCACAGGGTCATGTCGGGTCAACGGCCTGGGTACAACGGTCTGGTGACCACCCCGACCCCAGGTCCCCGGGTCATGACGGGCCACCGGACCAAGTCCCCGAGTCCGGTCGACACCACAGCCCCAGGTCCCCGGGTCAGGTCGGCACCCCGGAACCAGGTCACCGGGTCATGTCGGGACCCAGCCCGGGTCCCCGGGACGGGTTTTTACCCAAGCCCCAGATCACCGGGTCCTGTCGGGACCCCGGCCCAGGTCCCCTGTACAGGTCGTTACCCCTGCCCCGGGTCACGTCGGGTCGCTGTCCCGGGTACCAGTGTCAGGTGACCACCCCGGCCCCGGGAGACGGAGTCATACCGGTTCCCCGGCCCGGGTCCCCGGATCAGGTGGTTACCCTGGCCCCAGGTCACCGGGTTATGACGGGACACCGGACCAGGTCCCCGAGTCCGGTCGACACCACAGCCCCAGGTCACCGGGTCAGGTCGGCACCCCGGAACCAGGTCACCGGGTCATGTCGGGACCCAGCCCGGGTCCCCGGGACGGGTTTTTACCCAAGCCCCAGATCACCGGGTCCTGTCGGGTCCCCGGCCCAGGTCCCCTGGACAGGTCGTTACCCCGGCCCCGGGTCACCGGGTCATGTCAAGTCGCTGTCCCGGGTACCAGTGTCAGGTGACCACCCCGGCCCCGGGAGACGGAGTCATACCGGGTCCCCGGCCCGGGCCCCTGGATCAGGTGGTTACCCTGGCCCCAGGTCACCGGGTCAGGTCGGGACCCCGGACCCAGGTCCCCGGGTCGTATCGGGTCGCTGCCCCGGGTACCAGTGTCGGGTGACATCCCCAGCCCCAGGTCCCCGGGTCACGTGGGGTCCCCGGCCCGGGTCCCCGGGTTGCATCGGGACACCAGCGAAGGATCACCGGGTCCTGTCGGGTCCCCGGCCCGGGTCCCCTGGACAGGTCGTTAACCCGGCCCCGGGTCATGTCGCGCACCCGGCCTGGTTCCCAGGTTCCGGTGACCACCCCGGCATCAGGACCCTGGGTCACGTGGGGACACCGGCCCCAGGTGACCGGGTCACGTGGGGACCCCGGCCCCAGGTCACCTGGTCATGTCTGGTACCCAGCCTGGTTCCCAGGTTCCGATGAGCACCCCGGCACCAGGACCCCGGGTCACGTGGGGACACCGGCCCCAGGTGACCGGGTCACGTGGGGACACCGGCCCCAGGTGACCGGGTCAGAGGGGACCCCGGACCCAGGTCAGCGGGTCACGTGGGGACACCGGCTCCAGGTCACCGGGTCACGTCGGGACCCCGGACCCAGGTCGGGTCATGTCACGTCCCATGCCCGGGTCCCCGGCTTGGATTTTTACCCAGGCCCCGGGTCACAGGGTCATGTCGGGTCAACGGCCTGGGTACAACGGTCTGGTGACCACCCCGACCCCAGGTCCCCGGGTCATGACGGGACACCGGACCAAGTCCCCGAGTCCGGTCGACACCACAGCCCCAGGTCCCCGGGTCAGGTCGGCACCCCGGAACCAGGTCACCGGGTCATGTCGGGACCCAGCCCGGGTCCCCGGGACGGGTTTTTACCCAAGCCCCAGATCACCGGGTCCTGTCGGGACCCCGGCCAAGGTCCCCTGGACAGGTCGTTACCCCGGCCCCGGGTCACCGGGTCATGTCGGGTCGCTGCCCCTGGTACCAGTGTCGGGTGACATCCCCGGCCCCAGGACCCCGGGTCACGTGGGGACCCCGGACCCAGGTCACCTGGTCATGTCTGGTACCCAGCCTGATTCCCAGGTTCCGATGACCACCCCGGCACCAGGACCCCGCGTCACGTGGGGACACCGGCCACAGGTGACCGGGTCACGTGGGGACACCGGCCCCAGGTCAGCGGGTCACGTGGGGACACCGGACCCAGGTCAGCAGGTCACGTGGGGACCCCGGCAGCAGGACCCCGGGTCACGTGGCGACACCGGACCCAGGTCAGCGGGTCACGTGGGGACCCCGGACCCAGGTCAGCGGGTCACGTGGGGACTCCGGCCCCAGGTCCCCGGGTCACGTGGGGATCCCGGACCCAAGTCAGCGGGTCACGTGGGGACACCGGACCCAGGTCCCCGGGTCACGTGGGGACCCCGGACCCAGGTCAGCGGGTCACGTGGGGACCCCGGACCCATGTCAGCGGGTCACGTGGGGACCCCGGCCCCAGGTCAGCAGGTCACGTGGGGACCCCGGCAGCAGGACCCGGGTCACGTGGCGACACCGGACCCAGGTCAGCGGGTCACGTGGGGACACCGGACCCAGGTCAGCGGGTCACGTGGGGACTCCGGCCCCAGGTCATCGGGTCACGTGGGGACCCCGGCACCAGGACCCCGGGTCACGTGGCGACACCGGCCCCATGTCAGCGGGTCACGTGGGGACCCCGGACCCAGGTCACCTGGTCATGTCTGGTACCCAGCCTGGTTCCCAGGTTCCGATGACCACCCCGGCACCAGGACCCCGGGTCACGTGGGGACACCGGCCCCAGGTGACCGGGTCACGTGGGGACACCGGCCCCAGGTGACCGGGTCAGAGGGGACCCCGGACCCAGGTCAGCGGGTCACGTGGGGACACCGGCCCCAGGTCACCGGGTCACGTGGGGACCCCGGACCCAGGTCAGCGGGTCACGTGGGGACACCGGCCCCAGTTCACCGGGTCAGGTCGGGTCCCCGGACCCAGGTCAGCGGGTCATGTCACGTCCCATGCCCGGGTCCCCGTGTTGGATTTTTACCCAGGCCCCGGGTCACAGGGTCATGTCGGGTCAACGGCCTGGGTACAACGGTCTGGTGACCACCCCGACCCCAGGTCCCCGGGTCATGACGGGACACCGGACCAGGTCCCCGAGTCCGGTCGACACCACAGCCCCAGGTCCCCGGGTCAGGTCGGCACCCCGGAACCAGGTCACCGGGTCATGTCGGGACCCAGCCCGGGTCCCCGGGACAGGTCGTTACCCCGGCCCCGGGTCACCTGGTCACGTCGGGTCGCTGTCCCGGGTACCAGTGTCAGGTGACCACCCCGGCCCCGGGAGACGGAGTCATACCGGGTCCCCGGCCCGGGTCCCCGGGTCAGGTGGTTACCCTGCCCCAGGTCACCGGGTCAGGTCGGGACCCCGGACCCATGTCAGCGGGTCACGTGGGGACACCGGACCCAGGTCAGCGGGTCACGTGGGGACCCCGGCAGCTGGAACCCGGGTCACGTGGGGACACCGGACCCAGGTCACCGGGTCACGTGGGGACACCGGACCCAGGTCAGCGGGTCACGTGGGGACCCCGGCACCAGGACCCCAGGTCACGTGGGGACCCCGGCCCCAAGTCAGCGGGTCACGTGGGGACCCCGGCACCAGGACCCCGGGTCACGTGGGGACCCCGGCCCCAGGTCAGCGGGTCACGTGGGGACACCGGCCCCAGGTCAGCGGGTCACGTGGGGACACCGGCCCCAGGTGACCGGGTCAGAGGGGACCCCGGACCCAGGTCAGCGGGTCACGTGGGGACACCGGCCCCAGGTCACCAGGTCAGGTCGGGTCCCCGGACCCAGGTCAGCGGGTCATGTCACGTCCCATGCCCGGGTCCCCGGCTTGGATTTTTACCCAGGCCCCGGGTCACAGGGTCATGTCGGCTCAACGGCCTGGGTACAACGGTCTGGTGACCACCCCGACCCCAGGTCCCCGGGTCATGACGGGACACCGGACCAGGTCCCCGAGTCCGGTCGACACCACAGCCCCAGGTCCCCGGGTCAGGTCGGCACCCCGGAACCAGGTCACCGGGTCATGTCGGGACCCAGCCCGGGTCCCCGGGACGGGTTTTTACCCAAGCCCCAGATCTCCGGGTCCTGTCGGGTCCCCGGCCCAGGTCCCCTGGACAGGTCGTTACCCCGGCCCCGGGTCACCGGGTCATGTCAAGTCGCTGTCCCGGGTACCAGTGTCAGGTGACCACCCCGGCCCCGGGAGACGGAGTCATACCGGTTCCCCGGCCCGGGTCCCCGGGTCAGGTGGTTACCCTGCCCCAGGTCACCGGGTCAGGTCGGGACCCCGGACCCATGTCAGCGGGTCACGTGGGGACACCGGACCCAGGTCAGCGGGTCACGTGGGGACACCGGCAGCTGGACCCCGGGTCACGTGGGGACACCGGACCCAGGTCAGCGGGTCACGTGGGGACACCGGACCCAGGTCAGCGGATCACGTGGGGACTCCGGCACCAGGACCCCGGGTCACGTGGGGACACCGGACCCAGGTCAGCGGGTCACGTGGGGACCCCGGCACCAGGACCCCGGGTCACGTGGGGACCCCGGCCCCAGGTCAGCGGGTCACGTGGGGACCCCGGCACCAGGACCCCGGGTCACGTGGGGACCCCGGCCCCAAGTCAGCGGGTCACGTGGGGACCCCGGCACCAGGACCCCGGGTCACGTGGGGACCCCGGCCCCAGGTCAGCGGGTCACGTGGGGACCCCGGACCCAGGTCACCTGGTCATGTCTGGTACCCAGCCTGGTTCCCAGGTTCCGATGACCACCCCGGCACCAGGACCCCGGGTCACGTGGGGACACCGGCCCCAGGTGACCGGGTCACGTGGGGACACCGGCCCCAGGTGACCGGGTCAGAGGGGACCCCGGACCCAGGTCAGCGGGTCACGTGGGGACACCGGCTCCAGGTCAGCGGGTCACGTGGGGACACCGGCCCCAGTTCACCGGGTCAGGTCGGGACTCCGGACCCAGGTCAGCGGGTCATGTCACGTCCCATGCCCGGGTCCCCGGGTTGGATTTTTACCCTGGCCCCGGGTCACAGGGTCATGTCGGGTCAACGGCCTGGGTACAACGGTCTGGTGACCACCCCGACCCCAGGTCCCCGGGTCATGACGGGACACCGGACCAGGTCCCCGAGTCCGGTCGACACCACAGCCCCAGGTCCCCGGGTCAGGTCGGCACCCCGGAACCAGGTCACCGGGTCATGTCGGGACCCAGCCCGGGTCCCCGGGACGGGTTTTTACCCAAGCCCCAGATCACCGGGTCCTGTCGGGACCCCGGCCCAGGTCCCCTGGACAGGTCGTTACCCCGGCCCCGGGTCACCTGGTCACGTCGGGTCGCTGTCCCGGGTACCAGTGTCAGGTGACCACCCCGGCCCCGGGAGACGGAGTCATACCGGGTCCCCGGCCCGGGTCCCCGGGTCAGGTGGTTACCCTGGCCTCAGGTCACCGGGTCAGGTCGGGACCCCGGACCCAGGTCCCCGGGTCGTATCGGGTCGCTGCCCCGGGTACCAGTGTCGGGTGACATCCCCGGCCCCAGGTCCCCGGGTCACGTGGGGTCCCCGGCCCGGGTCCCCGGGTTGCATCGGGACACCAGCGAAGGATCACCGGGTCCTGTCGGGTCCCCGGCCCGGGTCCCCTGGACAGGTCGTAAACCCGGCCCCGGGACATGTCGCGCACCCGGCCTGGTTCCCAGGTTCCGATGACCACCCCGGCATCAGGACCCCGGGTCACGTGGGGACTCCGGCCCCAGGTGACCGGGTCACGTGGGGACACCGGCCCCAGGTCAGCGTGTCACGTGGGGACGTTGGACCCAGGTCAGCGGGTCACGTGGGGACCCCGGCCCCAGGACCCCGGGTCACGTGGGGACCCCGGCCCCAGGTCTCCTGGTCATGTCTGGTACCCAGCCTGATTCCCAGGTTCCGATGACCACCCCGGCACCAGGACCCCGCGTCACGTGGGGACACCGGCCACAGGTGACCGGGTCACGTGGGGACACCGGCCCCAGGTCACCGGGTTACGTGGGGACCCCGGACCCAGGTCAGCGGGTCACGTGGGGACACCGGCAGCAGGACCCCGGGTCACGTGGGGACCCCGGCCCCAGGTCAGCGGGTCACGTGGGGACCCCGGACCCAGGTCACCTGGTCATGTCTGGTACCCAGCCTGGTTCCCAGGTTCCGATGAGCACCCCGGCACCAGGACCCCGGGTCACGTGGGGACACCGGCCCCAGGTGACCGGGTCACGTGGGGACACCGGCCCCAGGTGACCGGGTCAGAGGGGACCCCGGACCCAGGTCAGCGGGTCACGTGGGGACACCGGCTCCAGGTCACCTGGTCAGGTCGGGACCCCGGACCCAGGTCAGCGGGTCATGTCACGTCCCATGCCCGGGTCCCCGGCTTGGATTTTTACCCAGGCCCCGGGTCACAGGGTCATGTCGGGTCAACGGCCTGGGTACAACGGTCTGGTGACCACCCCGACCCCAGGTCCCCGGGTCATGACGGGACACCGGACCAGGTCCCCGAGTCCGGTCGACACCACAGCCCCAGGTCCCCGGGTCAGGTCGGCACCCCGGAACCAGGTCACCGGGTCATGTCGGGACCCAGCCCGGGTCCCCGGGACGGGTTTTTACCCAAGCCCCAGATCACCGGGTCCTGTCGGGACCCCGGCCCAGGTCCCCTGGACAGGTCGTTACCCCGGCCCCGGGTCACCTGGTCACGTCGGGTCGCTGTCCCGGGTACCAGTGTCAGGTGACCACCCCGGCCCCGGGAGACGGAGTCATACCGGGTCCCCGGCCCGGGTCCCCGGGTCAGGTGGTTATCCTGGCCTCAGGTCACCGGGTCAGGTCGGGACCCCGGACCCAGGTCCCCGGGTCGTATCGGGTCGCTGCCCCGGGTACCAGTGTCGGGTGACATCCCCGGCCCCAGGTCCCCGGGTCACGTGGGGTCCCCGGCCCGGGTCCCCGGGTTGCATCGGGACACCAGCGAAGGATCACCGGGTCCTGTCGGGTCCCCGGCCCGGGTCCCCTGGACAGGTCGTAAACCCGGCCCCGGGACATGTCGCGCACCCGGCCTGGTTCCCAGGTTCCGATGACCACCCCGGCATCAGGACCCCGGGTCACGTGGGGACTCCGGCCCCAGGTGACCGGGTCACGTGGGGACACCGGCCCCAGGTCAGCGTGTCACGTGGGGACGTTGGACCCAGGTCAGCGGGTCACGTGGGGACCCCGGCCCCAGGACCCCGGGTCACGTGGAGACCCCGGCCCCAGGTCTCCTGGTCATGTCTGGTACCCAGCCTGATTCCCAGGTTCCGATGACCACCCCGGCACCAGGACCCCGCGTCACGTGGGGACACCGGCCACAGGTGACCGGGTCACGTGGGGACACCGGCCCCAGGTCACCGGGTTACGTGGGGACCCCGGACCCAGGTCAGCGGGTCACGTGGGGACACCGGCAGCAGGACCCCGGGTCACGTGGGGACCCCGGCCCCAGGTCACCGGGTCACGTGGGGACCCCGGACCCATGTCAGCGGGTCACGTGGGGACACCGGACCCAGGTCAGCGGGTCACTTGGGGACCCCGGCAGCTGGACCCCGGGTCACGTGGGGACACCGGACCCAGGTCAGCGGGTCACGTGGGGACACCGGACCCAGGTCAGCGGGTCACGTGGGGACTCCGGCACCAGGACCCCGGGTCACGTGGGGACACCGGACCCAGGTCCCCGGGTCACGTGGGGACACCGGACCCAGGTCAGCGGGTCACGTGGGGACCCCGGCACCAGGACCCCGGGTCACGTGGGGACCCCGGCCCTAGGTCAGCGGGTCACGTGGGGACACCGGCCCCAGGTCAGCGGGTCACGTGGGGACCCCGGACCCATGTCAGCGGGTCACGTGGGGACACCGGACCCAGGTCAGTGGGTCACGTGGGGACACCGGACCCAGGTCCCCGGGTCACGTGGGGACACCGGACCCAGTTCAGCGGGTCACGTGGGGACCCCGGCACCAGGACCCCGGGTCACGTGGGGACCCCGGCCCCAGGTCAGCGGGTCATGTGGGGACCCCGGCACCAGGACCCCGGGTCACGTGGGGACCCCGGCCCCAGGTCAGCGGGTCACGTGGGGACCCCGGACCCAGGTCACCTGGTCATGTCTGGTACCCAGCCTGGTTCCCAGGTTCCGATGACCACCCCGGCACCAGGACCCCGGGTCACGTGGGGACACCGGCCCCAGGTGACCGGGTCACGTGGGGACACCGGCCCTAGGTCACCGGGTCACTTGGGGACCCCGGACCCAGGTCAGCGGGTCACGTGGGGACACCGGCTCCAGGTCACCGGGTCACGTCGGGACCCCGGACCCAGGTCGGGTCATGTCACGTCCCATGCCCGGGTCCCCGGGTTGGATTTTTACCCAGGCCCCGGGTCACAGGGTCATGTCAGGTCAACGGCCTGGGTACAACGGTCTGGTGACCACCCCGACCCCAGGTCCCCGGGTCATGACGGGACACCGGACCAAGTCCCCGAGTCCGGTCGACACCACAGCCCCAGGTCCCCGGGTCAGGTCGGCACCCCGGAACCAGGTCACCGGGTCATGTCGGGACCCAGCCCGGGTCCCCGGGACGGGTTTTTACCCAAGCCCCAGATCACCGGGTCCTGTCGGGACCCCGGCCCAGGTCCCCTGGACAGGTCGTTACCCCGGCCCCGGGTCACCGGGTCATGTCGGGTCGCTGCCCCTGGTACCAGTGTCGGGTGACATCCCCGGCCCCAGGACCCCGGGTCACGTGGGGACCCCGGACCCAGGTCAGCGGGTCACGTGGGGACACCGGACCCAGGTCAGCGGGTCACGTGGGGACTCCGGCCCCAGGTCAGCGGGTCACGTGGGGACCCCGACAGCAGGACCCCGGGTCACGTGGCGACACCGGACCCAGGTCAGCGGGTTACGTGGGGACACCGGACCCAGGTCAGCGGGTCACGTGGGGACTCCGGCCCCAGGTCAGCGGGTCACGTGGGGACCCCGGCACCAGGACCCCGGGTCACATGGGGACCCCGGCCCCAGGTCAGCGGGTCACGTGGGGACCCCGGCACCAGGATCCCGGGTCACGTGGGGACCCCGGCCCCAGGTCAGCGGGTCACGTGGGGACCCCGGACCCAGGTCACCTGGTCATGTCTGGTACCCAGCCTGGTTCCCAGGTTCCGATGACCACCCCGGCACCAGGACCCCGGGTCACGTGGGGACACCGGCCCCAGGTGACCGGGTCACGTGGGGACACCGGCCCCAGGTGACCGGGTCAGAGGGGACCCCGGACCCAGGTCAGCGGGTCACGTGGGGACACCGGCCCCAGTTCACCGGGTCAGGTCGGGTCCCCGGACCCAGGTCAGCGGGTCATGTCACGTCCCATGCCCGGGTCCCCGGGTTGGATTTTTACCCAGGCCCCGGGTCACAGGGTCATGTCGGGTCAACGGCCTGGGTACAACGGTCTGGTGACCACCCCGACCCCAGGTCCCCGGGTCATGACGGGACACCGGACCAGGTCCCCGAGTCCGGTCGACACCACAGCCCCAGGTCCCCGGGTCAGGTCGGCACCCCGGAACCAGGTCACCGGGTCATGTCGGGACCCAGCCCGGGTCCCCGGGACGGGTTTTTACCCAAGCCCCAGATCTCCGGGTCCTGTCGGGTCCCCGGCCCAGGTCCCCTGGACAGGTCGTTACCCCGGCCCCGGGTCACCGGGTCATGTCAAGTCGCTGTCCCGGGTACCAGTGTCAGGTGACCACCCCGGCCCCGGGAGACGGAGTCATACCGGTTCCCCGGCCCGGGTCCCCGGGTCAGGTGGTTACCCTGCCCCAGGTCACCGGGTCAGGTCGGGACCCCGGACCCATGTCAGCGGGTCACGTGGGGACACCGGACCCAGGTCAGCGGGTCACGTGGGGACCCCGGCAGCTGGACCCCGGGTCACGTGGGGACACCGGACCCAGGTCAGCGGGTCACGTGGGGACACCGGACCCAGGTCAGCGGGTCACGTGGGGACCCCGGCACCAGGACCCCGGGTCACGTGGGGACCCCGGCCCCAGGTCAGCGGGTCACGTGGGGACCCCGGCACCAGGACCCCGGGTCACGTGGGGACCCCGGCCCCAGGTCAGCGGGTCACGTGGGGACACCGGCCCCAGGTCAGCGGGTCACGTGGGGACACCGGACCCAGGTCAGTGGGTCACGTGGGGACACCAGACCCAGGTCCCCGGGTCACGTGGGGACCCCGGCCCCAGGTCAGCGGGTCACATGGGGACCCCGGCACCAGGACCACAGGTCACGTGGGGACCCCGGCCCCAAGTCAGCGGGTCACGTGGGGACCCCGGCACCAGGACCCCGGGTCACGTGGGGACCCCGGCCCCAGGTCAGCGGGTCACGTGGGGACACCAGCCCCAGGTCCCCGGGTCACGTGGGGACCCCGGCCCCAGGTGACCGGGTCACGTGGGGACCCCGGACCCAGGTCACCTGGTCATGTCTGGTACCCAGCCTGGTTCCCAGGTTCCGATGAGCACCCCGGCACCAGGACCCCGGGTCACGTGGGGACACCGGCCCCAGGTGACCGGGTCACGTGGGGACACCGGCCCCAGGTGACCGGGTCAGAGGGGACCCCGGACCCAGGTCAGCGGGTCACGTGGGGACACCGGCCCCAGTTCACCGGGTCAGGTCGGGACCCCGGACCCAGGTCAGCGGGTCATGTCACGTCCCATGCCCGGGTCCCTGGGACGGGTTTTTACCCAAGCCCCAGATCTCCGGGTCCTGTCGGGACCCCGGCCCAGGTCCCCTGGACAGGTCGTTACCCCGGCCCCGGGTCACCGGGTCATGTCAAGTCGCTGTCCCGGGTACCAGTGTCAGGTGACCACCCCGGCCCCGGGAGACGGAGTCATACCGGGTCCCCGGCCCGGGCCCCTGGATCAGGTGGTTACCCTGGCCCCAGGTCACCGGGTCAGGTCGGGACCCCGGACCCAGGTCCCCGGGTCGTATCGGGTCGCTGCCCCGGGTACCAGTGTCGGGTGACATCCCCGGCCCCAGGTCCCCGGGTCACGTGGGGTCCCCGGCCCGGGTCCCCGGGTTGCATCGGGACACCAGCGAAGGATCACCGGGTCCTGTCGGGTCCCCGGCCCGGGTCCCCTGGACAGGTCGTTAACCCGGCCCCGGGTCATGTCGCGCACCCGGCCTGGTTCCCAGGTTCCGGTGACCACCCCGGCATCAGGACCCTGGGTCACGTGGGGACACCGGCCCCAGGTCAGCGGGTCACGTGGGGACACCGGCCCCAGGTCAGCGGGTCACGTGGGGACACCGGACCCAGGTCAGTGGGTCACGTGGGGACACCAGACCCAGGTCCCCGGGTCACGTGGGGACCCCGGCCCCAGGTCAGCGGGTCACATGGGGACCCCGGCACCAGGACCACAGGTCACGTGGGGACCCCGGCCCCAAGTCAGCGGGTCACGTGGGGACCCCGGCACCAGGACCCCGGGTCACGTGGGGACCCCGGCCCCAGGTCAGCGGGTCACGTGGGGACACCAGCCCCAGGTCCCCGGGTCACGTGGGGACCCCGGCCCCAGGTGACCGGGTCACGTGGGGACCCCGGACCCAGGTCACCTGGTCATGTCTGGTACCCAGCCTGGTTCCCAGGTTCCGATGAGCACCCCGGCACCAGGACCCCGGGTCACGTGGGGACACCGGCCCCAGGTGACCGGGTCACGTGGGGACACCGGCCCCAGGTGACCGGGTCAGAGGGGACCCCGGACCCAGGTCAGCGGGTCACGTGGGGACACCGGCCCCAGTTCACCGGGTCAGGTCGGGACCCCGGACCCAGGTCAGCGGGTCATGTCACGTCCCATGCCCGGGTCCCTGGGACGGGTTTTTACCCAAGCCCCAGATCTCCGGGTCCTGTCGGGACCCCGGCCCAGGTCCCCTGGACAGGTCGTTACCCCGGCCCCGGGTCACCGGGTCATGTCAAGTCGCTGTCCCGGGTACCAGTGTCAGGTGACCACCCCGGCCCCGGGAGACGGAGTCATACCGGGTCCCCGGCCCGGGCCCCTGGATCAGGTGGTTACCCTGGCCCCAGGTCACCGGGTCAGGTCGGGACCCCGGACCCAGGTCCCCGGGTCGTATCGGGTCGCTGCCCCGGGTACCAGTGTCGGGTGACATCCCCGGCCCCAGGTCCCCGGGTCACGTGGGGTCCCCGGCCCGGGTCCCCGGGTTGCATCGGGACACCAGCGAAGGATCACCGGGTCCTGTCGGGTCCCCGGCCCGGGTCCCCTGGACAGGTCGTTAACCCGGCCCCGGGTCATGTCGCGCACCCGGCCTGGTTCCCAGGTTCCGGTGACCACCCCGGCATCAGGACCCTGGGTCACGTGGGGACACCGGCCCTAGGTCAGCGGGTCACGTGGGGACCCCGGCCCCAGGTCACCTGGTCATGTCTGGTACCCAGCCTGGTTCCCAGGTTCCGATGAGCACCCCGGCACCAGGACCCGGGGTCACGTGGGGACACCGGCCCCAGGTGACCGGGTCACGTGGGGACACCGGCCCCAGGTGACCGGGTCAGAGGGGACCCCGGACCCAGGTCAGCGGGTCACGTGGGGACACCGGCCCCAGTTCACCGGGTCAGGTCGGGTCCCCGGACCCAGGTCAGCGGGTCATGTCACGTCCCATGCCCGGGTCCCCGTGTTGGATTTTTACCCAGGCCCCGGGTCACAGGGTCATGTCGGGTCAACGGCCTGGGTACAACGGTCTGGTGACCACCCCGACCCCAGGTCCCCGGGTCATGACGGGACACCGGACCAGGTCCCCGAGTCCGGTCGACACCACAGCCCCAGGTCCCCGGGTCAGGTCGGCACCCCGGAACCAGGTCACCGGGTCATGTCGGGACCCAGCCCGGGTCCCCGGGACGGGTTTTTACCCAAGCCCCAGATCACCGGGTCCTGTCGGGACCCCGGCCCAGGTCCCCTGGACAGGTCGTTACCCCGGCCCCGGGTCACCGGGTCATGTCGGGTCGCTGCCCCTGGTACCAGTGTCGGGTGACATCCCCGGCCCCAGGACCCCGGGTCACGTGGGGACCCCGGACCCAGGTCACCTGGTCATGTCTGGTACCCAGCCTGATTCCCAGGTTCCAATGACCACCCCGGCACCAGGACCCCGGGTCACGTGGGGACACCGGCCCCAGGTGACCGGGTCACGTGGGGACACCGGCCCCAGGTGACCGGGTCAGAGGGGACCCCGGACCCAGGTCAGCGGGTCACGTGGGGACACCGGCCCCAGGTCACCGGATCACGTGGGGACCCCGGACCCAGGTCAGCGGGTCATGTCACGTCCCATGACCGGGTCCCCGGCTTGGATTTTTACCCAGGCCCCGGGTCACAGGGTCATGTCGGGTCAACGGCCTGGGTACAACGGTCTGGTGACCACCCCGACCCCAGGTCCCCGGGTCATGACGGGACACCGGACCAGGTCCCCGAGTCCGGTCGACACCACAGCCCCAGGTCCCCGGGTCAGGTCGGCACCCCGGAACCAGGTCACCGGGTCATGTCGGGACCCAGCCCGGGTCCCCGGGACGGGTTTTTACCCAAGCCCCAGATCTCCGGGTCCTGTCGGGTCCCCGGCCCAGGTCCCCTGGACAGGTCGTTACCCCGGCCCCGGGTCACCGGGTCATGTGAAGTCGCTGTCCCGGATACCAGTGTCAGGTGACCACCCCGGCCCCGGGAGACGGAGTCATACCGGTTCCCCGGCCCGGGTCCCCGGGTCAGGTCGTTACCCTGCCCCAGGTCACCGGGTCAGGTCGGGACCCCGGACCCATGTCAGCGGGTCACGTGGGGACACCGGACCCAGGTCAGCGGGTCACGTGGGGACCCCGGCAGCTGGACCCCGGGTCACGTGGGGACACCGGACCCAGGTCAGCGGGTCACGTGGGGACACCGGACCCAGGTCAGCGGGTCACGTGGGGACTCCGGCACCAGGACCCCGGGTCACGTGGGGACACCGGACCCAGGTCCCCGGGTCACGTGGGGACACCGGACCCAGGTCAGCGGGTCACGTGGGGACCCCGGCACCAGGACCCCGGGTCACGTGGGGACCCCGGCCCCAGGTCAGCGGGTCACGTGGGGACCCCAGCACCAGGACCCCGGGTCACGTGGGGACCCCGGCCCCAGGTCAGCGGGTCACGTGGGGACACCGGCCCCAGGTCAGCGGGTCACGTGGGGACCCCGGACCCATGTCAGCGGGTCACGTGGGGACACCGGACCCAGGTCAGTGGGTCACGTGGGGACACCAGACCCAGGTCCCCGGGTCACGTGGGGACACCGGACCCAGGTCAGCGGGTCACGTGGGGATCCCGGCACCAGGACCCCAGGTCACGTGGGGACACCGGCCCCAAGTCAGCGGGTCACGTGGGGACCCCGGCACCAGGACCCCGGGTCACGTGGGGACCCCGGCCCCAGGTCAGCGGGTCACGTGGGGACACCGGCCACAGGTCAGCGGGTCACGTGGGGACCCCGGACCAAGGTCAGCGGGTCACGTGGGGACACCAGCCCCAGGTCCCCGGGTCACGTGGGGACCCCGGCCCCAGGTCAGCGGGTCACGTGGGGACCCCGGACCCAGGTCACCTGGTCATGTCTGGTACCCAGCCTAGTTCCCAGGTTCCGATGACCACCCCGGCACCAGGACCCCGGGTCACGTGGGGACACCGGCCCCAGGTGACCGGGTCACGTGGGGACACCGGCCCCAGGTCACCGGGTCACTTGGGGACCCCGGACCCAGGTCAGCGGGTCACGTGGGGACACCGGCTCCAGGTCACCGGGTCACGTCGGGACCCCGGACCCAGGTCGGGTCATGTCACGTCCCATGCCCGGGTCCCCGGGTTGGATTTTTACCCAGGCCCCGGGTCACAGGGTCATGTCGGGTCAACGGCCTGGGTACAACGGTCTGGTGACCACCCCGACCCCAGGTCCCCGGGTCATGACGGGACACCGGACCAAGTCCCCGAGTCCGGTCGACACCACAGCCCCAGGTCCCCGGGTCAGGTCGGCACCCCGGAACCAGGTCACCGGGTCATGTCGGGACCCAGCCCGGGTCCCCGGGACGGGTTTTTACCCAAGCCCCAGATCACCGGGTCCTGTCGGGACCCCGGCCCAGGTCCCCTGTACAGGTCGTTACCCCTGCCCCGGGTCACGTCGGGTCGCTGTCCCGGGTACCAGTGTCAGGTGACCACCCCGGCCCCGGGAGACGGAGTCATACCGGTTCCCCGGCCCGGGTCCCCGGATCAGGTGGTTACCCTGGCCCCAGGTCACCGGGTTATGACGGGACACCGGACCAGGTCCCCGAGTCCGGTCGACACCACAGCCCCAGGTCACCGGGTCAGGTCGGCACCCCGGAACCAGGTCACCGGGTCATGTCGGGACCCAGCCCGGGTCCCCGGGACGGGTTTTTACCCAAGCCCCAGATCACCGGGTCCTGTCGGGTCCCCGGCCCAGGTCCCCTGGACAGGTCGTTACCCCGGCCCCGGGTCACCGGGTCATGTCAAGTCGCTGTCCCGGGTACCAGTGTCAGGTGACCACCCCGGCCCCGGGAGACGGAGTCATACCGGGTCCCCGGCCCGGGCCCCTGGATCAGGTGGTTACCCTGGCCCCAGGTCACCGGGTCAGGTCGGGACCCCGGACCCAGGTCCCCGGGTCGTATCGGGTCGCTGCCCCGGGTACCAGTGTCGGGTGACATCCCCAGCCCCAGGTCCCCGGGTCACGTGGGGTCCCCGGCCCGGGTCCCCGGGTTGCATCGGGACACCAGCGAAGGATCACCGGGTCCTGTCGGGTCCCCGGCCCGGGTCCCCTGGACAGGTCGTTAACCCGGCCCCGGGTCATGTCGCGCACCCGGCCTGGTTCCCAGGTTCCGGTGACCACCCCGGCATCAGGACCCTGGGTCACGTGGGGACACCGGCCCCAGGTCAGCGGGTCACGTGGGGACCCCGGCCCCAGGTCACCTGGTCATGTCTGGTACCCAGCCTGCTTCCCAGGTTCCGATGAGCACCCCGGCACCAGGACCCCGGGTCACGTGGGGACACCGGCCCCAGGTGACCGGGTCACGTGGGGACACCGGCCCCAGGTGACCGGGTCAGAGGGGACCCCGGACCCAGGTCAGCGGGTCACGTGGGGACACCGGCCCCAGTTCACCGGGTCAGGTCGGGACCCCGGACCCAGGTCAGCGGGTCATGTCACGTCCCATGCCCGGGTCCCCGGGTTGGATTTTTACCCAGGCCCCGGGTCACAGGGTCATGTCGGCTCAACGGCCTGGGTACAACGGTCTGGTGACCACCCCGACCCCAGGTCCCCGGGTCATGACGGGACACCGGACCAGGTCCCCGAGTCCGGTCGACACCACAGCCCCAGGTCCCCGGGTCAGGTCGGCACCCCGGAACCAGGTCACCGGGTCATGTCGGGACCCAGCCCGGGTCCCCGGGACGGGTTTTTACCCAAGCCCCAGATCACCGGGTCCTGTCGGGACCCCGGCCCAGGTCCCCTGGACAGGTCGTTACCCCCGGCCCCGGGTCACCTGGTCACGTCGGGTCGCAGTCCCGGGTACCAGTGTCAGGTGACCACCCCGGCCCCGGGAGACGGAGTCATACCGGGTCCCCGGCCCGGGTCCCCGGATCAGGTGGTTACCCTGGCCCCAGGTCACCGGGTCAGGTCGGGACCCCGGACCCAGGTCCCCGGGTCGTATCGGGTCGCTGCCCAGGGTACCAGTGTCGGGTGACATCCCCGGCCCCAGGTCCCCGGGTCACGTGGGGTCCCCGGCCCGGGTCCCCGGGTTGCATCGGGACACCAGCGAAGGATCACCGGGTCCTGTCGGGTCCCCGGCCCGGGTCCCCTGGACAGGTCGTAAACCCGGCCCCGGGACATGTCGCGCACCCGGCCTGGTTCCCAGGTTCCGATGACCACCCCGGCATCAGGACCCCGGGTCACGTGGGGACTCCGGCCCCAGGTGACCGGGTCACGTGGGGACACCGGCCACAGGTCACCGGGTCACGTGGGGACGTTGGACCCAGGTCAGTGGGTCACGTGGGGACACCGGCACCAGGACCCCGGGTCACGTGGGGACCCCGGCCCCAGGTCACCGGCTCACGTGGGGACGTTGGACCCAGGTCAGCGGGTCGCGTGGGGACCCCGGCACCAGGACCCCGGGTCACGTGGGGACCCCGGCCCCAGGTCAGCGGGTCACGTGGGGACCCCGGACCCAGGTCACCTGGTCAGGTCGGGACCCCGGACCCAGGTCGGGTCATGTCACGTCCCATGCCCGGGTCCCCGGGTTGGATTTTTACCCAGGCCCCGGGTCACAGGGTCATGTCGGCTCAACGGCCTGGGTACAACGGTCTGGTGACCACCCCGACCCCAGGTCCCCGGGTCATGACGGGCCACCGGACCAAGTCCCCGAGTCCGGTCGACACCACAGCCCCAGGTCCCTGGTTCATGTCGGCACCCCGGAACCAGGTCACCGGGTCATGTCGGGACCCAGCCCGGGTCCCCGGGACGGGTTTTTACCCAAGCCCCAGATCACCGGGTCCTGTCGGGACCCCGGCCCAGGTCCCCTGGACAGGTCGTTACCCCTGACCCGGGTCACGTCGGGTCGCTGTCCCGTGTACCATTGTCAGGTGACCACCCCGGCCCCGGGAGACGGAGTCATACCGGTTCCCCGGCCCGGGTCCCCGGATCAGGTGGTTACCCTGGCCCCATGTCCCCGGGTCATGACGGGACACCGGACCAGGTCCCCGAGTCCGGTCGACACCACAGCCCCAGGTCACCGGGTCAGGTCGGCACCCCGGAACCAGGTCACCGGGTCATGTCGGGACCCAGCCCGGGTCCCCGGGACGGGTTTTTACCCAAGCCCCAGATCACCGGGTCCTGTCGGGTCCCCGGCCCAGGTCCCCTGGACAGGTCGTTACCCCGGCCCCGGGTCACCGGGTCATGTCAAGTCGCTGTCCCGGGTACCAGTGTCAGGTGACCACCCCGGCCCCGGGAGACGGAGTCATACCGGGTCCCCGACCCGGGTCCCCGGGTCAGGTGGTTACCCTGGCCTCAGGTCACCGGGTCAGGTCGGGACCCCGGACCCAGGTCCCCGGGTCGTATCGGGTCGCTGCCCCGGGTACCAGTGTCGGGTGACATCCCCGGCCCCAGGTCCCCGGGTCACGTGGGGTCCCCGGCCCGGGTCCCCGGGTTGCATCGGGACACCAGCGAAGGATCACCGGGTCCTGTCGGGTCCCCGGCCCGGGTCCCCTGGACAGGTCGTAAACCCGGCCCCGGGTCACCGGGACATGTCGCGCACCCGGCCTGGTTCCCAGGTTCCGATGACCACCCCGGCATCAGGACCCCGGATCACGTGGGGACACCGGCCCCAGGTGACCGGGTCACGTGGGGACGTTGGACCCAGGTCAGCGGGTCACATGGGGACACCGGCCCCAGTTCACCGGGTGAGGTCGGGACTCCGGACCCAGGTCAGCGGGTCATGTCACGTCCCATGCCCGGGTCCCCGGCTTGGATTTTTACCCAGGCCCCGGGTCACAGGGTCATGTCGGGTCAACGGCCTGGGTACAACGGTCTGGTGACCACCCCGACCCCAGGTCCCCGGGTCGTATCGGGTCGCTGCCCCGGGTACCAGTGTCGGGTGACATCCCCGGCCCCAGGACCCCGGGTCACGTGGGGACCCCGGCCCCAGGTCACCTGGTCATGTCTGGTACCCAGCCTGATTCCCAGGTTCCGATGACCACCCCGGCACCAGGACCCTGCGTCACGTGGGGACACCGGCCACAGGTGACCGGGTCACGTGGGGACACCGGCCCCAGGTCACCGGGTTACGTGGGGACCCCGGACCCAGGTCAGCGGGTCACGTGGGGACACCGGCAGCAGGACCCCGGGTCACGTGGGGACCCCGGCCCCAGGTGACCGGGTCACGTGGGGACCCCGGACCCATGTCAGCGGGTCACGTGGGGACACCGGACCCAGGTCAGCGGGTCACTTGGGGACCCCGGCAGCTGGACCCCGGGTCACGTGGGGACACCGGACCCAGGTCAGCGGGTCACGTGGGGACACCGGACCCAGGTCAGCGGGTCACGTGGGGACTCCGGCACCAGGACCCCGGGTCACGTGGGGACACCGGACCCAGGTCCCCGGGTCACGTGGGGACACCGGACCCAGGTCAGCGGGTCACGTGGGGACCCCGGC
The DNA here is from genome assembly GCA_951411735.1 of Somateria mollissima. Taxonomy (NCBI): domain Eukaryota; kingdom Metazoa; phylum Chordata; class Aves; order Anseriformes; family Anatidae; genus Somateria; species Somateria mollissima. Next base: position 127,101 of record CATOCB010000002.1, read on the forward strand.
ACCAGGACCCCGGGTCACGTGGGGACCCCGGACCCAGGTCACCTGGTCATGTCTGGTACCCAGCCTGGTTCCCAGGTTCCGATGACCACCCCGGCACCAGGACCCCGGGTCACGTGGGGACACCGGCCCCAGGTGACCGGGTCACGTGGGGACACCGGCCCCAGGTCACCGGGTCACTTGGGGACCCCGGACCCAGGTCAGCGGGTCACGTGGGGACACCGGCTCCAGGTCACCGGGTCACGTCGGGACCCCGGACCCAGGTCGGGTCATGTCACGTCCCATGCCCGGGTCCCCGGGTTGGATTTTTACCCAGGCCCCGGGTCACAGGGTCATGTCGGGTCAACGGCCTGGGTACAACGGTCTGGTGACCACCCCGACCCCAGGTCCCCGGGTCATGACGGGACACCGGACCAAGTCCCCGAGTCCGGTCGACACCACAGCCCCAGGTCCCCGGGTCAGGTCGGCACCCCGGAACCAGGTCACCGGGTCATGTCGGGACCCAGCCCGGGTCCCCGGGACGGGTTTTTACCCAAGCCCCAGATCACCGGGTCCTGTCGGGACCCCGGCCCAGGTCCCCTGGACAGGTCGTTACCCCGGCCCCGGGTCACCTGGTCACGTCGGGTCGCTGTCCCGGGTACCATTGTCAGGTGACCACCCCGGCCCCGGGAGACGGAGTCATACCGGTTCCCCGGCCCGGGTCCCCGGATCAGGTGGTTACCCTGGCCCCAGGTCACCGGGTCATGACGGGACACCGGACCAGGTCCCCGAGTCCGGTCGACACCACAGCCCCAGGTCCCCGGGTCAGGTCGGCACCCCGGAACCAGGTCACCGGGTCATGTCGGGACCCAGCCCGGGTCCCCGGGACGGGTTTTTACCCAAGCCCCAGATCTCCGGGTCCTGTCGGGTCCCCGGCCCGGGTCCCCTGGACAGGTCGTTAACCCGGCCCCGGGTCATGTCGCGCACCCGGCCTGGTTCCCAGGTTCCGGTGACCACCCCGGCATCAGGACCCTGGGTCACGTGGGGACACCGGCCCCAGGTCAGCGGGTCACGTGGGGACACCAGCCCCAGGTCCCCGGGTCACGTGGGGACCCCGGCCCCAGGTGACCGGGTCACGTGGGGACCCCGGACCCAGGTCACCTGGTCATGTCTGGTACCCAGCCTGGTTCCCAGGTTCCGATGAGCACCCCGGCACCAGGACCCCGGGTCACGTGGGGACACCGGCCCCAGGTGACCGGGTCACGTGGGGACACCGGCCCCAGGTGACCGGGTCAGAGGGGACCCCGGACCCAGGTCAGCGGGTCACGTGGGGACACCGGCCCCAGTTCACCGGGTCAGGTCGGGACCCCGGACCCAGGTCAGCGGGTCATGTCACGTCCCATGCCCGGGTCCCTGGGACGGGTTTTTACCCAAGCCCCAGATCTCCGGGTCCTGTCGGGACCCCGGCCCAGGTCCCCTGGACAGGTCGTTACCCCGGCCCCGGGTCACCGGGTCATGTCAAGTCGCTGTCCCGGGTACCAGTGTCAGGTGACCACCCCGGCCCCGGGAGACGGAGTCATACCGGGTCCCCGGCCCGGGCCCCTGGATCAGGTGGTTACCCTGGCCCCAGGTCACCGGGTCAGGTCGGGACCCCGGACCCAGGTCCCCGGGTCGTATCGGGTCGCTGCCCCGGGTACCAGTGTCGGGTGACATCCCCGGCCCCAGGTCCCCGGGTCACGTGGGGTCCCCGGCCCGGGTCCCCGGGTTGCATCGGGACACCAGCGAAGGATCACCGGGTCCTGTCGGGTCCCCGGCCCGGGTCCCCTGGACAGGTCGTTAACCCGGCCCCGGGTCATGTCGCGCACCCGGCCTGGTTCCCAGGTTCCGGTGACCACCCCGGCATCAGGACCCTGGGTCACGTGGGGACACCGGCCCTAGGTCAGCGGGTCACGTGGGGACCCCGGCCCCAGGTCACCTGGTCATGTCTGGTACCCAGCCTGGTTCCCAGGTTCCGATGAGCACCCCGGCACCAGGACCCGGGGTCACGTGGGGACACCGGCCCCAGGTGACCGGGTCACGTGGGGACACCGGCCCCAGGTGACCGGGTCAGAGGGGACCCCGGACCCAGGTCAGCGGGTCACGTGGGGACACCGGCCCCAGTTCACCGGGTCAGGTCGGGTCCCCGGACCCAGGTCAGCGGGTCATGTCACGTCCCATGCCCGGGTCCCCGTGTTGGATTTTTACCCAGGCCCCGGGTCACAGGGTCATGTCGGGTCAACGGCCTGGGTACAACGGTCTGGTGACCACCCCGACCCCAGGTCCCCGGGTCATGACGGGACACCGGACCAGGTCCCCGAGTCCGGTCGACACCACAGCCCCAGGTCCCCGGGTCAGGTCGGCACCCCGGAACCAGGTCACCGGGTCATGTCGGGACCCAGCCCGGGTCCCCGGGACGGGTTTTTACCCAAGCCCCAGATCACCGGGTCCTGTCGGGACCCCGGCCCAGGTCCCCTGGACAGGTCGTTACCCCGGCCCCGGGTCACCGGGTCATGTCGGGTCGCTGCCCCTGGTACCAGTGTCGGGTGACATCCCCGGCCCCAGGACCCCGGGTCACGTGGGGACCCCGGACCCAGGTCACCTGGTCATGTCTGGTACCCAGCCTGATTCCCAGGTTCCAATGACCACCCCGGCACCAGGACCCCGGGTCACGTGGGGACACCGGCCCCAGGTGACCGGGTCACGTGGGGACACCGGCCCCAGGTGACCGGGTCAGAGGGGACCCCGGACCCAGGTCAGCGGGTCACGTGGGGACACCAGCCCCAGGTCACCGGATCACGTGGGGACCCCGGACCCAGGTCAGCGGGTCATGTCACGTCCCATGACCGGGTCCCCGGGTTGGATTTTTACCCAGGCCCCGGGTCACAGGGTCATGTCGGGTCAACGGCCTGGGTACAACGGTCTGGTGACCACCCCGACCCCAGGTCCCCGGGTCATGACGGGACACCGGACCAGGTCCCCGAGTCCGGTCGACACCACAGCCCCAGGTCCCCGGGTCAGGTCGGCACCCCGGAACCAGGTCACCGGGTCATGTCGGGACCCAGCCCGGGTCCCCGGGACGGGTTTTTACCCAAGCCCCAGATCTCCGGGTCCTGTCGGGTCCCCGGCCCAGGTCCCCTGGACAGGTCGTTACCCCGGCCCCGGGTCACCGGGTCATGTGAAGTCGCTGTCCCGGATACCAGTGTCAGGTGACCACCCCGGCCCCGGGAGACGGAGTCATACCGGTTCCCCGGCCCGGGTCCCCGGGTCAGGTGGTTACCCTGCCCCAGGTCACCGGGTCAGGTCGGGACCCCGGACCCATGTCAGCGGGTCACGTGGGGACACCGGACCCAGGTCAGCGGGTCACGTGGGGACCCCGGCAGCTGGACCCCGGGTCACGTGGGGACACCGGACCCAGGTCAGCGGGTCACGTGGGGACACCGGACCCAGGTCAGCGGGTCACGTGGGGACTCCGGCACCAGGACCCCGGGTCACGTGGGGACACCGGACCCAGGTCCCCGGGTCACGTGGGGACACCGGACCCAGGTCAGCGGGTCACGTGGGGACCCCGGCACCAGGACCCCGGGTCACGTGGGGACCCCGGCCCCAGGTCAGCGGGTCACGTGGGGACCCCAGCACCAGGACCCCGGGTCACGTGGGGACCCCGGCCCCAGGTCAGCGGGTCACGTGGGGACACCGGCCCCAGGTCAGCGGGTCACGTGGGGACCCCGGACCCATGTCAGCGGGTCACGTGGGGACACCGGACCCAGGTCAGTGGGTCACGTGGGGACACCAGACCCAGGTCCCCGGGTCACGTGGGGACACCGGACCCAGGTCAGCGGGTCACGTGGGGATCCCGGCACCACGACCCCAGGTCACGTGGGGACACCGGCCCCAAGTCAGCGGGTCACGTGGGGACCCCGGCACCAGGACCCCGGGTCACGTGGGGACCCCGGCCCCAGGTCAGCGGGTCACGTGGGGACACTGGCCACAGGTCAGCGGGTCACGTGGGGACCCCGGACCAAGGTCAGCGGGTCACGTGGGGACACCAGCCCCAGGTCCCCGGGTCACGTGGGGACCCCGGCCCCAGGTCAGCGGGTCACGTGGGGACCCCGGACCCAGGTCACCTGGTCATGTCTGGTACCCAGCCTAGTTCCCAGGTTCCGATGACCACCCCGGCACCAGGACCCCGGGTCACGTGGGGACACCGGCCCCAGGTGACCGGGTCACGTGGGGACACCGGCCCCAGGTGACCGGGTCAGAGGGGACCCCGGACCCAGGTCAGCGGGTCACGTGGGGACACCGGCTCCAGGTCACCGGGTCACGTCGGGACCCCGGACCCAGGTCGGGTCATGTCACGTCCCATGCCCGGGTCCCCGGCTTGGATTTTTACCCAGGCCCCGGGTCACAGGGTCATGTCGGGTCAACGGCCTGGGTACAACGGTCTGGTGACCACCCCGACCCCAGGTCCCCGGGTCATGACGGGACACCGGACCAAGTCCCCGAGTCCGGTCGACACCACAGCCCCAGGTCCCCGGGTCAGGTCGGCACCCCGGAACCAGGTCACCGGGTCATGTCGGGACCCAGCCCGGGTCCCCGGGACGGGTTTTTACCCAAGCCCCAGATCACCGGGTCCTGTCGGGACCCCGGCCAAGGTCCCCTGGACAGGTCGTTACCCCGGCCCCGGGTCACCGGGTCATGTCGGGTCGCTGCCCCTGGTACCAGTGTCGGGTGACATCCCCGGCCCCAGGACCCCGGGTCACGTGGGGACCCCGGACCCAGGTCACCTGGTCATGTCTGGTACCCAGCCTGATTCCCAGGTTCCGATGACCACCCCGGCACCAGGACCCCGCGTCACGTGGGGACACCGGCCACAGGTGACCGGGTCACGTGGGGACACCGGCCCCAGGTCAGCGGGTCACGTGGGGACACCGGACCCAGGTCAGCAGGTCACGTGGGGACCCCGGCAGCAGGACCCCGGGTCACGTGGCGACACCGGACCCAGGTCAGCGGGTCACGTGGGGACCCCGGACCCAGGTCAGCGGGTCACGTGGGGACTCCGGCCCCAGGTCCCCGGGTCACGTGGGGATCCCGGACCCAAGTCAGCGGGTCACGTGGGGACACCGGACCCAGGTCCCCGGGTCACGTGGGGACCCCGGACCCAGGTCAGCGGGTCACGTGGGGACCCCGGACCCAAGTCAGCGGGTCACGTGGGGACCCCGGCCCCAGGTCAGCAGGTCACGTGGGGACCCCGGCAGCAGGACCCGGGTCACGTGGCGACACCGGACCCAGGTCAGCGGGTCACGTGGGGACACCGGACCCAGGTCAGCGGGTCACGTGGGGACTCCGGCCCCAGGTCATCGGGTCACGTGGGGACCCCGGCACCAGGACCCCGGGTCACGTGGCGACACCGGCCCCATGTCAGCGGGTCACGTGGGGACCCCGGACCCAGGTCACCTGGTCATGTCTGGTACCCAGCCTGGTTCCCAGGTTCCGATGACCACCCCGGCACCAGGACCCCGGGTCACGTGGGGACACCGGCCCCAGGTGACCGGGTCACGTGGGGACACCGGCCCCAGGTGACCGGGTCAGAGGGGACCCCGGACCCAGGTCAGCGGGTCACGTGGGGACACCGGCCCCAGGTCACCGGGTCACGTGGGGACCCCGGACCCAGGTCAGCGGGTCACGTGGGGACACCGGCCCCAGTTCACCGGGTCAGGTCGGGTCCCCGGACCCAGGTCAGCGGGTCATGTCACGTCCCATGCCCGGGTCCCCGTGTTGGATTTTTACCCAGGCCCCGGGTCACAGGGTCATGTCGGGTCAACGGCCTGGGTACAACGGTCTGGTGACCACCCCGACCCCAGGTCCCCGGGTCATGACGGGACACCGGACCAGGTCCCCGAGTCCGGTCGACACCACAGCCCCAGGTCCCCGGGTCAGGTCGGCACCCCGGAACCAGGTCACCGGGTCATGTCGGGACCCAGCCCGGGTCCCCGGGACAGGTCGTTACCCCGGCCCCGGGTCACCTGGTCACGTCGGGTCGCTGTCCCGGGTACCAGTGTCAGGTGACCACCCCGGCCCCGGGAGACGGAGTCATACCGGGTCCCCGGCCCGGGTCCCCGGGTCAGGTGGTTACCCTGCCCCAGGTCACCGGGTCAGGTCGGGACCCCGGACCCATGTCAGCGGGTCACGTGGGGACACCGGACCCAGGTCAGCGGGTCACGTGGGGACCCCGGCAGCTGGACCCCGGGTCACGTGGGGACACCGGACCCAGGTCACCGGGTCACGTGGGGACACCGGACCCAGGTCAGCGGGTCACGTGGGGACCCCGGCACCAGGACCCCAGGTCACGTGGGGACCCCGGCCCCAAGTCAGCGGGTCACGTGGGGACCCCGGCACCAGGACCCCGGGTCACGTGGGGACCCCGGCCCCAGGTCAGCGGGTCACGTTGGGACACCGGCCCCAGGTCAGCGGGTCACGTGGGGACCCCGGACCCAGGTCAGCGGGTCACGTGGGGACACCAGCCCCAGGTCCCCGGGTCACGTGGGGACCCCGGCCCCAGGTCAGCGGGTCACGTGGGGACCCCGGACCCAGGTCACCTGGTCATGTCTGGTACCCAGCCTGGTTCCCAGGTTCCGATGACCACCCCGGCACCAGGACCCCGGGTCACGTGGGGACACCGGCCCCAGGTGACCGGGTCACGTGGGGACACCGGCCCCAGGTCACCGGGTCACTTGGGGACCCCGGACCCAGGTCAGCGGGTCACGTGGGGACACCGGCTCCAGGTCACCTGGTCAGGTCGGGACCCCGGACCCAGGTCGGGTCATGTCACGTCCCATGCCCGGGTCCCCGGGTTGGATTTTTACCCAGGCCCCGGGTCACAGGGTCATGTCGGCTCAACGGCCTGGGTACAACGGTCTGGTGACCACCCCGACCCCAGGTCCCCGGGTCATGACGGGACACCGGACCAGGTCCCCGAGTCCGGTCGACACCACAGCCCCAGGTCCCCGGGTCAGGTCGGCACCCCGGAACCAGGTCACCGGGTCATGTCGGGACCCAGCCCGGGTCCCCGGGACGGGTTTTTACCCAAGCCCCAGATCACCGGGTCCTGTCGGGACCCCGGCCCAGGTCCCCTGTACAGGTCGTTACCCCTGCCCCGGGTCACGTCGGGTCGCTGTCCCGTGTACCATTGTCAGGTGACCACCCCGGCCCCGGGAGACGGAGTCATACCGGTTCCCCGGCCCGGGTCCCCGGATCAGGTGGTTACCCTGGCCCCAGGTCACCGGGTCATGACGGGACACCGGACCAGGTCCCCGAGTCCGGTCGACACCACAGCCCCAGGTCACCGGGTCAGGTCGGCACCCCGGAACCAGGTCACCGGGTCATGTCGGGACCCAGCCCGGGTCCCCGGGACGGGTTTTTACCCAAGCCCCAGATCACCGGGTCCTGTCGGGTCCCCGGCCCAGGTCCCCTGGACAGGTCGTTACCCCGGCCCCGGGTCACTGGGTCATGTCAAGTCGCTGTCCCGGGTACCAGTGTCAGGTGACCACCCCGGCCCCGGGAGACGGAGTCATACCGGGTCCCCGGCCCGGGCCCCTGGATCAGGTGGTTACCCTGGCCCCAGGTCACCGGGTCAGGTCGGGACCCCGGACCCAGGTCCCCGGGTCGTATCGGGTCGCTGCCCCGGGTACCAGTGTCGGGTGACATCCCCGGCCCCAGGTCCCCGGGTCACGTGGGGTCCCCGGCCCGGGTCCCCGGGTTGCATCGGGACACCAGCGAAGGATCACCGGGTCCTGTCGGGTCCCCGGCCCGGGTCCCCTGGACAGGTCGTTAACCAGGCCCCGGGTCATGTCGCGCACCCGGCCTGGTTCCCAGGTTCCGGTGACCACCCCGGCATCAGGACCCTGGGTCACGTGGGGACACCGGCCCCAGGTCAGCGGGTCACGTGGGGACCCCGGCCCCAGGTCACCTGGTCATGTCTGGTACCCAGCCTGGTTCCCAGGTTCCGGTGACCACCCCGGCAGCAGGACCCCGGGTCACGTGGCGACACCGGACCCAGGTCAGCGGGTCACGTGGGGACACCGGACCCAGGTCAGCGGGTCACGTGGGGACTCCGGCCCCAGGTCATCGGGTCACGTGGGGACCCCGGCACCAGGACCCCGGGTCACGTGGCGACACCGGCCCCAGGTGACCGGGTCACGTGGGGACACCGGCCCCAGGTGACCGGGTCAGAGGGGACCCCGGACCCAGGTCAGCGGGTCACGTGGGGACACCGGCCCCAGGTCACCAGGTCAGGTCGGGTCCCCGGACCCAGGTCAGCGGGTCATGTCACGTCCCATGCCCGGGTCCCCGGCTTGGATTTTTACCCAGGCCCCGGGTCACAGGGTCATGTCGGCTCAACGGCCTGGGTACAACGGTCTGGTGACCACCCCGACCCCAGGTCCCCGGGTCATGACGGGACACCGGACCAGGTCCCCGAGTCCGGTCGACACCACAGCCCCAGGTCCCCGGGTCAGGTCGGCACCCCGGAACCAGGTCACCGGGTCATGTCGGGACCCAGCCCGGGTCCCCGGGACGGGTTTTTACCCAAGCCCCAGATCTCCGGGTCCTGTCGGGTCCCCGGCCCAGGTCCCCTGGACAGGTCGTTACCCCGGCCCCGGGTCACCGGGTCATGTCAAGTCGCTGTCCCGGGTACCAGTGTCAGGTGACCACCCCGGCCCCGGGAGACGGAGTCATACCGGTTCCCCGGCCCGGGTCCCCGGGTCAGGTGGTTACCCTGCCCCAGGTCACCGGGTCAGGTCGGGACCCCGGACCCATGTCAGCGGGTCACGTGGGGACACCGGACCCAGGTCAGCGGGTCACGTGGGGACACCGGCAGCTGGACCCCGGGTCACGTGGGGACACCGGACCCAGGTCAGCGGGTCACGTGGGGACACCGGACCCAGGTCAGCGGATCACGTGGGGACTCCGGCACCAGGACCCCGGGTCACGTGGGGACACCGGACCCAGGTCAGCGGGTCACGTGGGGACCCCCGGCACCAGGACCCCGGGTCACGTGGGGACCCCGGCCCCAGGTCAGCGGGTCACGTGGGGACCCCGGCACCAGGACCCCGGGTCACGTGGGGACCCCGGCCCCAAGTCAGCGGGTCACGTGGGGACCCCGGCACCAGGACCCCGGGTCACGTGGGGACCCCGGCCCCAGGTCAGCGGGTCACGTGGGGACACCGGCCCCAGGTCAGCGGGTCACGTGGGGACCCCGTACCCAGGTCAGCGGGTCACGTGGGGACACCAGCCCCAGGTCAGCGGGTCACGTGGGGACCCCGGCCCCAGGTCAGCGGGTCACGTGGGGACCCCGGACCCAGGTCACCTGGTCATGTCTGGTACCCAGCCTGGTTCCCAGGTTCCGATGACCACCCCGGCACCAGGACCCCGGGTCACGTGGGGACACCGGCCCCAGGTGACCGGGTCACGTGGGGACACCGGCCCCAGGTGACCGGGTCAGAGGGGACCCCGGACCCAGGTCAGCGGGTCACGTGGGGACACCGGCTCCAGGTCACCTGGTCAGGTCGGGACCCCGGACCCAGGTCAGCGGGTCATGTCACGTCCCATGCCCGGGTCCCCGGCTTGGATTTTTACCCAGGCCCCGGGTCACAGGGTCATGTCGGGTCAACGGCCTGGGTACAACGGTCTGGTGACCACCCCGACCCCAGGTCCCCGGGTCATGACGGGACACCGGACCAAGTCCCCGAGTCCGGTCGACACCACAGCCCCAGGTCCCCGGGTCAGGTCGGCACCCCGGAACCAGGTCACCGGGTCATGTCGGGACCCAGCCCGGGTCCCCGGGACGGGTTTTTACCCAAGCCCCAGATCACCGGGTCCTGTCGGGACCCCGGCCCAGGTCCCCTGGACAGGTCGTTACCCCGGCCCCGGGTCACCTGGTCACGTCGGGTCGCTGTCCCGGGTACCAGTGTCAGGTGACCACCCTGGCCCCGGGAGACGGAGTCATACCGGGTCCCCGGCCCGGGTCCCCGGGTCAGGTGGTTACCCTGCCCCAGGTCACCGGGTCAGGTCGGGACCCCGGACCCATGTCAGCGGGTCACGTGGGGACACCGGACCCAGGTCAGCGGGTCACGTGGGGACACCGGACCCAGGTCAGCGGATCACGTGGGGACTCCGGCACCAGGTCAGCGGGTCACGTGGGGACCCCGGCACCAGGTCAGCGGGTCACGTGGGGACACCGGACCCAGGTCAGCGGGTCACGTGGGGGACACCGGACCCAGGTCAGCGGGTCACGTGGGGACCCCGGCACCAGGACCCCGGGTCACGTGGGGACCCCGGCCCCAAGTCAGCGGGTCACGTGGGGACCCCGGCACCAGGACCCCGGGTCAGGTGGGGACCCCGGCCCCAGGTCAGCGGGTCACGTGGGGACACCGGCCCCAGGTCAGCGGGTCACGTGGGGACCCCGGACCCAGGTCAGCGGGTCACGTGGGGACACCAGCCCCAGGTCCCCGGGTCACGTGGGGACCCCGGCCCCAGGTCAGCGGGTCACGTGGGGACCCCGGACCCAGGTCACCTGGTCATGTCTGGTACCCAGCCTGGTTCCCAGGTTCCGATGACCACCCCGGCACCAGGACCCCGGGTCACGTGGGGACACCGGCCCCAGGTGACCGGGTCACGTGGGGACACCGGCCCCAGGTGACCGGGTCAGAGGGGACCCCGGACCCAGGTCAGCGGGTCACGTGGGGACACCGGCTCCAGGTCACCTGGTCAGGTCGGGACCCCGGACCCAGGTCAGCGGGTCATGTCACGTCCCATGCCCGGGTCCCCGGCTTGGATTTTTACCCAGGCCCCGGGTCACAGGGTCATGTCGGGTCAACGGCCTGGGTACAACGGTCTGGTGACCACCCCGACCCCAGGTCCCCGGGTCATGACGGGACACCGGACCAGGTCCCCGAGTCCGGTCGACACCACAGCCCCAGGTCCCCGGGTCAGGTCGGCACCCCGGAACCAGGTCACCGGGTCATGTCGGGACCCAGCCCGGGTCCCCGGGACGGGTTTTTACCCAAGCCCCAGATCACCGGGTCCTGTCGGGACCCCGGCCCAGGTCCCCTGGACAGGTCGTTACCCCGGCCCCGGGTCACCTGGTCACGTCGGGTCGCTGTCCCGGGTACCAGTGTCAGGTGACCACCCCGGCCCCGGGAGACGGAGTCATACCGGGTCCCCGGCCCGGGTCCCCGGGTCAGGTGGTTACCCTGGCCTCAGGTCACCGGGTCAGGTCGGGACCCCGGACCCAGGTCCCCGGGTCGTATCGGGTCGCTGCCCCGGGTACCAGTGTCGGGTGACATCCCCGGCCCCAGGTCCCCGGCTCACGTGGGGTCCCCGGCCCGGGTCCCCGGGTTGCATCGGGACACCAGCGAAGGATCACCGGGTCCTGTCGGGTCCCCGGCCCGGGTCCCCTGGACAGGTCGTAAACCCGGCCCCGGGACATGTCGCGCACCCGGCCTGGTTCCCAGGTTCCGATGACCACCCCGGCATCAGGACCCCGGGTCACGTGGGGACTCCGGCCCCAGGTGACCGGGTCACGTGGGGACACCGGCCCCAGGTCAGCGTGTCACGTGGGGACGTTGGACCCAGGTCAGCGGGTCACGTGGGGACCCCGGCCCCAGGACCCCGGGTCACGTGGGGACCCCGGCCCCAGGTCTCCTGGTCATGTCTGGTACCCAGCCTGATTCCCAGGTTCCGATGACCACCCCGGCACCAGGACCCCGCGTCACGTGGGGACACCGGCCACAGGTGACCGGGTCACGTGGGGACACCGGCCCCAGGTCACCGGGTTACGTGGGGACCCCGGACCCAGGTCAGCGGGTCACGTGGGGACACCGGCAGCAGGACCCCGGGTCACGTGGGGACCCCGGCCCCAGGTCACCGGGTCACGTGGGGACCCCGGACCCATGTCAGCGGGTCACGTGGGGACACCGGACCCAGGTCAGCGGGTCACTTGGGGACCCCGGCAGCTGGACCCCGGGTCACGTGGGGACACCGGACCCAGGTCAGCGGGTCACGTGGGGACACCGGACCCAGGTCAGCGGGTCACGTGGGGACTCCGGCACCAGGACCCCGGGTCACGTGGGGACACCGGACCCAGGTCCCCGGGTCACGTGGGGACACCGGACCCAGGTCAGCGGGTCACGTGGGGACCCCGGCACCAGGACCCCGGGTCACGTGGGGACCCCGGCCCCAGGTCAGCGGGTCACGTGGGGACACCGGCCCCAGGTCAGCGGGTCACGTGGGGACCCCGGACCCATGTCAGCGGGTCACGTGGGGACACCGGACCCAGGTCAGTGGGTCACGTGGGGACACCGGACCCAGGTCCCCGGGTCACGTGGGGACACCGGACCCAGTTCAGCGGGTCACGTGGGGACCCCGGCACCAGGACCCCGGGTCACGTGGGGACCCCGGCCCCAGGTCAGCGGGTCATGTGGGGACCCCGGCACCAGGACCCCGGGTCACGTGGGGACCCCGGCCCCAGGTCAGCGGGTCACGTGGGGACCCCGGACCCAGGTCACCTGGTCATGTCTGGTACCCAGCCTGGTTCCCAGGTTCCGATGACCACCCCGGCACCAGGACCCCGGGTCACGTGGGGACACCGGCCCCAGGTGACCGGGTCACGTGGGGACACCGGCCCTAGGTCACCGGGTCACTTGGGGACCCCGGACCCAGGTCAGCGGGTCACGTGGGGACACCGGCTCCAGGTCACCGGGTCACGTCGGGACCCCGGACCCAGGTCGGGTCATGTCACGTCCCATGCCCGGGTCCCCGGCTTGGATTTTTACCCAGGCCCCGGGTCACAGGGTCATGTCAGGTCAACGGCCTGGGTACAACGGTCTGGTGACCACCCCGACCCCAGGTCCCCGGGTCATGACGGGACACCGGACCAAGTCCCCGAGTCCGGTCGACACCACAGCCCCAGGTCCCCGGGTCAGGTCGGCACCCCGGAACCAGGTCACCGGGTCATGTCGGGACCCAGCCCGGGTCCCCGGGACGGGTTTTTACCCAAGCCCCAGATCACCGGGTCCTGTCGGGACCCCGGCCCAGGTCCCCTGGACAGGTCGTTACCCCGGCCCCGGGTCACCGGGTCATGTCGGGTCGCTGCCCCTGGTACCAGTGTCGGGTGACATCCCCGGCCCCAGGACCCCGGGTCACGTGGGGACCCCGGACCCAGGTCAGCGGGTCACGTGGGGACACCGGACCCAGGTCAGCGGGTCACGTGGGGACTCCGGCCCCAGGTCAGCGGGTCACGTGGGGACCCCGACAGCAGGACCCCGGGTCACGTGGCGACACCGGACCCAGGTCAGCGGGTTACGTGGGGACACCGGACCCAGGTCAGCGGGTCACGTGGGGACTCCGGCCCCAGGTCAGCGGGTCACGTGGGGACCCCGGCACCAGGACCCCGGGTCACATGGGGACCCCGGCCCCAGGTCAGCGGGTCACGTGGGGACCCCGGCACCAGGATCCCGGGTCACGTGGGGACCCCGGCCCCAGGTCAGCGGGTCACGTGGGGACCCCGGACCCAGGTCACCTGGTCATGTCTGGTACCCAGCCTGGTTCCCAGGTTCCGATGACCACCCCGGCACCAGGACCCCGGGTCACGTGGGGACACCGGCCCCAGGTGACCGGGTCACGTGGGGACACCGGCCCCAGGTGACCGGGTCAGAGGGGACCCCGGACCCAGGTCAGCGGGTCACGTGGGGACACCGGCCCCAGTTCACCGGGTCAGGTCGGGTCCCCGGACCCAGGTCAGCGGGTCATGTCACGTCCCATGCCCGGGTCCCCGGGTTGGATTTTTACCCAGGCCCCGGGTCACAGGGTCATGTCGGGTCAACGGCCTGGGTACAACGGTCTGGTGACCACCCCGACCCCAGGTCCCCGGGTCATGACGGGACACCGGACCAGGTCCCCGAGTCCGGTCGACACCACAGCCCCAGGTCCCCGGGTCAGGTCGGCACCCCGGAACCAGGTCACCGGGTCATGTCGGGACCCAGCCCGGGTCCCCGGGACGGGTTTTTACCCAAGCCCCAGATCTCCGGGTCCTGTCGGGTCCCCGGCCCAGGTCCCCTGGACAGGTCGTTACCCCGGCCCCGGGTCACCGGGTCATGTCAAGTCGCTGTCCCGGGTACCAGTGTCAGGTGACCACCCCGGCCCCGGGAGACGGAGTCATACCGGTTCCCCGGCCCGGGTCCCCGGGTCAGGTGGTTACCCTGCCCCAGGTCACCGGGTCAGGTCGGGACCCCGGACCCATGTCAGCGGGTCACGTGGGGACACCGGACCCAGGTCAGCGGGTCACGTGGGGACCCCGGCAGCTGGACCCCGGGTCACGTGGGGACACCGGACCCAGGTCAGCGGGTCACGTGGGGACACCGGACCCAGGTCAGCGGGTCACGTGGGGACCCCGGCACCAGGACCCCGGGTCACGTGGGGACCCCGGCCCCAGGTCAGCGGGTCACGTGGGGACCCCGGCACCAGGACCCCGGGTCACGTGGGGACCCCGGCCCCAGGTCAGCGGGTCACGTGGGGACACCGGCCCCAGGTCAGCGGGTCACGTGGGGACACCGGACCCAGGTCAGTGGGTCACGTGGGGACACCGGACCCAGGTCAGCGGGTCACGTGGGGACTCCGGCCCCAGGTCAGCGGGTCACGTGGGGACCCCGACAGCAGGACCCCGGGTCACGTGGCGACACCGGACCCAGGTCAGCGGGTTACGTGGGGACACCGGACCCAGGTCAGCGGGTCACGTGGGGACTCCGGCCCCAGGTCAGCGGGTCACGTGGGGACCCCGGCACCAGGACCCCGGGTCACATGGGGACCCCGGCCCCAGGTCAGCGGGTCACGTGGGGACCCCGGCACCAGGATCCCGGGTCACGTGGGGACCCCGGCCCCAGGTCAGCGGGTCACGTGGGGACCCCGGACCCAGGTCACCTGGTCATGTCTGGTACCCAGCCTGGTTCCCAGGTTCCGATGACCACCCCGGCACCAGGACCCCGGGTCACGTGGGGACACCGGCCCCAGGTGACCGGGTCACGTGGGGACACCGGCCCCAGGTGACCGGGTCAGAGGGGACCCCGGACCCAGGTCAGCGGGTCACGTGGGGACACCGGCCCCAGTTCACCGGGTCAGGTCGGGTCCCCGGACCCAGGTCAGCGGGTCATGTCACGTCCCATGCCCGGGTCCCCGTGTTGGATTTTTACCCAGGCCCCGGGTCACAGGGTCATGTCGGGTCAACGGCCTGGGTACAACGGTCTGGTGACCACCCCGACCCCAGGTCCCCGGGTCATGACGGGACACCGGACCAGGTCCCCGAGTCCGGTCGACACCACAGCCCCAGGTCCCCGGGTCAGGTCGGCACCCCGGAACCAGGTCACCGGGTCATGTCGGGACCCAGCCCGGGTCCCCGGGACAGGTCGTTACCCCGGCCCCGGGTCACCGGGTCATGTCAAGTCGCTGTCCCGGGTACCAGTGTCAGGTGACCACCCCGGCCCCGGGAGACGGAGTCATACCGGTTCCCCGGCCCGGGTCCCCGGGTCAGGTGGTTACCCTGCCCCAGGTCACCGGGTCAGGTCGGGACCCCGGACCCATGTCAGCGGGTCACGTGGGGACACCGGACCCAGGTCAGCGGGTCACGTGGGGACCCCGGCAGCTGGACCCCGGGTCACGTGGGGACACCGGACCCAGGTCAGCGGGTCACGTGGGGACACCGGACCCAGGTCAGCGGGTCACGTGGGGACCCCGGCACCAGGACCCCGGGTCACGTGGGGACCCCGGCCCCAGGTCAGCGGGTCACGTGGGGACCCCGGCACCAGGACCCCGGGTCACGTGGGGACCCCGGCCCCAGGTCAGCGGGTCACGTGGGGACACCGGCCCCAGGTCAGCGGGTCACGTGGGGACACCGGACCCAGGTCAGTGGGTCACGTGGGGACACCAGACCCAGGTCCCCGGGTCACGTGGGGACACCGGACCCAGTTCAGCGGGTCACATGGGGACCCCGGCACCAGGACCACAGGTCACGTGGGGACCCCGGCCCCAAGTCAGCGGGTCACGTGGGGACCCCGGCACCAGGACCCCGGGTCACGTGGGGACCCCGGCCCCAGGTCAGCGGGTCACGTGGGGACACCAGCCCCAGGTCCCCGGGTCACGTGGGGACCCCGGCCCCAGGTGACCGGGTCACGTGGGGACCCCGGACCCAGGTCACCTGGTCATGTCTGGTACCCAGCCTGGTTCCCAGGTTCCGATGAGCACCCCGGCACCAGGACCCCGGGTCACGTGGGGACACCGGCCCCAGGTGACCGGGTCACGTGGGGACACCGGCCCCAGGTGACCGGGTCAGAGGGGACCCCGGACCCAGGTCAGCGGGTCACGTGGGGACACCGGCCCCAGTTCACCGGGTCAGGTCGGGACCCCGGACCCAGGTCAGCGGGTCATGTCACGTCCCATGCCCGGGTCCCCGGGACGGGTTTTTACCCAAGCCCCAGATCTCCGGGTCCTGTCGGGACCCCGGCCCAGGTCCCCTGGACAGGTCGTTACCCCGGCCCCGGGTCACCGGGTCATGTCAAGTCGCTGTCCCGGGTACCAGTGTCAGGTGACCACCCCGGCCCCGGGAGACGGAGTCATACCGGGTCCCCGGCCCGGGCCCCTGGATCAGGTGGTTACCCTGGCCCCAGGTCACCGGGGCAGGTCGGGACCCCGGACCCAGGTCCCCGGGTCGTATCGGGTCGCTGCCCCGGGTACCAGTGTCGGGTGACATCCCCGGCCCCAGGTCCCCGGGTCACGTGGGGTCCCCGGCCCGGGTCCCCGGGTTGCATCGGGACACCAGCGAAGGATCACCGGGTCCTGTCGGGTCCCCGGCCCGGGTCCCCTGGACAGGTCGTTAACCCGGCCCCGGGTCATGTCGCGCACCCGGCCTGGTTCCCAGGTTCCGGTGACCACCCCGGCATCAGGACCCTGGGTCACGTGGGGACACCGGCCCTAGGTCAGCGGGTCACGTGGGGACCCCGGCCCCAGGTCACCTGGTCATGTCTGGTACCCAGCCTGGTTCCCAGGTTCCGATGAGCACCCCGGCACCAGGACCCGGGGTCACGTGGGGACACCGGCCCCAGGTGACCGGGTCACGTGGGGACACCGGCCCCAGGTGACCGGGTCAGAGGGGACCCCGGACCCAGGTCAGCGGGTCACGTGGGGACACCGGCCCCAGTTCACCGGGTCAGGTCGGGACCCCGGACCCAGGTCCCCGGGTCGTATCGGGTCGCTGCCCCGGGTACCAGTGTCGGGTGACATCCCCGGCCCCAGGTCCCCGGGTCACGTGGGGTCCCCGGCCCGGGTCCCCGGGTTGCATCGGGACACCAGCGAAGGATCACCGGGTCCTGTCGGGTCCCCGGCCCGGGTCCCCTGGACAGGTCGTAAACCCGGCCCCGGGTCATGTCTGGTACCCAGCCTGGTTCCCAGGTTCCGATGAGCACCCCGGCATCAGGACCCCGGGTCACGTGGGGACCCTGGCACCAGGACCCCGGGTCACGTGGGGACCCCGGCCCCAGGTCAGCGGGTCACGTGGGGACCCCAGCACCAGGACCCCGGGTCACGTGGGGACCCCGGCCCCAGGTCAGCGGGTCACGTGGGGACACCGGCCCCAGGTCAGCGGGTCACGTGGGGACCCCGGACCCATGTCAGCGGGTCACGTGGGGACACCGGACCCAGGTCAGTGGGTCACGTGGGGACACCAGACCCAGGTCCCCGGGTCACGTGGGGACACCGGACCCAGGTCAGCGGGTCACGTGGGGACCCCGGCACCAGGACCCCAGGTCACGTGGGGACACCGGCCCCAAGTCAGCGGGTCACGTGGGGACCCCGGCACCAGGACCCCGGGTCACGTGGGGACCCCGGCCCCAGGTCAGCGGGTCACGTGGGGACCCCGGACCAAGGTCAGCGGGTCACGTGGGGACACCAGCCCCAGGTCCCCGGGTCACGTGGGGACCCCGGCCCCAGGTCAGCGGGTCACGTGGGGACCCCGGACCCAGGTCACCTGGTCATGTCTGGTACCCAGCCTGGTTCCCAGGTTCCGATGACCACCCCGGCACCAGGACCCCGGGTCACGTGGGGACACCGGCCCCAGGTGACCGGGTCACGTGGGGACACCGGCCCCAGGTCACCGGGTCACTTGGGGACCCCGGACCCAGGTCAGCGGGTCACGTGGGGACACCGGCTCCAGGTCACCGGGTCAGGTCGAGACCCCGGACCCAGGTCGGGTCATGTCACGTCCCATGCCCGGGTCCCCGGGTTGGATTTTTACCCAGGCCCCGGGTCACAGGGTCATGTCGGGTCAACGGCCTGGGTACAACGGTCTGGTGACCACCCCGACCCCAGGTCCCCGGGTCATGACGGGCCACCGGACCAAGTCCCCGAGTCCGGTCGACACCACAGCCCCAGGTCCCCGGGTCAGGTCGGCACCCCGGAACCAGGTCACCGGGTCATGTCGGGACCCAGCCCGGGTCCCCGGGACGGGTTTTTACCCAAGCCCCAGATCACCGGGTCCTGTCGGGACCCCGGCCCAGGTCCCCTGTACAGGTCGTTACCCCTGCCCCGGGTCACGTCGGGTCGCTGTCCCGGGTACCAGTGTCAGGTGACCACCCCGGCCCCGGGAGACGGAGTCATACCGGTTCCCCGGCCCGGGTCCCCGGATCAGGTGGTTACCCTGGCCCCAGGTCACCGGGTTATGACGGGACACCGGACCAGGTCCCCGAGTCCGGTCGACACCACAGCCCCAGGTCACCGGGTCAGGTCGGCACCCCGGAACCAGGTCACCGGGTCATGTCGGGACCCAGCCCGGGTCCCCGGGACGGGTTTTTACCCAAGCCCCAGATCACCGGGTCCTGTCGGGTCCCCGGCCCAGGTCCCCTGGACAGGTCGTTACCCCGGCCCCGGGTCACCTGGTCACGTCGGGTCGCTGTCCCGGGTACCAGTGTCAGGTGACCACCCCGGCCCCGGGAGACGGAGTCATACCGGGTCCCCGGCCCGGGCCCCTGGATCAGGTGGTTACCCTGGCCCCAGGTCACCGGGTCAGGTCGGGACCCCGGACCCAGGTCCCCGGGTCGTATCGGGTCGCTGCCCCGGGTACCAGTGTCGGGTGACATCCCCAGCCCCAGGTCCCCGGGTCACGTGGGGTCCCCGGCCCGGGTCCCCGGGTTGCATCGGGACACCAGCGAAGGATCACCGGGTCCTGTCGGGTCCCCGGCCCGGGTCCCCTGGACAGGTCGTTAACCCGGCCCCGGGTCATGTCGCGCACCCGGCCTGGTTCCCAGGTTCCGGTGACCACCCCGGCATCAGGACCCTGGGTCACGTGGGGACACCGGCCCCAGGTGACCGGGTCACGTGGGGACCCCGGCCCCAGGTCACCTGGTCATGTCTGGTACCCAGCCTGGTTCCCAGGTTCCGATGAGCACCCCGGCACCAGGACCCCGGGTCACGTGGGGACACCGGCCCCAGGTGACCGGGTCACGTGGGGACACCGGCCCCAGGTGACCGGGTCAGAGGGGACCCCGGACCCAGGTCAGCGGGTCACGTGGGGACACCGGCTCCAGGTCACCGGGTCACGTCGGGACCCCGGACCCAGGTCGGGTCATGTCACGTCCCATGCCCGGGTCCCCGGGTTGGATTTTTACCCAGGCCCCGGGTCACAGGGTCATGTCGGGTCAACGGCCTGGGTACAACGGTCTGGTGACCACCCCGACCCCAGGTCCCCGGGTCATGACGGGACACCGGACCAAGTCCCCGAGTCCGGTCGACACCACAGCCCCAGGTCCCCGGGTCAGGTCGGCACCCCGGAACCAGGTCACCGGGTCATGTCGGGACCCAGCCCGGGTCCCCGGGACGGGTTTTTACCCAAGCCCCAGATCACCGGGTCCTGTCGGGACCCCGGCCCAGGTCCCCTGGACAGGTCGTTACCCCGGCCCCGGGTCACCGGGTCATGTCGGGTCGCTGCCCCTGGTACCAGTGTCGGGTGACATCCCCGGCCCCAGGACCCCGGGTCACGTGGGGACCCCGGACCCAGGTCACCTGGTCATGTCTGGTACCCAGCCTGATTCCCAGGTTCCGATGACCACCCCGGCACCAGGACCCCGCGTCACGTGGGGACACCGGCCACAGGTGACCGGGTCACGTGGGGACACCGGCCCCAGGTCAGCGGGTCACGTGGGGACACCGGACCCAGGTCAGCAGGTCACGTGGGGACCCCGGCAGCAGGACCCCGGGTCACGTGGCGACACCGGACCCAGGTCAGCGGGTCACGTGGGGACCCCGGACCCAGGTCAGCGGGTCACGTGGGGACTCCGGCCCCAGGTCCCCGGGTCACGTGGGGATCCCGGACCCAAGTCAGCGGGTCACGTGGGGACACCGGACCCAGGTCCCCGGGTCACGTGGGGACCCCGGACCCAGGTCAGCGGGTCACGTGGGGACCCCGGACCCATGTCAGCGGGTCACGTGGGGACCCCGGCCCCAGGTCAGCAGGTCACGTGGGGACCCCGGCAGCAGGACCCCGGGTCACGTGGCGACACCGGACCCAGGTCAGCGGGTCACGTGGGGACACCGGACCCAGGTCAGCGGGTCACGTGGGGACTCCGGCCCCAGGTCATCGGGTCACGTGGGGACCCCGGCACCAGGACCCCGGGTCACGTGGCGACACCGGCCCCATGTCAGCGGGTCACGTGGGGACCCCGGACCCAGGTCACCTGGTCATGTCTGGTACCCAGCCTGGTTCCCAGGTTCCGATGACCACCCCGGCACCAGGACCCCGGGTCACGTGGGGACACCGGCCCCAGGTGACCGGGTCACGTGGGGACACCGGCCCCAGGTGACCGGGTCAGAGGGGACCCCGGACCCAGGTCAGCGGGTCACGTGGGGACACCGGCCCCAGGTCACCGGGTCACGTGGGGACCCCGGACCCAGGTCAGCGGGTCACGTGGGGACACCGGCCCCAGTTCACCGGGTCAGGTCGGGTCCCCGGACCCAGGTCAGCGGGTCATGTCACGTCCCATGCCCGGGTCCCCGGGTTGGATTTTTACCCAGGCCCTGGGTCACAGGGTCATGTCGGCTCAACGGCCTGGGTACAACGGTCTGGTGACCACCCCGACCCCAGGTCCCCGGGTCATGACGGGACACCGGACCAGGTCCCCGAGTCCGGTCGACACCACAGCCCCAGGTCCCCGGGTCAGGTCGGCACCCCGGAACCAGGTCACCGGGTCATGTCGGGACCCAGCCCGGGTCCCCGGGACAGGTCGTTACCCCGGCCCCGGGTCACCGGGTCATGTCAAGTCGCTGTCCCGGGTACCAGTGTCAGGTGACCACCCCGGCCCCGGGAGACGGAGTCATACCGGTTCCCCGGCCCGGGTCCCCGGGTCAGGTGGTTACCCTGCCCCAGGTCACCGGGTCAGGTCGGGACCCCGGACCCATGTCAGCGGGTCACGTGGGGACACCGGACCCAGGTCAGCGGGTCACGTGGGGACCCCGGCAGCTGGACCCCGGGTCACGTGGGGACACCGGACCCAGGTCAGCGGGTCACGTGGGGACACCGGACCCAGGTCAGCGGGTCACGTGGGGACCCCGGCACCAGGACCCCAGGTCACGTGGGGACCCCGGCCCCAAGTCAGCGGGTCACGTGGGGACCCCGGCACCAGGACCCCGGGTCACGTGGGGACCCCGGCCCCAGGTCAGCGGGTCACGTGGGGACACCGGCCCCAGGTCAGCGGGTCACGTGGGGACCCCGGACCCAGGTCAGCGGGTCACGTGGGGACACCGGCCCCAGGTCAGCGGGTCACGTGGGGACCCCGGACCCATGTCAGCGGGTCACGTGGGGACACCGGACCCAGGTCAGTGGGTCACGTGGGGACACCAGACCCAGGTCCCCGGGTCACGTGGGGACACCGGACCCAGGTCAGCGGGTCACGTGGGGACCCCGGCACCAGGACCCCAGGTCACGTGGGGACACCGGCCCCAAGTCAGCGGGTCACGTGGGGACCCCGGCACCAGGACCCCGGGTCACGTGGGGACCCCGGCCCCAGGTCAGCGGGTCACGTGGGGACACCGGCCCCAGGTCAGCGGGTCACGTGGGGACCCCGGACCAAGGTCAGCGGGTCACGTGGGGACACCAGCCCCAGGTCCCCGGGTCACGTGGGGACCCCGGCCCCAGGTCAGCGGGTCACGTGGGGACCCCGGACCCAGGTCACCTGGTCATGTCTGGTACCCAGCCTGGTTCCCAGGTTCCGATGACCACCCCGGCACCAGGACCCCGGGTCACGTGGGGACACCGGCCCCAGGTGACCGGGTCACGTGGGGACACCGGCCCCAGGTCACCGGGTCACTTGGGGACCCCGGACCCAGGTCAGCGGGTCACGTGGGGACACCGGCTCCAGGTCACCGGGTCAGGTCGAGACCCCGGACCCAGGTCGGGTCATGTCACGTCCCATGCCCGGGTCCCCGGGTTGGATTTTTACCCAGGCCCCGGGTCACAGGGTCATGTCGGGTCAACGGCCTGGGTACAACGGTCTGGTGACCACCCCGACCCCAGGTCCCCGGGTCATGACGGGCCACCGGACCAAGTCCCCGAGTCCGGTCGACACCACAGCCCCAGGTCCCCGGGTCAGGTCGGCACCCCGGAACCAGGTCACCGGGTCATGTCGGGACCCAGCCCGGGTCCCCGGGACGGGTTTTTACCCAAGCCCCAGATCACCGGGTCCTGTCGGGACCCCGGCCCAGGTCCCCTGTACAGGTCGTTACCCCTGCCCCGGGTCACGTCGGGTCGCTGTCCCGGGTACCAGTGTCAGGTGACCACCCCGGCCCCGGGAGACGGAGTCATACCGGTTCCCCGGCCCGGGTCCCCGGATCAGGTGGTTACCCTGGCCCCAGGTCACCGGGTTATGACGGGACACCAGACCAGGTCCCCGAGTCCGGTCGACACCACAGCCCCAGGTCACCAGGTCAGGTCGGCACCCCGGAACCAGGTCACCGGGTCATGTCGGGACCCAGCCCGGGTCCCCGGGACGGGTTTTTACCCAAGCCCCAGATCACCGGGTCCTGTCGGGTCCCCGGCCCAGGTCCCCTGGACAGGTCGTTACCCCGGCCCCGGGTCACCGGGTCATGTCAAGTCGCTGTCCCGGGTACCAGTGTCAGGTGACCACCCCGGCCCCGGGAGACGGAGTCATACCGGGTCCCCGGCCCGGGCCCCTGGATCAGGTGGTTACCCTGGCCCCAGGTCACCGGGGCAGGTCGGGACCCCGGACCCAGGTCCCCGGGTCGTATCGGGTCGCTGCCCCGGGTACCAGTGTCGGGTGACATCCCCAGCCCCAGGTCCCCGGGTCACGTGGGGTCCCCGGCCCGGGTCCCCGGGTTGCATCGGGACACCAGCGAAGGATCACCGGGTCCTGTCGGGTCCCCGGCCCGGGTCCCCTGGACAGGTCGTTAACCAGGCCCCGGGTCATGTCGCGCACCCGGCCTGGTTCCCAGGTTCCGGTGACCACCCCGGCATCAGGACCCTGGGTCACGTGGGGACACCGGCCCCAGGTCAGCGGGTCACGTGGGGACCCCGGCCCCAGGTCACCTGGTCATGTCTGGTACCCAGCCTGGTTCCCAGGTTCCGGTGACCACCCCGGCAGCAGGACCCCGGGTCACGTGGCGACACCGGACCCAGGTCAGCGGGTCACGTGGGGACACCGGACCCAGGTCAGCGGGTCACGTGGGGACTCCGGCCCCAGGTCATCGGGTCACGTGGGGACCCCGGACCCAGGACCCCGGGTCACGTGGCGACACCGGCCCCAGGTGACCGGGTCACGTGGGGACACCGGCCCCAGGTCACCGGGTCAGAGGGGACCCCGGACCCAGGTCAGCGGGTCACGTGGGGACACCGGCCCCAGGTCACCAGGTCAGGTCGGGTCCCCGGACCCAGGTCAGCGGGTCATGTCACGTCCCATGACCGGGTCCCCGGGTTGGATTTTTACCCAGGCCCCGGGTCACAGGGTCATGTCGGGTCAACGGCCTGGGTACAACGGTCTGGTGACCACCCCGACCCCAGGTCCCCGGGTCATGACGGGACACCGGACCAGGTCCCCGAGTCCGGTCGACACCACAGCCCCAGGTCCCCGGGTCAGGTCGGCACCCCGGAACCAGGTCACCGGGTCATGTCGGGACCCAGCCCGGGTCCCCGGGACGGGTTTTTACCCAAGCCCCAGATCTCCGGGTCCTGTCGGGTCCCCGGCCCAGGTCCCCTGGACAGGTCGTTACCCCGGCCCCGGGTCACCGGGTCATGTCAAGTCGCTGTCCCGGGTACCAGTGTCAGGTGACCACCCCGGCCCCGGGAGACGGAGTCATACCAGTTCCCCGGCCCGGGTCCCCGGGTCAGGTGGTTACCCTGCCCCAGGTCACCGGGTCAGGTCGGGACCCCGGACCCATGTCAGCGGGTCACGTGGGGACACCGGACCCAGGTCAGCGGGTCACGTGGGGACACCGGCAGCTGGACCCCGGGTCACGTGGGGACACCGGACCCAGGTCAGCGGGTCACGTGGGGACACCGGACCCAGGTCAGCGGATCACGTGGGGACTCCGGCACCAGGACCCCGGGTCACGTGGGGACACCGGACCCAGGTCAGCGGGTCACGTGGGGACCCCGGCACCAGGACCCCGGGTCACGTGGGGACCCCTGCCCCAGGTCAGCGGGTCACGTGGGGACCCCGGCACCAGGACCCCGGGTCACGTGGGGACCCCGGCCCCAAGTCAGCGGGTCACGTGGGGACCCCGGCACCAGGACCCCGGGTCACGTGGGGACCCCGGCCCCAGGTCAGCGGGTCACGTGGGGACACCGGCCCCAGGTCAGCGGGTCACGTGGGGACCCCGGACCCAGGTCAGCGGGTCACGTGGGGACACCAGCCCCAGGTCAGCGGGTCACGTGGGGACCCCGGCCCCAGGTCAGCGGGTCACGTGGGGACCCCGGACCCAGGTCACCTGGTCATGTCTGGTACCCAGCCTGGTTCCCAGGTTCCGATGACCACCCCGGCACCAGGACCCCGGGTCACGTGGGGACACCGGCCCCAGGTGACCGGGTCACGTGGGGACACCGGCCCCAGGTGACCGGGTCAGAGGGGACCCCGGACCCAGGTCAGCGGGTCACGTGGGGACACCGGCTCCAGGTCACCTGGTCAGGTCGGGACCCCGGACCCAGGTCAGCGGGTCATGTCACGTCCCATGCCCGGGTCCCCGGCTTGGATTTTTACCCAGGCCCCGGGTCACAGGGTCATGTCGGGTCAACGGCCTGGGTACAACGGTCTGGTGACCACCCCGACCCCAGGTCCCCGGGTCATGACGGGACACCGGACCAGGTCCCCGAGTCCGGTCGACACCACAGCCCCAGGTCCCCGGGTCAGGTCGGCACCCCGGAACCAGGTCACCGGGTCATGTCGGGACCCAGCCCGGGTCCCCGGGACGGGTTTTTACCCAAGCCCCAGATCACCGGGTCCTGTCGGGACCCCGGCCCAGGTCCCCTGGACAGGTCGTTACCCCGGCCCCGGGTCACCTGGTCACGTCGGGTCGCTGTCCCGGGTACCAGTGTCAGGTGACCACCCCGGCCCCGGGAGACGGAGTCATACCGGGTCCCCGGCCCGGGTCCCCGGGTCAGGTGGTTACCCTGCCCCAGGTCACCGGGTCAGGTCGGGACCCCGGACCCATGTCAGCGGGTCACGTGGGGACCCCGGACCCAGGTCAGCGGGTCACGTGGGGACCCCGGCAGCTGGACCCCGGGTCACGTGGGGACACCGGACCCAGGTCAGCGGGTCACGTGGGGACACCGGACCCAGGTCAGCGGATCACGTGGGGACTCCGGCACCAGGTCAGCGGGTCACGTGGGGACCCCGGCACCAGGTCAGCGGGTCACGTGGGGACACCGGACCCAGGTCAGCGGGTCACGTGGGGACACCGGACCCAGGTCAGCGGGTCACGTGGGGACCCCGGCACCAGGTCAGCGGGTCACGTGGGGACCCCGGCACCAGGACCCCGGGTCACGTGGGGACCCCGGCCCCAAGTCAGCGGGTCACGTGGGGACCCCGGCACCAGGACCCCGGGTCAGGTGGGGACCCCGGCCCCAGGTCAGCGGGTCACGTGGGGACACCGGCCCCAGGTCAGCGGGTCACGTGGGGACCCCGGACCCAGGTCAGCGGGTCACGTGGGGACACCAGCCCCAGGTCCCCGGGTCACGTGGGGACCCCGGCCCCAGGTCAGCGGGTCACGTGGGGACCCCGGACCCAGGTCACCTGGTCATGTCTGGTACCCAGCCTGGTTCCCAGGTTCCGATGAGCACCCCGGCACCAGGACCCCGGGTCACGTGGGGACACCGGCCCCAGGTGACCGGGTCACGTGGGGACACCGGCCCCAGGTGACCGGGTCAGAGGGGACCCCGGACCCAGGTCAGCGGGTCACGTGGGGACACCGGCTCCAGGTCACCTGGTCAGGTCGGGACCCCGGACCCAGGTCAGCGGGTCATGTCACGTCCCATGCCCGGGTCCCCGGCTTGGATTTTTACCCAGGCCCCGGGTCACAGGGTCATGTCGGGTCAACGGCCTGGGTACAACGGTCTGGTGACCACCCCGACCCCAGGTCCCCGGGTCATGACGGGACACCGGACCAGGTCCCCGAGTCCGGTCGACACCACAGCCCCAGGTCCCCGGGTCAGGTCGGCACCCCGGAACCAGGTCACCGGGTCATGTCGGGACCCAGCCCGGGTCCCCGGGACGGGTTTTTACCCAAGCCCCAGATCACCGGGTCCTGTCGGGACCCCGGCCCAGGTCCCCTGGACAGGTCGTTACCCCGGCCCCGGGTCACCTGGTCACGTCGGGTCGCTGTCCCGGGTACCAGTGTCAGGTGACCACCCCGGCCCCGGGAGACGGAGTCATACCGGGTCCCCGGCCCGGGTCCCCGGGTCAGGTGGTTACCCTGGCCTCAGGTCACCGGGTCAGGTCGGGACCCCGGACCCAGGTCCCCGGGTCGTATCGGGTCGCTGCCCCGGGTACCAGTGTCGGGTGACATCCCCAGCCCCAGGTCCCCGGGTCACGTGGGGTCCCCGGCCCGGGTCCCCGGGTTGCATCGGGACACCAGCGAAGGATCACCGGGTCCTGTCGGGTCCCCGGCCCGGGTCCCCTGGACAGGTCGTAAACCCGGCCCCGGGACATGTCGCGCACCCGGCCTGGTTCCCAGGTTCCGATGACCACCCCGGCACCAGGACCCCGCGTCACGTGGGGACACCGGCCCCAGGTGACCGGGTCACGTGGGGACACCGGCCCCAGGTGACCGGGTCAGAGGGGACCCGGACCCAGGTCAGCGGGTCACGTGGGGACACCGGCCCCAGTTCACCGGGTCAGGTCGTGTCCCCGGACCCAGGTCAGCGGGTCACGTGGGGACCCCGGCACCAGGACCCCGGGTCACGTGGGGACACCGGACCCAGGTCAGCGGGTCACGTGGGGACACCGGACCCAGGTCAGCGGATCACGTGGGGACTCCGGCACCAGGACCCCGGGTCACGTGGGGACACCAGACCCAGGTCAGCGGGTCACGTAGGGACCCCGGCACCAGGACCCCGGGTCACGTGGGGACCCCGGCCCCAGGTCAGCGGGTCACGTGGGGACCCCGGCACCAGGACCCCGGGTCAGGTGGGGACCCCGGCCCCAGGTCAGCGGGTCACGTGGGGACACCGGCCCCAGGTCAGCGGGTCACGTGGGGACCCCGGACCCAGGTCAGCGGGTCACGTGGGGACACCAGCCCCAGGTCCCCGGGTCACGTGGGGACCCCGGCCCCAGGTCAGCGGGTCACGTGGGGACCCCGGACCCAGGTCACCTGGTCATGTCTGGTACCCAGCCTGGTTCCCAGGTTCCGATGACCACCCCGGCACCAGGACCCCGGGTCACGTGGGGACACCGGCCCCAGGTGACCGGGTCACGTGGGGACACCGGCCCCAGGTGACCGGGTCAGAGGGGACCCCGGACCCAGGTCAGCGGGTCACGTGGGGACACCGGCTCCAGGTCACCTGGTCAGGTCGGGACCCCGGACCCAGGTCAGCGGGTCATGTCACGTCCCATGCCCGGGTCCCCGGCTTGGATTTTTACCCAGGCCCCGGGTCACAGGGTCATGTCGGGTCAACGGCCTGGGTACAACGGTCTGGTGACCACCCCGACCCCAGGTCCCCGGGTCATGACGGGACACCGGACCAGGTCCCCGAGTCCGGTCGACACCACAGCCCCAGGTCCCCGGGTCAGGTCGGCACCCCGGAACCAGGTCACCGGGTCATGTCTGGTACCCAGCCTGGTTCCCAGGTTCCGATGACCACCCCGGCACCAGGTCCCCGGGTCACGTGGGGACACCGGCCCCAGGTCAGCGGGTCACGTGGGGACACCGGCCCCATGTCAGCGGGTCACGTGGGGACACCGGACCCAGGTCAGTGGGTCACGTGGGGACACCAGACCCAGGTCCCCGGGTCACGTGGGGACACCGGACCCAGTTCAGCGGGTCACGTGGGGACCCCGGCACCAGGACCCCAGGTCACGTGGGGACACCGGACCCAGGTCCCCGGGTCACGTGGGGACACCGGACCCAGGTCACCGGGTCAGGTCGGCACCCCGGAACCAGGTCACCGGGTCATGTCGGGACCCAGCCCGGGTCCCTGGGACGGGTTTTTACCCAAGCCCCAGATCACCGGGTCCTGTCGGGTCCCCGGCCCAGGTCCCCTGGACAGGTCGTTACCCCGGCCCCGGGTCACTGGGTCATGTCAAGTCGCTGTCCCGGGTACCAGTGTCAGGTGACCACCCCGGCCCCGGGAGACGGAGTCATACCGGTTCCCCGGCCCGGGTCCCCGGGTCAGGTGGTTACCCTGCCCCAGGTCACCGGGTAAGGTCGGGACCCCGGACCCATGTCAGCGGGTCACGTGGGGACACCGGACCCAGGTCAGCGGGTCACGTGGGGACACCGGACCCAGGTCAGCGGGTCACGTGGGGACTCCGGCACCAGGACCCCGGGTCACGTGGGGACACCGGACCCAGGTCCCCGGGTCACGTGGGGACACCGGACCCAGGTCAGCGGGTCACGTGGGGACCCCGGACCCAGGTCAGCGGGTGACGTGTGGACACCGGCCCCAGGTCACCGGGTCACGTGGGGACGTTGGACCCAGATCAGCAGCTCACGTGGGGACACCGGCCCCATTTCACCGGGTGAGGTCGGGACTCCGGACCCTGGTCAGCGGGTCATGTCACGTCCCATGCCCGGGTCCCCGGGTTGGATTTTTACCCAGGCCCCGGGTCACAGGGTCATGACGGGTCAACAGCCTGGGTACAACGGTCTGGTGACCACCCCGACCCCAGGTCCCCGGGTCATGACGGGACACCGGACCAAGTCCCCGAGTCCGGTCGACACCACAGCCCCAGGTCCCCGGGTCAGGTCGGCACCCCGGAACCAGGTCACCGGGTCATGTCGGGACCCAGCCCGGGTCCCCGGGACGGGTTTTTACCCAAGCCATAGATCACCGGGTCCTGTCGGGACCCCGGCCCAGGTCCCCTGGACAGGTCGTTACCCCGGCCCCGGGTCACCGGGTCATGTCGGGTCGCTGCCCCTGGTACCAGTGTCGGGTGACATCCCCGGCCCCAGGACCCCGGGTCACGTGGGGACCCCGGACCCAGGTCACCTGGTCATGTCTGGTACCCAGCCTGATTCCCAGGTTCCGATGACCACCCCGGCACCAGGACCCCGCGTCACGTGGGGACACCGGCCACAGGTGACCGGGTCACGTGGGGACACCGGCCCCAGGTCACCGGGTTACGTGGGGACCCCGGACCCAGGTCAGCGGGTCACGTGGGGACACCGGCAGCAGGACCCCGGGTCACGTGGGGACCCCGGACCCAGGTCACCGGGTCACGTGGGGACCCCGGCGTCAGGACCCCGGGTCACGTGGGGACACCGGACCCAGGTCCCCGGGTCACGTGGGGATCCCGGACCCAAGTCAGCGGGTCACGTGGGGACACCGGACCCAGGTCCCCGGGTCACGTGGGGACCCCGGACCCAGGTCAGCGGGTCACGTGGGGACCCCGGCAGCAGGACCCCGGGTCACGTGGGGACACCGGACCCATGTCAGCGGGTCACGTGGGGACACCGGACCCAGGTCAGCGGGTCACGTGGGGACCCCGGCACCAGGATCCCGGGTCACGTGGGGACCCCGGCCCCAGGTCAGCGGGTCACGTGGGGACCCCGGACCCAGGTCACCTGGTCATGTCTGGTACCCAGCCTGGTTCCCAGGTTCCGATGACCACCCCGGCACCAGGACCCCGGGTCACGTGGGGACACCGGCCCCAGGTGACCGGGTCACGTGGGGACACCGGCCCCAGGTGACCGGGTCAGAGGGGACCCCGGACCCAGGTCAGCGGGTCACGTGGGGACACCGGCCCCAGGTCACCGGGTCACGTGGGGACCCCGGACCCAGGTCAGCGGGTCACGTGGGGACACCGGCCCCAGTTCACCGGGTCAGGTCGGGTCCCCGGACCCAGGTCAGCGGGTCATGTCACGTCCCATGACCGGGTCCCCGGGTTGGATTTTTACCCAGGCCCCGGGTCACAGGGTCATGTCGGGTCAACGGCCTGGGTACAACGGTCTGGTGACCACCCCGACCCCAGGTCCCCGGGTCATGACGGGACACCGGACCAGGTCCCCGAGTCCGGTCGACACCACAGCCCCAGGTCCCCGGGTCAGGTCGGCACCCCGGAACCAGGTCACCGGGTCATGTCGGGACCCAGCCCGGGTCCCCGGGACGGGTTTTTACCCAAGCCCCAGATCTCCGGGTCCTGTCGGGTCCCCGGCCCAGGTCCCCTGGACAGGTCGTTACCCCGGCCCCGGGTCACCGGGTCATGTCAAGTCGCTGTCCCGGGTACCAGTGTCAGGTGACCACCCCGGCCCCGGGAGACGGAGTCATACCGGTTCCCCGGCCCGGGTCCCCGGGTCAGGTGGTTACCCTGCCCCAGGTCACCGGGTCAGGTCGGGACCCCGGACCCATGTCAGCGGGTCACGTGGGGACACCGGACCCAGGTCAGCGGGTCACGTGGGGACACCGGACCCAGGTCAGCGGGTCACGTGGGGACTCCGGCACCAGGACCCCGGGTCACGTGGGGACACCGGACCCAGGTCCCCGGGTCACGTGGGGACACCGGACCCAGGTCAGCGGGTCACGTGGGGACCCCGGCACCAGGTGACCGGGTCACGTGGGAACCCTGGCCATAGGTCAGCGGGTCACGTGGGGACCCCGGCACCAGGACCCCGGGTCACGTGGGGACCCCGGCCCCAGGTCAGCGGGTCACGTGGGGACACCGGCCCCAGGTCAGCGGGTCACGTGGGGACCTCGGACCCATGTCAGCGGGTCACGTGGGGACACCGGACCCAGGTCAGTGGGTCACGTGGGGACACCAGACCCAGGTCCCCGGGTCACGTGGGGACACCGGACCCAGGTCAGCGGGTCACGTGGTGACCCCGGCACCAGGATCCCAGGTCAAGTGGGGACCCCGGCCCCAGGTCAGCGGGTCACGTGGGGACCCCGGCACCAGGACCCCGGGTCACGTGGGGACCCCGGCCCCAGGTCAGCGGGTCACGTGGGGACACCGGCCCCAGGTCAGCGGGTCACGTGGGGACACCAGCCCCAGGTCCCCGGGTCACGTGGGGACCCCGGCCCCAGGTCAGCGGGTCATGTGGGGACCCCGGACCCAGGTCACCTGGTCATGTCTGGTACCCAGCCTGGTTCCCAGGTTCCGATGACCACCCCGGCACCAGGACCCCGGGTCACGTGGGGACACCGGCCCCAGGTCACCGGGTCAGAGGGGACCCCGGACCCAGGTCAGCGGGTCACGTGGGGACACTGGCTCCAGGTCACCGGGTCACGTCGGGACCCCGGACCCAGGTCGGGTCATGTCACGTCCCATGCCCGGGTCCCCGGGTTGGATTTTTACCCAGGCCCCGGGTCACAGGGTCATGTCAGGTCAACGGCCTGGGTACAACGGTCTGGTGACCACCCCGACCCCAGGTCCCCGGGTCATGACGGGCCACCGGACCAAGTCCCCGAGTCCGGTCGACACCACAGCCCCAGGTCCCCGGGTCAGGTCGGCACCCCGGAACCAGGTCACCGGGTCATGTCGGGACCCAGCCCGGGTCCCCGGGACGGGTTTTTACCCAAGCCCCAGATCACCGGGTCCTGTCGGGACCCCGGCCCAGGTCCCCTGTACAGGTCGTTACCCCTGCCCCGGGTCACGTCGGGTCGCTGTCCCGGGTACCAGTGTCAGGTGACCACCCCGGCCCCGGGTCACAGGGTCATGACGGGACACCGGACCAGGTCCCCGAGTCCGGTCGACACCACAGCCCCAGGTCCCCGGGTCAGGTCGGCACCCCGGAACCAGGTCACCGGGTCATGTCGGGACCCAGCCCGGGTCCCCGGGACGGGTTTTTACCCAAGCCCCAGATCACCGGGTCCTGTCGGGACCCCGGCCCAGGTCCCCTGTACAGGTCGTTACCCCTGCCCCGGGTCACGTCGGGTCGCTGTCCCGGGTACCAGTGTCAGGTGACCACCCCGGCCCCGGGAGACGGAGTCATACCGGTTCCCCGGCCCGGGTCCCCGGATCAGGTGGTTACCCTGGCCCCAGGTCACCGGGTTATGACGGGACACCGGACCAGGTCCCCGAGTCCGGTCGACACTACAGCCCCAGGTCACCGGGTCAGGTCGGCACCCCGGAACCAGGTCACCGGGTCATGTCGGGACCCAGCCCGGGTCCCCGGGACGGGTTTTTACCCAACCCCCAGATCACCGGGTCCTGTCGGGTCCCCGGCCCAGGTCCCCTGGACAGGTCGTTACCCCGGCCCCGGGTCACCGGGTCATGTCAAGTCGCTGTCCCGGGTACCAGTGTCAGGTGACCACCCCGGCCCCGGGAGACGGAGTCATACCGGGTCCCTGGCCCGGGTCCCCGGGTCAGGTGGTTACCCTGGCCCCAGGTCACCGGGTCAGGTCGGGACCCCGGACCCAGGTCCCCGGGTCGTATCGGGTCGCTGCCCCGGGTACCAGTGTCGGGTGACATCCCCGGCCCCAGGTCCCCGGGTCACGTGGGGTCCCCGGCCCGGGTCCCCGGGTTGCATCGGGACACCAGCGAAGGATCACCGGGTCCTGTCGGGTCCCCGGCCCGGGTCCCCTGGACAGGTCGTTAACCCGGCCCCGGGTCATGTCGCGCACCCGGCCTGGTTCCCAGGTTCCGGTGACCACCCCGGCATCAGGACCCTGGGTCACGTGTGGACCCCGGCCCCAGGTCACCTGGTCATGTCTGGTACCCAGCCTGCTTCCCAGGTTCCGATGAGCACCCCGGCACCAGGACCCCGGGTCACGTGGGGACACCGGCCCCAGGTGACCGGGTCACGTGGGGACACCGGCCCCAGGTGACCGGGTCAGAGGGGACCCCGGACCCAGGTCAGCGGGTCACGTGGGGACACCGGCTCCAGGTCACCGGGTCACGTCGGGACCCCGGACCCAGGTCGGGTCATGTCACGTCCCATGCCCGGGTCCCCGGCTTGGATTTTTACCCAGGCCCCGGGTCACAGGGTCATGTCGGGTCAACGGCCTGGGTACAACGGTCTGGTGACCACCCCGACCCCAGGTCCCCGGGTCATGACGGGACACCGGACCAAGTCCCCGAGTCCGGTCGACACCACAGCCCCAGGTCCCCGGGTCAGGTCGGCACCCCGGAACCAGGTCACCGGGTCATGTCGGGACCCAGCCCGGGTCCCCGGGACGGGTTTTTACCCAAGCCCCAGATCACCGGGTCCTGTCGGGACCCCGGCCCAGGTCCCCTGGACAGGTCGTTACCCCGGCCCCGGGTCACCGGGTCATGTCGGGTCGCTGCCCCTGGTACCAGTGTCGGGTGACATCCCCGGCCCCAGGACCCCGGGTCACGTGGGGACCCCGGACCCAGGTCACCTGGTCATGTCTGGTACCCAGCCTGATTCCCAGGTTCCGATGACCACCCCGGCACCAGGACCCCGGGTCACGTGGGGACACCGGCCACAGGTGACCGGGTCACGTGGCGACACCGGCCCCAGGTCACCGGGTTACGTGGGGACCCCGGACCCAGGTCAGCGGGTCACGTGGGGACACCGGCAGCAGGACCCCGGGTCACGTGGGGACCCCGGACCCAGGTCAGCGGGTCACGTGGTTACCCCGGCGTCAGGACCCCGGGTCACGTGGGGACACCGGACCCAGGTCCCCGGGTCACGTGGGGATCCCGGACCCAAGTCAGCGGGTCACGTGGGGACACCGGACCCAGGTCCCCGGGTCACGTGGGGACCCCGGACCCAGGTCAGCGAGCCACGTGGGGACCCCGGCAGCAGGACCCCGGGTCACGTGGGGACACCGGCCCCAGGTCACCGGGTCACGTGGGGACCCCGGACCCATGTCAGCGGGTCATGTGAGGACACCGGACCCAGGTCAGCAGGTCACGTGGGGACCCCGGCAGCAGGACCCCGGGTCACGTGGCGACACCGGACCCAGGTCAGCGGGTCACGTGGGGACACCGGACCCAGGTCAGCGGGTCACGTGGGGACTCCGGACCCAGGTCAGCGGGTCACGTGGGGACCCCGGCACCAGGACCCCGGGTCACGTGGGGACCCCGGCCCCAGGTCAGCGGGTCACGTGGGGACCCCGGACCCAGGTCACCTGGTCATGTCTGGTACCCAGCCTGGTTCCCAGGTTCCGATGACCACCCCGGCACCAGGACCCCGGGTCACGTGGGGACACCGGCCCCAGGTGACCGGGTCACGTGGGGACACCGGCCCCAGGTGACCGGGTCAGAGGGGACCCCGGACCCAGGTCAGCGGGTCACGTGGGGACACCGGCCCCAGGTCACCGGGTCACGTGGGGACCCCGGACCCAGGTCAGCGGGTCACGTGGGGACACCGGCCCCAGTTCACCGGGTCAGGTCGGGTCCCCGGACCCAGGTCAGCGGGTCATGTCACGTCCCATGACCGGGTCCCCGGGTTGGATTTTTACCCAGGCCCCGGGTCACAGGGTCATGTCGGGTCAACGGCCTGGGTACAACGGTCTGGTGACCACCCCGACCCCAGGTCCCCGGGTCATGACGGGACACCGGACCAGGTCCCCGAGTCCGGTCGACACCACAGCCCCAGGTCCCCGGGTCAGGTCGGCACCCCGGAACCAGGTCACCGGGTCATGTCGGGACCCAGCCCGGGTCCCCGGGACGGGTTTTTACCCAAGCCCCAGATCTCCGGGTCCTGTCGGGTCCCCGGCCCAGGTCCCCTGGACAGGTCGTTACCCCGGCCCCGGGTCACCGGGTCATGTCAAGTCGCTGTCCCGGGTACCAGTGTCAGGTGACCACCCCGGCCCCGGGAGACGGAGTCATACCGGTTCTCCGGCCCGGGTCCCCGGGTCAGGTGGTTACCCTGCCCCAGGTCACCGGGTCAGGTCGGGACCCCGGACCCATGTCAGCGGGTCACGTGGGGACACCGGACCCAGGTCAGCGGGTCACGTGGGGACCCCGGCAGCTGGACCCCGGGTCACGTGGGGACACCGGACCGAGGTCAGCGGGTCACGTGGGGACACCGGACCCAGGTCAGCGGATCACGTGGGGACTCCGGCACCAGGACCCCGGGTCACGTGGGGACACCGGACCCAGGTCAGCGGGTCACGTGGGGACCCCGGCACCAGGACCCCGGGTCACGTGGGGACCCCGGCCCCAGGTCAGCGGGTCACGTGTGGACCCCGGCACCAGGACCCCGGGTCACGTGGGGACCCCGGCCCCAGGTCAGCGGGTCACGTGGGGACACCGGCCCCAGGTCAGCGGGTCACGTGGGGACCCCGGACCCATGTCAGCGGGTCACGTGGGGACACGGGACCCAGGTCAGTGGGTCACGTGGGGACACCAGACCCAGGTCCCCGGGTCACGTGGGGACACCGGACCCATGTCAGCGGGTCACGTGGGGACCCCGGCACCAGGACCCCAGGTCACGTGGGGACCCCGGCCCCAAGTCAGCGGGTCACGTGGGGACCCCGGCACCAGGACCCCGGGTCACGTGGGGACCCCGGCCCCAGGTCAGCGGGTCACGTGGGGACACCGGCCCCAGGTCAGCGGGTCACGTGGGGACCCCGGACCCAGGTCAGCGGGTCACGTGGGGACACCAGCCCCAGGTCCCCGGGTCACGTGGGGACCCCGGCCCCAGGTCAGCGGGTCACGTGGGGACCCCGGACCCAGGTCACCTGGTCATGTCTGGTACCCAGCCTGGTTCCCAGGTTCCGATGACCACCCCGGCACCAGGACCCCGGGTCACGTGGGGACACCGGCCCCAGGTGACCGGGTCACGTGGGGACACCGGCCCCAGGTCACCGGGTCACTTGGGGACCCCGGACCCAGGTCAGCGGGTCACGTGGGGACACCGGCTCCAGGTCACCGGGTCACGTCGGGACCCCGGACCCAGGTCGGGTCATGTCACGTCCCATGCCCGGGTCCCCGGGTTGGATTTTTACCCAGGCCCCGGGTCACAGGGTCATGTCGGCTCAACGGCCTGGGTACAACGGTCTGGTGACCACCCCGACCCCAGGTCCCCGGGTCATGACGGGCCACCGGACCAAGTCCCCGAGTCCGGTCGACACCACAGCCCCAGGTCCCCGGGTCAGGTCGGCACCCCGGAACCAGGTCACCGGGTCATGTCGGGACCCAGCCCGGGTCCCCGGGACGGGTTTTTACCCAAGCCCCAGATCACCGGGTCCTGTCGGGACCCCGGCCCAGGTCCCCTGGACAGGTCGTTACCCCTGCCCCGGGTCACGTCGGGTCGCTGTCCCGGGTACCAGTGTCAGGTGACCACCCCGGCCCCGGGAGACGGAGTCATACCGGTTCCCCGGCCCGGGTCCCCGGATCAGGTGGTTACCCTGGCCCCAGGTCACCGGGTTATGACGGGACACCGGACCAGGTCCCCGAGTCCGGTCGACACCACAGCCCCAGGTCCCCGGGTCAGGTCGGCACCCCGGAACCAGGTCACCGGGTCATGTCGGGACCCAGCCCGGGTCCCCGGGACGGGTTTTTACCCAAGCCCCAGATCACCGGGTCCTGTCGGGTCCCCGGCCCAGGTCCCCTGGACAGGTCGTTACCCCGGCCCCGGGTCACCGGGTCATGTCAAGTCGCTGTCCCGGGTACCAGTGTCAGGTGACCACCCCGGCCCCGGGAGACGGAGTCATACCGGGTCCCCGGCCCGGGCCCCTGGATCAGGTGGTTACCCTGGCCCCAGGTCACCGGGGCAGGTCGGGACCCCGGACCCAGGTCCCCGGGTCGTATCGGGTCGCTGCCCCGGGTACCAGTGTCGGGTGACATCCCCAGCCCCAGGTCCCCGGGTCACGTGGGGTCCCCGGCCCGGGTCCCCGGGTTGCATCGGGACACCAGCGAAGGATCACCGGGTCCTGTCGGGTCCCCGGCCCGGGTCCCCTGGACAGGTCGTTAACCCGGCCCCGGGTCATGTCGCGCACCCGGCCTGGTTCCCAGGTTCCGGTGACCACCCCGGCATCAGGACCCTGGGTCACGTGGGGACACCGGCCCCAGGTCAGCGGGTCACGTGGTGACCCCGGCCCCAGGTCACCTGGTCATGTCTGGTACCCAGCCTGCTTCCCAGGTTCCGATGAGCACCCCGGCACCAGGACCCCGGGTCACGTGGGGACACCGGCCCCAGGTGACCGGGTCACGTGGGGACACCGGCCCCAGGTGACCGGGTCAGAGGGGACCCCGGACCCAGGTCAGCGGGTCACGTGGGGACACCGGCCCCAGTTCACCGGGTCAGGTCGGGACCCCGGACCCAGGTCAGCGGGTCATGTCACGTCCCATGCCCGGGTCCCCGGCTTGGATTTTTACCCAGGCCCCGGGTCACAGGGTCATGTCGGCTCAACGGCCTGGGTACAACGGTCTGGTGACCACCCCGACCCCAGGTCCCCGGGTCATGACGGGACACCGGACCAGGTCCCCGAGTCCGGTCGACACCACAGCCCCAGGTCCCCGGGTCAGGTCGGCACCCTGGAACCAGGTCACCGGGTCATGTCGGGACCCAGCCCGGGTCCCCGGGACGGGTTTTTACCCAAGCCCCAGATCACCGGGTCCTGTCGGGACCCCGGCCCAGGTCCCCTGGACAGGTCGTTACCCCGGCCCCGGGTCACCTGGTCACGTCGGGTCGCTGTCCCGGGTACCAGTGTCAGGTGACCACCCCGGCCCCGGGAGACGGAGTCATACCGGGTCCCCGGCCCGGGTCCCCGGGTCAGGTGGTTACCCTGGCCCCAGGTCACCGGGGCAGGTCGGGACCCCGGACCCAGGTCCCCGGGTCGTATCGGGTCGCTGCCCCGGGTACCAGTGTCGGGTGACATCCCCGGCCCCAGGTCCCCGGGTCACGTGGGGTCCCCGGCCCGGGTCCCCGGGTTGCATCGGGACACCAGCGAAGGATCACCGGGTCCTGTCGGGTCCCCGGCCCGGGTCCCCTGGACAGGTCGTAAACCCGGCCCCGGGACATGTCGCGCACCCGGCCTGGTTCCCAGGTTCCGATGACCACCCCGGCATCAGGACCCCGGGTCACGTGGGGACTCCGGCTCCAGGTGACCGGGTCACGTGGGGACACCGGCCACAGGTCACCGGGTCACGTGGGGACGTTGGACCCAGGTCAGCGGGTCACGTGGGGACACCGGCACCAGGACCCCGGGTCACGTGGGGACCCCGACCACAGGTCACCGGCTCACGTGGGGACGTTGGACCCAGGTCAGCGGGTCGCGTGGGGAACCCGGCACCAGGACCCCGGGTCACGTGGGGACCCCGGCCCCAGGTCCCCGGGTCACGTGGGGTCCCCGGCCCGGGTCCCCGGGTTGCATCGGGACACCAGCGAAGGATCACCGGGTCCTGTCGGGTCCCCGGCCCGGGTCCCCTGGACAGGTCGTAAACCCGGCCCCGGGTCACCGGGACATGTCGCGCACCCGGCCTGGTTCCCAGGTTCCGATGACCACCCCGGCATCAGGACCCCGGATCACGTGGGGACACCGGCCCCAGGTGACCGGGTCACGTGGGGACGTTGGACCCAGGTCAGCGGGTCACATGGGGACACCGGCCCCAGTTCACCGGGTGAGGTCGGGACTCCGGACCCAAGTCAGCGGGTCATGTCACGTCCCATGCCCGGGTCCCCGGGTTGGATTTTTACCCAGGCCCCGGGTCACAGGGTCATGTCGGGTCAACGGCCTGGGTACAACGGTCTGGTGACCACCCCGACCCCAGGTCCCCGGGTCGTATCGGGTCGCTGCCCCGGGTACCAGTGTCGGGTGACATCCCCGGCCCCAGGACCCCGGGTCACGTGGGGACCCCGGCCCCAGGTCACCTGGTCATGTCTGGTACCCAGCCTGATTCCCAGGTTCCGATGACCACCCCGGCACCAGGACCCCGCGTCACGTGGGGACACCGGCCACAGGTGACCGGGTCACGTGGGGACACCGGCCCCAGGTCACCGGGTTACGTGGGGACCCCGGACCCAGGTCAGCGGGTCACGTGGGGACACCGGCAGCAGGACCCCGGGTCACGTGGGGACCCCGGCCCCAGGTCAGCGGGTCACGTGGGGACCCCGGACCCATGTCAGCGGGTCACGTGGGGACACCGGACCCAGGTCAGCGGGTCACTTGGGGACCCCGGCAGCTGGACCCCGGGTCACGTGGGGACACCGGACCCAGGTCAGTGGGTCACGTGGGGACACCGGACCCAGGTCAGCGGGTCACGTGGGGACTCCGGCACCAGGACCCCGGGTCACGTGGGGACACCGGACCCAGGTCCCCGGGTCACGTGGGGACACCGGACCCAGGTCAGCGGGTCACGTGGGGACCCCGGCACCAGGACCCCGGGTCACGTGGGGACCCCGGACCCAGGTCACCTGGTCATGTCTGGTACCCAGCCTGGTTCCCAGGTTCCGATGACCACCCCGGCACCAGGACCCCGGGTCACGTGGGGACACCGGCCCCAGGTGACCGGGTCACGTGGGGACACCGGCCCCAGGTCACCGGGTCACTTGGGGACCCCGGACCCAGGTCAGCGGGTCACGTGGGGACACCGGCTCCAGGTCACCGGGTCACGTCGGGACCCCGGACCCAGGTCGGGTCATGTCACGTCCCATGCCCGGGTCCCCGGGTTGGATTTTTACCCAGGCCCCGGGTCACAGGGTCATGTCGGCTCAACGGCCTGGGTACAACGGTCTGGTGACCACCCCGACCCCAGGTCCCCGGGTCATGACGGGCCACCGGACCAAGTCCCCGAGTCCGGTCGACACCACAGCCCCAGGTCCCCGGGTCAGGTCGGCACCCCGGAACCAGGTCACCGGGTCATGTCGGGACCCAGCCCGGGTCCCCGGGACGGGTTTTTACCCAAGCCCCAGATCACCGGGTCCTGTCGGGACCCCGGCCCAGGTCCCCTGGACAGGTCGTTACCCCTGCCCCGGGTCACGTCGGGTCGCTGTCCCGGGTACCAGTGTCAGGTGACCACCCCGGCCCCGGGAGACGGAGTCATACCGGTTCCCCGGCCCGGGTCCCCGGATCAGGTGGTTACCCTGGCCCCAGGTCACCGGGTTATGACGGGACACCGGACCAGGTCCCCGAGTCCGGTCGACACCACAGCCCCAGGTCACCGGGTCAGGTCGGCACCCCGGAACCAGGTCACCGGGTCATGTCGGGACCCAGCCCGGGTCCCCGGGACGGGTTTTTACCCAAGCCCCAGATCACCGGGTCCTGTCGGGACCCCGGCCCAGGTCCCCTGGACAGGTCGTTACCCCGGCCCCGGGTCACCGGGTCATGTCAAGTCGCTGTCCCGGGTACCAGTGTCAGGTGACCACCCCGGCCCCGGGAGACGGAGTCATACCGGGTCCCCGGCCCGGGCCCCTGGATCAGGTGGTTACCCTGGCCCCAGGTCACCGGGTCAGGTCGGGACCCCGGACCCAGGTCCCCGGGTCGTATCGGGTCGCTGCCCCGGGTACCAGTGTCGGGTGACATCCCCAGCCCCAGGTCCCCGGGTCACGTGGGGTCCCCGGCCCGGGTCCCCGGGTTGCATCGGGACACCAGCGAAGGATCACCGGGTCCTGTCGGGTCCCCGGCCCGGGTCCCCTGGACAGGTCGTTAACCCGGCCCCGGGTCATGTCGCGCACCCGGCCTGGTTCCCAGGTTCCGGTGACCACCCCGGCATCAGGACCCTGGGTCACGTGGGGACACCGGCCCCAGGTCAGCGGGTCACGTGGGGACCCCGGCCCCAGGTCACCTGGTCATGTCTGGTACCCAGCCTGCTTCCCAGGTTCCGATGAGCACCCCGGCACCAGGACCCCGGGTCACGTGGGGACACCGGCCCCAGGTGACCGGGTCACGTGGGGACACCGGCCCCAGGTGACCGGGTCAGAGGGGACCCCGGACCCAGGTCAGCGGGTCACGTGGGGACACCGGCCCCAGTTCACCGGGTCAGGTCGGGACCCCAGACCCAGGTCAGCGGGTCATGTCACGTCCCATGCCCGGGTCCCCGGCTTGGATTTTTACCCAGGCCCCGGGTCACAGGGTCATGTCGGCTCAACGGCCTGGGTACAACGGTCTGGTGACCACCCCGACCCCAGGTCCCCGGGTCATGACGGGACACCGGACCAGGTCCCCGAGTCCGGTCGACACCACAGCCCCAGGTCCCCGGGTCAGGTCGGCACCCCGGAACCAGGTCACCGGGTCATGTCGGGACCCAGCCCGGGTCCCCGGGACGGGTTTTTACCCAAGCCCCAGATCACCGGGTCCTGTCGGGACCCCGGCCCAGGTCCCCTGGACAGGTCGTTACCCCGGCCCCGGGTCACCTGGTCACGTCGGGTCGCAGTCCCGGGTACCAGTGTCAGGTGACCACCCCGGCCCCGGGAGACGGAGTCATACCGGGTCCCCGGCCCGGGTCCCCGGATCAGGTGGTTACCCTGGCCCCAGGTCACCGGGTCAGGTCGGGACCCCGGACCCAGGTCCCCGGGTCGTATCGGGTCGCTGCCCAGGGTACCAGTGTCGGGTGACATCCCCGGCCCCAGGTCCCCGGGTCACGTGGGGTCCCCGGCCCGGGTCCCCGGGTTGCATCGGGACACCAGCGAAGGATCACCGGGTCCTGTCGGGTCCCCGGCCCGGGTCCCCTGGACAGGTCGTAAACCCGGCCCCGGGACATGTCGCGCACCCGGCCTGGTTCCCAGGTTCCGATGACCACCCCGGCATCAGGACCCCGGGTCACGTGGGGACTCCGGCCCCAGGTGACCGGGTCACGTGGGGACACCGGCCACAGGTCACCGGGTCACGTGGGGACGTTGGACCCAGGTCAGTGGGTCACGTGGGGACACCGGCACCAGGACCCCGGGTCACGTGGGGACCCCGGCCCCAGGTCACCGGCTCACGTGGGGACGTTGGACCCAGGTCAGCGGGTCGCGTGGGGACCCCGGCACCAGGACCCCGGGTCACGTGGGGACCCCGGCCCCAGGTCAGCGGGTCACGTGGGGACCCCGGACCCAGGTCACCTGGTCAGGTCGGGACCCCGGACCCAGGTCGGGTCATGTCACGTCCCATGCCCGGGTCCCCGGGTTGGATTTTTACCCAGGCCCCGGGTCACAGGGTCATGTCGGCTCAACGGCCTGGGTACAACGGTCTGGTGACCACCCCGACCCCAGGTCCCCGGGTCATGACGGGCCACCGGACCAAGTCCCCGAGTCCGGTCGACACCACAGCCCCAGGTCCCTGGTTCATGTCGGCACCCCGGAACCAGGTCACCGGGTCATGTCGGGACCCAGCCCGGGTCCCCGGGACGGGTTTTTACCCAAGCCCCAGATCACCGGGTCCTGTCGGGACCCCGGCCCAGGTCCCCTGGACAGGTCGTTACCCCTGACCCGGGTCACGTCGGGTCGCTGTCCCGTGTACCATTGTCAGGTGACCACCCCGGCCCCGGGAGACGGAGTCATACCGGGTCCCCGGCCCGGGTCCCCGGATCAGGTGGTTACCCTGGCCCCATGTCCCCGGGTCATGACGGGACACCGGACCAGGTCCCCGAGTCCGGTCGACACCACAGCCCCAGGTCACCGGGTCAGGTCGGCACCCCGGAACCAGGTCACCGGGTCATGTCGGGACCCAGCCCGGGTCCCCGGGACGGGTTTTTACCCAAGCCCCAGATCACCGGGTCCTGTCGGGTCCCCGGCCCAGGTCCCCTGGACAGGTCGTTACCCCGGCCCCGGGTCACCGGGTCATGTCAAGTCGCTGTCCCGGGTACCAGTGTCAGGTGACCACCCCGGCCCCGGGAGACGGAGTCATACCGGGTCCCCGACCCGGGTCCCCGGGTCAGGTGGTTACCCTGGCCTCAGGTCACCGGGTCAGGTCGGGACCCCGGACCCAGGTCCCCGGGTCGTATCGGGTCGCTGCCCCGGGTACCAGTGTCGGGTGACATCCCCGGCCCCAGGTCCCCGGGTCACGTGGGGTCCCCGGCCCGGGTCCCCGGGTTGCATCGGGACACCAGCGAAGGATCACCGGGTCCTGTCGGGTCCCCGGCCCGGGTCCCCTGGACAGGTCGTAAACCCGGCCCCGGGTCACCGGGACATGTCGCGCACCCGGCCTGGTTCCCAGGTTCCGATGACCACCCCGGCATCAGGACCCCGGATCACGTGGGGACACCGGCCCCAGGTGACCGGGTCACGTGGGGACGTTGGACCCAGGTCAGCGGGTCACATGGGGACACCGGCCCCAGTTCACCGGGTGAGGTCGGGACTCCGGACCCAGGTCAGCGGGTCATGTCACGTCCCATGCCCGGGTCCCCGGCTTGGATTTTTACCCAGGCCCCGGGTCACAGGGTCATGTCGGGTCAACGGCCTGGGTACAACGGTCTGGTGACCACCCCGACCCCAGGTCCCCGGGTCGTATCGGGTCGCTGCCCCGGGTACCAGTGTCGGGTGACATCCCCGGCCCCAGGACCCCGGGTCACGTGGGGACCCCGGCCCCAGGTCACCTGGTCATGTCTGGTACCCAGCCTGATTCCCAGGTTCCGATGACCACCCCGGCACCAGGACCCTGCGTCACGTGGGGACACCGGCCACAGGTGACCGGGTCACGTGGGGACACCGGCCCCAGGTCACCGGGTTACGTGGGGACCCCGGACCCAGGTCAGCGGGTCACGTGGGGACACCGGCAGCAGGACCCCGGGTCACGTGGGGACCCCGGCCCCAGGTGACCGGGTCACGTGGGGACCCCGGACCCATGTCAGCGGGTCACGTGGGGACACCGGACCCAGGTCAGCGGGTCACTTGGGGACCCCGGCAGCTGGACCCCGGGTCACGTGGGGACACCGGACCCAGGTCAGCGGGTCACGTGGGGACACCGGACCCAGGTCAGCGGGTCACGTGGGGACTCCGGCACCAG
Organism: Somateria mollissima; assembly: GCA_951411735.1. NCBI lineage: Eukaryota > Metazoa > Chordata > Aves > Anseriformes > Anatidae > Somateria > Somateria mollissima. Next base: position 171,646 of record CATOCB010000002.1, read on the forward strand.
GTGACCGGGTCACGTGGGGACACCGGACCCAGGTCCCCGGGTCACGTGGGGACACCGGACCCAGGTCAGCGGGTCACGTGGGGACCCCGGCACCAGGACCCCGGGTCACGTGGGGACCCCGGACCCAGGTCACCTGGTCATGTCTGGTACCCAGCCTGGTTCCCAGGTTCCGATGACCACCCCGGCACCAGGACCCCGGGTCACGTGGGGACACCGGCCCCAGGTGACCGGGTCACGTGGGGACACCGGCCCCAGGTCACCGGGTCACTTGGGGACCCCGGACCCAGGTCAGCGGGTCACGTGGGGACACCGGCTCCAGGTCACCGGGTCACGTCGGGACCCCGGACCCAGGTCGGGTCATGTCACGTCCCATGCCCGGGTCCCCGGGTTGGATTTTTACCCAGGCCCCGGGTCACAGGGTCATGTCGGCTCAACGGCCTGGGTACAACGGTCTGGTGACCACCCCGACCCCAGGTCCCCGGGTCATGACGGGCCACCGGACCAAGTCCCCGAGTCCGGTCGACACCACAGCCCCAGGTCCCCGGGTCAGGTCGGCACCCCGGAACCAGGTCACCGGGTCATGTCGGGACCCAGCCCGGGTCCCCGGGACGGGTTTTTACCCAAGCCCCAGATCACCGGGTCCTGTCGGGACCCCGGCCCAGGTCCCCTGGACAGGTCGTTACCCCTGCCCCGGGTCACGTCGGGTCGCTGTCCCGGGTACCAGTGTCAGGTGACCACCCCGGCCCCGGGAGACGGAGTCATACCGGTTCCCCGGCCCGGGTCCCCGGATCAGGTGGTTACCCTGGCCCCAGGTCACCGGGTTATGACGGGACACCGGACCAGGTCCCCGAGTCCGGTCGACACCACAGCCCCAGGTCACCGGGTCAGGTCGGCACCCCGGAACCAGGTCACCGGGTCATGTCGGGACCCAGCCCGGGTCCCCGGGACGGGTTTTTACCCAAGCCCCAGATCACCGGGTCCTGTCGGGACCCCGGCCCAGGTCCCCTGGACAGGTCGTTACCCCGGCCCCGGGTCACCGGGTCATGTCAAGTCGCTGTCCCGGGTACCAGTGTCAGGTGACCACCCCGGCCCCGGGAGACGGAGTCATACCGGGTCCCCGGCCCGGGCCCCTGGATCAGGTGGTTACCCTGGCCCCAGGTCACCGGGTCAGGTCGGGACCCCGGACCCAGGTCCCCGGGTCGTATCGGGTCGCTGCCCCGGGTACCAGTGTCGGGTGACATCCCCAGCCCCAGGTCCCCGGGTCACGTGGGGTCCCCGGCCCGGGTCCCCGGGTTGCATCGGGACACCAGCGAAGGATCACCGGGTCCTGTCGGGTCCCCGGCCCGGGTCCCCTGGACAGGTCGTTAACCCGGCCCCGGGTCATGTCGCGCACCCGGCCTGGTTCCCAGGTTCCGGTGACCACCCCGGCATCAGGACCCTGGGTCACGTGGGGACACCGGCCCCAGGTCAGCGGGTCACGTGGGGACCCCGGCCCCAGGTCACCTGGTCATGTCTGGTACCCAGCCTGCTTCCCAGGTTCCGATGAGCACCCCGGCACCAGGACCCCGGGTCACGTGGGGACACCGGCCCCAGGTGACCGGGTCACGTGGGGACACCGGCCCCAGGTGACCGGGTCAGAGGGGACCCCGGACCCAGGTCAGCGGGTCACGTGGGGACACCGGCCCCAGTTCACCGGGTCAGGTCGGGACCCCGGACCCAGGTCAGCGGGTCATGTCACGTCCCATGCCCGGGTCCCCGGCTTGGATTTTTACCCAGGCCCCGGGTCACAGGGTCATGTCGGCTCAACGGCCTGGGTACAACGGTCTGGTGACCACCCCGACCCCAGGTCCCCGGGTCATGACGGGACACCGGACCAGGTCCCCGAGTCCGGTCGACACCACAGCCCCAGGTCCCCGGGTCAGGTCGGCACCCCGGAACCAGGTCACCGGGTCATGTCGGGACCCAGCCCGGGTCCCCGGGACGGGTTTTTACCCAAGCCCCAGATCACCGGGTCCTGTCGGGACCCCGGCCCAGGTCCCCTGGACAGGTCGTTACCCCGGCCCCGGGTCACCTGGTCACGTCGGGTCGCAGTCCCGGGTACCAGTGTCAGGTGACCACCCCGGCCCCGGGAGACGGAGTCATACCGGGTCCCCGGCCCGGGTCCCCGGATCAGGTGGTTACCCTGGCCCCAGGTCACCGGGTCAGGTCGGGACCCCGGACCCAGGTCCCCGGGTCGTATCGGGTCGCTGCCCAGGGTACCAGTGTCGGGTGACATCCCCGGCCCCAGGTCCCCGGGTCACGTGGGGTCCCCGGCCCGGGTCCCCGGGTTGCATCGGGACACCAGCGAAGGATCACCGGGTCCTGTCGGGTCCCCGGCCCGGGTCCCCTGGACAGGTCGTAAACCCGGCCCCGGGACATGTCGCGCACCCGGCCTGGTTCCCAGGTTCCGATGACCACCCCGGCATCAGGACCCCGGGTCACGTGGGGACTCCGGCCCCAGGTGACCGGGTCACGTGGGGACACCGGCCACAGGTCACCGGGTCACGTGGGGACGTTGGACCCAGGTCAGTGGGTCACGTGGGGACACCGGCACCAGGACCCCGGGTCACGTGGGGACCCCGGCCCCAGGTCACCGGCTCACGTGGGGACGTTGGACCCAGGTCAGCGGGTCGCGTGGGGACCCCGGCACCAGGACCCCGGGTCACGTGGGGACCCCGGCCCCAGGTCAGCGGGTCACGTGGGGACCCCGGACCCAGGTCACCTGGTCAGGTCGGGACCCCGGACCCAGGTCGGGTCATGTCACGTCCCATGCCCGGGTCCCCGGGTTGGATTTTTACCCAGGCCCCGGGTCACAGGGTCATGTCGGCTCAACGGCCTGGGTACAACGGTCTGGTGACCACCCCGACCCCAGGTCCCCGGGTCATGACGGGCCACCGGACCAAGTCCCCGAGTCCGGTCGACACCACAGCCCCAGGTCCCTGGTTCATGTCGGCACCCCGGAACCAGGTCACCGGGTCATGTCGGGACCCAGCCCGGGTCCCCGGGACGGGTTTTTACCCAAGCCCCAGATCACCGGGTCCTGTCGGGACCCCGGCCCAGGTCCCCTGGACAGGTCGTTACCCCTGACCCGGGTCACGTCGGGTCGCTGTCCCGTGTACCATTGTCAGGTGACCACCCCGGCCCCGGGAGACGGAGTCATACCGGTTCCCCGGCCCGGGTCCCCGGATCAGGTGGTTACCCTGGCCCCATGTCCCCGGGTCATGACGGGACACCGGACCAGGTCCCCGAGTCCGGTCGACACCACAGCCCCAGGTCACCGGGTCAGGTCGGCACCCCGGAACCAGGTCACCGGGTCATGTCGGGACCCAGCCCGGGTCCCCGGGACGGGTTTTTACCCAAGCCCCAGATCACCGGGTCCTGTCGGGTCCCCGGCCCAGGTCCCCTGGACAGGTCGTTACCCCGGCCCCGGGTCACCGGGTCATGTCAAGTCGCTGTCCCGGGTACCAGTGTCAGGTGACCACCCCGGCCCCGGGAGACGGAGTCATACCGGGTCCCCGGCCCGGGTCCCCGGGTCAGGTGGTTACCCTGGCCTCAGGTCACCGGGTCAGGTCGGGACCCCGGACCCAGGTCCCCGGGTCGTATCGGGTCGCTGCCCCGGGTACCAGTGTCGGGTGACATCCCCGGCCCCAGGTCCCCGGGTCACTTGGGGTCCCCGGCCCGGGTCCCCGGGTTGCATCGGGACACCAGCGAAGGATCACCGGGTCCTGTCGGGTCCCCGGCCCGGGTCCCCTGGACAGGTCGTAAACCCGGCCCCGGGTCACCGGGACATGTCGCGCACCCGGCCTGGTTCCCAGGTTCCGATGACCACCCCGGCATCAGGACCCCGGATCACGTGGGGACACCGGCCCCAGGTGACCGGGTCACGTGGGGACGTTGGACCCAGGTCAGCGGGTCACATGGGGACACCGGCCCCAGTTCACCGGGTGAGGTCGGGACTCCGGACCCAGGTCAGCGGGTCATGTCACGTCCCATGCCCGGGTCCCCGGCTTGGATTTTTACCCAGGCCCCGGGTCACAGGGTCATGTCGGGTCAACGGCCTGGGTACAACGGTCTGGTGACCACCCCGACCCCAGGTCCCCGGGTCGTATCGGGTCGCTGCCCCGGGTACCAGTGTCGGGTGACATCCCCGGCCCCAGGACCCCGGGTCACGTGGGGACCCCGGCCCCAGGTCACCTGGTCATGTCTGGTACCCAGCCTGATTCCCAGGTTCCGATGACCACCCCGGCACCAGGACCCTGCGTCACGTGGGGACACCGGCCACAGGTGACCGGGTCACGTGGGGACACCGGCCCCAGGTCACCGGGTTACGTGGGGACCCCGGACCCAGGTCAGCGGGTCACGTGGGGACACCGGCAGCAGGACCCCGGGTCACGTGGGGACCCCGGCCCCAGGTGACCGGGTCACGTGGGGACCCCGGACCCATGTCAGCGGGTCACGTGGGGACACCGGACCCAGGTCAGCGGGTCACTTGGGGACCCCGGCAGCTGGACCCCGGGTCACGTGGGGACACCGGACCCAGGTCAGCGGGTCACGTGGGGACACCGGACCCAGGTCAGCGGGTCACGTGGGGACTCCGGCACCAGGACCCCGGGTCACGTGGGGACACCGGACCCAGGTCCCCGGGTCACGTGGGGACACCGGACCCAGGTCAGCGGGTCACGTGGGGACCCCGGCACCAGGACCCCGGGTCACGTGGGGACCCCGGACCCAGGTCACCTGGTCATGTCTGGTACCCAGCCTGGTTCCCAGGTTCCGATGACCACCCCGGCACCAGGACCCCGGGTCACGTGGGGACACCGGCCCCAGGTGACCGGGTCACGTGGGGACACCGGCCCCAGGTCACCGGGTCACTTGGGGACCCCGGACCCAGGTCAGCGGGTCACGTGGGGACACCGGCTCCAGGTCACCGGGTCACGTCGGGACCCCGGACCCAGGTCGGGTCATGTCACGTCCCATGCCCGGGTCCCCGGGTTGGATTTTTACCCAGGCCCCGGGTCACAGGGTCATGTCGGGTCAACGGCCTGGGTACAACGGTCTGGTGACCACCCCGACCCCAGGTCCCCGGGTCATGACGGGACACCGGACCAAGTCCCCGAGTCCGGTCGACACCACAGCCCCAGGTCCCCGGGTCAGGTCGGCACCCCGGAACCAGGTCACCGGGTCATGTCGGGACCCAGCCCGGGTCCCCGGGACGGGTTTTTACCCAAGCCCCAGATCACCGGGTCCTGTCGGGACCCCGGCCCAGGTCCCCTGGACAGGTCGTTACCCCGGCCCCGGGTCACCTGGTCACGTCGGGTCGCTGTCCCGGGTACCATTGTCAGGTGACCACCCCGGCCCCGGGAGACGGAGTCATACCGGTTCCCCGGCCCGGGTCCCCGGATCAGGTGGTTACCCTGGCCCCAGGTCACCGGGTCATGACGGGACACCGGACCAGGTCCCCGAGTCCGGTCGACACCACAGCCCCAGGTCCCCGGGTCAGGTCGGCACCCCGGAACCAGGTCACCGGGTCATGTCGGGACCCAGCCCGGGTCCCCGGGACGGGTTTTTACCCAAGCCCCAGATCTCCGGGTCCTGTCGGGTCCCCGGCCCGGGTCCCCTGGACAGGTCGTTAACCCGGCCCCGGGTCATGTCGCGCACCCGGCCTGGTTCCCAGGTTCCGGTGACCACCCCGGCATCAGGACCCTGGGTCACGTGGGGACACCGGCCCCAGGTCAGCGGGTCACGTGGGGACCCCGGCCCCAGGTGACCGGGTCAGAGGGGACCCCGGACCCAGGTCAGCGGGTCACGTGGGGACACCGGCCCCAGTTCAGCGGGTCAGGTCGGGACCCCGGACCCAGGTCCCCGGGTCGTATCGGGTCGCTGCCCCGGGTACCAGTGTCGGGTGACATCCCCGGCCCCAGGACCCCGGGTCACGTGGGGACACCGGCCCCAGGTGACCGTGTCACTTGGGGACCCCGGACCCAGGTCAGCGGGTCATGTCACGTCCCATGCCCGGGTCCCCGGCTTGGATTTTTACCCAGGCCCCGGGTCACAGGGTCATGTCGGGTCAACGGCCTGGGTACAACGGTCTGGTGACCACCCCGACCCCAGGTCCCCGGGTCATGACGGGACACCGGACCAGGTCCCCGAGTCCGGTCGACACCACAGCCCCAGGTCCCCAGGTCAGGTCGGCACCCCGGAACCAGGTCACCGGGTCATGTCGGGACCCAGCCCGGGTCCCCGGGACGGGTTTTTACCCAAGCCCCAGATCTCCGGGTCCTGTCGGGTCCCCGGCCCAGGTCCCCTGGACAGGTCGTTACCCCGGCCCCGGGTCACCGGGTCATGTCAAGTCGCTGTCCCGGGTACCAGTGTCAGGTGACAACCCCGGCCCCGGGAGACGGAGTCATACCGGGTCCCCGGCCCGGATCCCCGGATCAGGTGGTTACCCTGGCCCCAGGTCACCGGGTCCTGACGGGTCCCCGGCCCGGGTCCCCTGGACAGGTCGTTAACCCGGCCCCGGGTCACCGGGACATGTCGCGCACCCGGCCTGGTTCCCAGGTTCCGTTGACCACCCCGGCACCAGGACCCCGGGTCACGTGGAGACACCGGCCCCAGGTCACCGGGTCACGTGGGGACCCCGGACCCATGTCAGCGGGTCACGTGGGGACACCGGACCCAGGTCAGCGGGTCACGTGGGGACCCCGGCAGCAGGACCCCGGGTCACGTGGGGACACCGGACCCAGGTCAGCGGGTCACGTGGGGACACCGGACCCAGGTCCCCGGGTCACGTGGGGACACCGGACCCATGTCAGCGGGTCACGTGGGGACCCCGGCACCAGGACCCCGGGTCACGTGGGGACCCCGGACCCAGGTCAGCGGGTCACGTGGGGACCCAGGCACCAGGACCCCGGGTCACGTGGGGACCCCGGCCCCAGGTCAGCGGGTCACGTGGGGACACCGGACCCAGGTCAGTGGGTCACGTGGGGACAGCGGACCCATGTCAGCGGGTCACGTGGGGACACCGGACCCAGGTCAGCGGGTCACGTGGGGACCCCGGCACCAGGTCAGCGGGTCACGTGGGGACCCCGGCCCCAGGTCAGCGGGTCACGTGGGGACCCCGGCACCAGGACCCCGGGTCACGTGGGGACCCCGGCCCCAGGTCAGCGGGTCACGTGGGGACACCGGCCCCAGGTCAGCGGGTCACGTGGGGACCCCGGACCCAGGTCAGCGGGTCACGTGGGGACACCAGCCCCAGGTCCCCGGGTCACGTGGGGACCTCGGCCCCATGTCAGCGGGTCACGTGGGGACACCGGACCCAGGTCAGCGGGTCACGTGGGGACCCCGGCACCAGGACCCCGGGTCACGTGGGGACACCGGCCCCAGGTCAGCGGGTCACGTGGGGACCCCGGACCCATGTCAGCGGGTCACGTGGGGACACCGGACCCAGGTCAGTGGGTCACGTGGGGACACCAGACCCAGGTCCCCGGGTCACGTGGGGACCCCGGCCCCAGGTCAGCGGGTCACGTGGGGACCCCGGCACCAGGACCCCGGGTCACGTGGGGACCCCGGCCCCAGGTCAGCGGGTCACGTGGGGACACCGGCCCCAGGTCAGCGGGTCACGTGGGGACCCCGGACCCAGGTCAGCGGGTCACGTGGGGACACCAGCCCCAGGTCCCCGGGTCACGTGGGGACCCCGGCCCCAGGTCAGCGGGTCACGTGGGGACCCCGGCACCAGGACCCCGGGTCACGTGGGGACCCCGACCCCAGGTCAGCGGATCACGTGGGGACCCCGGACCCAGGTCACCTGGTCATGTCTGGTACCCAGCCTGGTTCCCAGGTTCCGATGACCACCCCGGCACCAGGACCCCGGGTCACGTGGGGACACCGGCCCCAGGTGACCGGGTCACGTGGGGACACCGGCCCCAGGTCACCGGGTCACTTGGGGACCCCGGACCCAGGTCAGCGGGTCACGTGGGGACACCGGCTCCAGGTCACCGGGTCACGTCGGGACCCCGGACCCAGGTCGGGTCATGTCACGTCCCATGCCCGGGTCCCCGGCTTGGATTTTTACCCAGGCCCCGGGTCACAGGGTCATGTCGGGTCAACGGCCTGGGTACAACGGTCTGGTGACCACCCCGACCCCAGGTCCCCGGGTCATGACGGGACACCGGACCAAGTCCCCGAGTCCGGTCGACACCACAGCCCCAGGTCCCCGGGTCAGGTCGGCACCCCGGAACCAGGTCACCGGGTCATGTCGGGACCCAGCCCGGGTCCCCGGGACGGGTTTTTACCCAAGCCCCAGATCACCGGGTCCTGTCGGGACCCCGGCCCAGCTCCCCTGGACAGGTCGTTACCCCGGCCCCGGGTCACCGGGTCATGTCGGGTCGCTGCCCCTGGTACCAGTGTCGGGTGACATCCCCGGCCCCAGGACCCCGGGTCACGTGGGGACCCCGGACCCAGGTCAGCGGGTCACGTGGGGACACCGGACCCAGGTCAGCGGGTCACGTGGGGACTCCGGCCCCAGGTCAGCGGGTCACGTGGGGACCCCGACAGCAGGACCCCGGGTCACGTGGCGACACCGGACCCAGGTCAGCGGGTCACGTGGGGACACCGGACCCAGGTCAGCGGGTCACGTGGGGACACCGGACCCAGGTCAGCGGGTCACGTGGGGACCCCGGCACCAGGACCCCGGGTCACGTGGGGACCCCGGCCCCAGGTCAGCGGGTCACGTGGGGACCCCGGCACCAGGATCCCGGGTCACGTGGGGACCCCGGCCCCAGGTCAGCGGGTCACGTGGGGACCCCGGACCCAGTTCACCTGGTCATGTCTGGTAGCCAGCCTGGTTCCCAGGTTCCGATGACCACCCCGGCACCAGGACCCCGGGTCACGTGGGGACACCGGCCCCAGGTGACCGGGTCACGTGGGGACACCGGCCCCAGGTGACCGGGTCAGAGGGGACCCCGGACCCAGGTCAGCGGGTCACGTGGGGACACCGGCCCCAGTTCACCGGGTCAGGTCCGGTCCCCGGACCCAGGTCAGCGGGTCATGTCACGTCCCATGCCCGGGTCCCCAGGTTGGATTTTTACCCAGGCCCCGGGTCACTGGGTCATGTCAGGTCAACGGCCTGGGTACAACGGTCTGGTGACCACCCCGACCCCAGGTCCCCGGGTCATGACGGGACACCGGACCAGGTCCCCGAGTCCGGTCGACACCACAGCCCCAGGTCCCCGGGTCAGGTCGGCACCCCGGAACCAGGTCACCGGGTCATGTCGGGACACAGCCCGGGTCCCCGGGACGGGTTTTTACCCAAGCCCCAGATCACCGGGTCCTGTCGGGTCCCCGGCCCAGGTCCCCTGGACAGGTCGTTACCCCGGCCCCGGGTCACCGGGTCATGTCAAGTCGCTGTCCCGGGTACCAGTGTCAGGTGACCACCCCGGCCCCGGGAGACGGAGTCATACCGGTTCCCCGGCCCGGGTCCCCGGGTCAGGTGGTTACCCTGCCCCAGGTCACCGGGTCAGGTCGGGACCCCGGACCCATGTCAGCGGGTCACGTGGGGACACCGGACCCAGGTCAGCGGGTCACGTGGGGACCCCGGCAGCTGGACCCCGGGTCACGTGGGGACACCGGACCCAGGTCAGCGGATCACGTGGGGACTCCGGCACCAGGACCCCGGGTCACGTGGGGACACCGGACCCAGGTCAGCGGGTCACGTGGGGACCCCGGCACCAGGACCCCGGGTCACGTGGGGACACCGGCCCCAGGTCAGCGGGTCACGTGGGGACCCCGGCACCAGGACCCCGGGTCACGTGGTGACCCCTGCCCCATGTTAGCGGGTCACGTGGGGACACCGGACCCAGGTCAGTGGGTCACGTGGGGACACCAGACCCAGGTCCCCGGGTCACGTGGGGACACCGGACCCAGTTCAGCGGGTCACGTGGGGACCCCGGCACCAGGACCCCGGGTCTCGTGGGGACCCCGGACCCAGGTCAGCGGGTCACGTGGGGACACCGGCACCAGGACCCCGGGTCACGTGGGGACAACGGACCCAGGTCAGCGGGTCACGTGGGGACACCAGCCCCAGGTCCCCGGGTCATGTGGGGACCCCGGCCCCAGGTCAGCGGGTCACGTGGGGACCCCGGACCCAGGTCACCTGGTCATGTCTGGTACCCAGCCTGGTTCCCAGGTTCCGATGACCACCCCGGCACCAGGACCCCGGGTCACGTGGGGACACCGGCCCCAGGTGACCGGGTCACGTGGGGACACCGGCCCCAGGTGACCGGGTCAGAGGGGACCCCGGACCCAGGTCAGCGGGTCACGTGGGGACACCGGCCCCAGTTCACCGGGTCAGGTCGGGACCCCGGACCCAGGTCAGCGGGTCATGTCACGTCCCATGCCCGGGTCCCCGGCTTGGATTTTTACCCAGGCCCCGGGTCACAGGGTCATGTCGGGTCAACGGCCTGGGTACAACGGTCTGGTGACCACCCCGACCCCAGGTCCCCGGGTCATGACGGGACACCAGACCAGGTCCCCGAGTCCGGTCGACACCACAGCCCCAGGTCCCCGGGTCAGGTCGGCACCCCGGAACCAGGTCACCGGGTCATGTCGGGACCCAGCCCGGGTCCCCGGGACGGGTTTTTACCCAAGCCCCAGATCACCGGGTCCTGTCGGGACCCCGGCCCAGGTCCCCTGGACAGGTCGTTACCCCGGCCCCGGGTCACCTGGTCACGTCGGGTCGCTGTCCCGGGTACCAGTGTCAGGTGACCACCCCGGCCCCGGGAGACGGAGTCATACCGGGTCCCCGGCCCGGGTCCCCGGGTCAGGTGGTTACCCTGGCCTCAGGTCACCGGGTCAGGTCGGGACCCCGGACCCAGGTCCCCGGGTCGTATCGGGTCGCTGCCCCGGGTACCAGTGTCGGGTGACATCCCCGGCCCCAGGTCCCCGGGTCACGTGGGGTCCCCGGCCCGGGTCCCCGGGTTGCATCGGGACACCAGCGAAGGATCACCGGGTCCTGTCGGGTCCCCGGCCCGGGTCCCCTGGACAGGTCGTAAACCCGGCCCCGGGACATGTCGCGCACCCGGCCTGGTTCCCAGGTTCCGATGACCACCCCGGCATCAGGACCCCGGGTCACGTGGGGACTCCGGCCCCAGGTGACCGGGTCACGTGGGGACACCGGCCCCAGGTCACCGGGTCACGTGGGGACGTTGGACCCAGGTCAGCGGGTCACGTGGGGACACCGGCACCAGGACCCCGGGTCACGTGGGGACCCCGGCCCCAGGTCACCGGGTCACGTGGGGACGTTGGACCCAGGTCAGCGGGTCGCGTGGGGACCCCGGCACCAGGACCCCGGGTCACATGTGGACACCGGCCCCAGGTCAGCGGGTCACGTGGGGACCCCGGACCCAGGTCACCTGGTCAGGTCGGGACCCCGGACCCAGGTCGGGTCATGTCACGTCCCATGCCCGGGTCCCCGGGTTGGATTTTTACCCAGGCCCCGGGTCACAGGGTCATGTCGGCTCAACGGCCTGGGTACAACGGTCTGGTGACCACCCCGACCCCAGGTCCCCGGGTCATGACGGGACACCGGACCAAGTCCCCGAGTCCGGTCGACACCACAGCCCCAGGTCCCCGGGTCAGGTCGGCACCCCGGAACCAGGTTCACCGGGTCATGTCGGGACCCAGCCCGGGTCCCCGGGACGGGTTTTTACCCAAGCCCCAGATCACCGGGTCCTGTCGGGACCCCGGCCCAGGTCCCCTGTACAGGTCGTTACCCCTGCCCCGGGTCACGTCGGGTCGCTGTCCCGTGTACCATTGTCAGGTGACCACCCCGGCCCCGGGAGACGGAGTCATACCGGTTCCCCGGCCCGGGTCCCCGGATCAGGTGGTTACCCTGGCCCCAGGTCCCCGGGTCATGACGGGACACCGGACCAGGTCCCCGAGTCCGGTCGACACCACAGCCCCAGGTCACCGGGTCAGGTCGGCACCCCGGAACCAGGTCACCGGGTCATGTCGGGACCCAGCCTGGGTCCCCGGGACGGGTTTTTACCCAAGCCCCAGATCACCGGGTCCTGTCGGGTCCCCGGCCCAGGTCCCCTGGACAGGTCGTTACCCCGGCCCCGGGTCACCGGGTCATGTCAAGTCGCTGTCCCGGGTACCAGTGTCAGGTGACCACCCCGGCCCCGGGAGACGGAGTCATACCGGGTCCCCGGCCCGGGTCCCCGGGTCAGGTGGTTACCCTGGCCTCAGGTCACCGGGTCAGGTCGGGACCCCGGACCCAGGTCCCCGGGTCGTATCGGGTCGCTGCCCCGGGTACCAGTGTCGGGTGACATCCCCGGCCCAAGGACCCCGGGTCACGTGGGGACCCCGGCCCCAGGTCACCTGGTCATGTCTGGTACCCAGCCTGATTCCCAGGTTCCGATGACCACCCAGGCACCAGGACCCCGCGTCACGTGGGGACACCGGCCACAGGTGACCGGGTCACGTGGGGACACCGGCCCCAGGTCAGCGGGTTACGTGGGGACCCCGGACCCAGGTCAGCGGGTCACGTGGGGACACCGGCAGCAGGACCCCGGGTCACGTGGGGACACCGGCCCCAGGTCACCGGGTCACGTGGGGACCCCGGACCCATGTCAGCGGGTCACGTGGGGACACCGGACCCAGGTCAGCGGGTCACGTGGGGACTCCGGCACCAGGACCCCGGGTCACGTGGGGACACCGGACCCAGGTCCCCGGGTCACGTGGGGACACCGGACCCAGGTCAGCGGGTCACGTGGGGACACCGGCCCCTGGTCAGCGGGTCACGTGGGGACCCCGTACCCATGTCAGCGGGTCACGTGGGGACACCGGACCCAGGTCAGTGGGTCACGTGGGGACACCAGACCCAGGTCCCCGGGTCACGTGGGGACACCGGACCCAGTTCAGCGGGTCACGTGGGGACCCCGGCACCAGGACCCCGGGTCACGTGGGGACCCCGGCCCCAGGTCAGCGGGTCACGTGGGGACCCCGGCACCAGGACCCCGGGTCACGTGGGGACCCCGGCCCCAGGTCAGCGGGTCACGTGGGGACACCGGCCCCAGGTCAGCGGGTCACGTGGGGACCCCGGACCCAGGTCAGCGGGTCACGTGGGGACACCAGCCCCAGGTCCCCGGGTCACGTGGGGACCCCGGCCCCAGGTCAGCGGGTCACGTGGGGACCCCGGCACCAGGACCCCGGGTCACGTGGGGACCCCGGCCCCAGGTCAGCGGATCACGTGGGGACCCCGGACCCAGGTCACCTGGTCATGTCTGGTACCCAGCCTGGTTCCCAGGTTCCGATGACCACCCCGGCACCAGGACCCCGGGTCACGTGGGGACACCGGCCCCAGGTGACCGGGTCACGTGGGGACACCGGCCCCAGGTCACCGGGTCACTTGGGGACCCCGGACCCAGGTCAGCGGGTCACGTGGGGACACCGGCTCCAGGTCACCGGGTCACGTCGGGACCCCGGACCCAGGTCGGGTCATGTCACGTCCCATGCCCGGGTCCCCGGGTTGGATTTTTACCCAGGCCCCGGGTCACAGGGTCATGTCGGCTCAACGGCCTGGGTACAACGGTCTGGTGACCACCCCGACCCCAGGTCCCCGGGTCATGACGGGACACCGGACCAAGTCCCCGAGTCCGGTCGACACCACAGCCCCAGGTCCCCGGGTCAGGTCGGCACCCCGGAACCAGGTCACCGGGTCATGTCGGGACCCAGCCCGGGTCCCCGGGACGGGTTTTTACCCAAGCCCCAGATCACCGGGTCCTGTCGGGACCCCGGCCCAGGTCCCCTGGACAGGTCGTTACCCCGGCCCCGGGTCACCGGGTCATGTCGGGTCGCTGCCCCTGGTACCAGTGTCGGGTGACATCCCCGGCCCCAGGACCCCGGGTCACGTGGGGACCCCGGACCCAGGTCAGCGGGTCACGTGGGGACACCGGACCCAGGTCAGCGGGTCACGTGGGGACTCCGGCCCCAGGTCAGCGGGTCACGTGGGGACCCCGACAGCAGGACCCCGGGTCACGTGGCGACACCGGACCCAGGTCAGCGGGTCACGTGGGGACACCGGACCCAGGTCAGCGGGTCACGTGGGGACTCCGGCACCAGGACCCCGGGTCACGTGGGGACCCCGGCACCAGGACCCCGGGTCACGTGGGGACCCCGGCCCCAGGTCAGCGGGTCACGTGGGGACACCGGCACCAGGATCCCGGGTCACGTGGGGACCCCGGCCCCAGGTCAGCGGGTCACGTGGGGACCCCGGACCCAGGTCACCTGGTCATGTCTGGTACCCAGCCTGGTTCCCAGGTTCCGATGACCACCCCGGCACCAGGACCCCGGGTCACGTGGGGACACCGGCCCCAGGTGACCGGGTCACGTGGGGTCACCGGCCCCAGGTGACCGGGTCAGAGGGGACCCCGGACCCAGGTCAGCGGGTCACGTGGGGACACCGGCCCCAGTTCACCGGGTCAGGTCGTGTCCCCGGACCCAGGTCAGCGGGTCATGTCACGTCCCATGCCCGGGTCCCCGGGTTGGATTTTTACCCAGGCCCCGGGTCACAGGGTCATGTCGGCTCAACGGCCTGGGTACAACGGTCTGGTGACCACCCCGACCCCAGGTCCCCGGGTCATGACGGGACACCAGACCAGGTCCCCGAGTCCGGTCGACACCACAGCCCCAGGTCCCCGGGTCAGGTCGGCACCCCGGAACCAGGTCACCGGGTCATGTCGGGACCCAGCCCGGGTCCCCGGGACGGGTTTTTACCCAAGCCCCAGATCACCGGGTCCTGTCGGGACCCCGGCCCAGGTCCCCTGTACAGGTCGTTACCCCGGCCCCGGGTCACCTGGTCACGTCGGGTCGCTGTCCCGGGTACCAGTGTCAGGTGACCACCCCGGCCCCGGGAGACGGAGTCATACCGGTTCCCCGGCCCGGGTCCCCGGATCAGGTGGTTACCCTGGCCCCAGGTCCCCGGGTCATGACGGGACACCGGACCAGGTCCCCGAGTCCGGTCGACACCACAGCCCCAGGTCACCGGGTCAGGTCGGCACCCCGGAACCAGGTCACCGGGTCATGTCGGGACCCAGCCCGGGTCCCCGGGACGGGTTTTTACCCAAGCCCCAGATCACCGGGTCCTGTCGGGTCCCCGGCCCAGGTCCCCTGGACAGGTCGTTACCCCGGCCCCGGGTCACCGGGTCATGTCAAGTCGCTGTCCCGGGTACCAGTGTCAGGTGACCACCCCGGCCCCGGGAGACGGAGTCATACCGGGTCCCCGGCCCGGGCCCCGGATCAGGTGGTTACCCTGGCCTCAGGTCACCGGGTCAGGTCGGGACCCCGGACCCAGGTCCCCGGGTCGTATCGGGTCGCTGCCCCGGGTACCAGTGTCGGGTGACATCCCCGGCCCAAGGACCCCGGGTCACGTGGGGACCCCGGCCCCAGGTCACCTGGTCATGTCTGGTACCCAGCCTGATTCCCAGGTTCCGATGACCACCCCGGCACCAGGACCCCGCGTCACGTGGGGACACCGGCCACAGGTGACCGGGTCACGTGGGGACACCGGCCCCAGGTCACCGGGTTACGTGGGGACCCCGGACCCAGGTCAGCGGGTCACGTGGGGACACCGGCTCCAGGTCACCGGGTCACGTGGGGACCCCGGCCCCAGGTCACCGGGTCACGTGGGGACACCGGACCCAGGTCAGCGGGTCACGTGGGGACACCGGACCCAGGTCAGCGGGTCACTTGGGGACCCCGGCAGCTGGACCCCGGGTCACGTGGGGACAGCGGACCCATGTCAGCGGGTCACGTGGGGACTCCGGCACCAGGACCCCGGGTCACGTGGGGACACCGGACCCAGGTCCCCGGGTCACGTGGGGACACCGGACCCAGGTCAGCGGGTCACGTGGGGACCCCGGCACCAGGACCCCGGGTCACGTGGGGACACCGGCCCCAGGTGACCGGGTCACGTGGGGACACCGGCCCCAGGTCAGCGGGTCACGTGGGGACCCCGGACCCATGTCAGCGGGTCACGTGGGGACACCGGACCCAGGTCAGTGGGTCACGTGGGGACACCAGACCCAGGTCCCCGGGTCACGTGGGGACACCGGACCCAGGTCAGCGGGTCACGTGGGGACTCCGGCACCAGGTGACCGGGTCACGTGGGGACACCGGCCCCAGGTCACCGGGTCACTTGGGGACCCCGGACCCAGGTCAGCGGGTCACGTGGGGACACCGGACCCAGGTCAGCGGGTCAGGTCGTGTCCCCGGACCCAGGTCAGCGGGTCATGTCACGTCCCATGCCCGGGTCCCCGGGTTGGATTTTTACCCAGGCCCCGGGTCACAGGGTCATGTCGGCTCAACGGCCTGGGTACAACGGTCTGGTGACCACCCCGACCCCAGGTCCCCGGGTCATGACGGGACACCGGACCAAGTCCCCGAGTCCGGTCGACACCACAGCCCCAGGTCCCCGGGTCAGGTCGGCACCCCGGAACCAGGTCACCGGGTCATGTCGGGACCCAGCCCGGGTCCCCGGGACGGGTTTTTACCCAAGCCCCAGATCACCGGGTCCTGTCGGGACCCCGGCCCAGGTCCCCTGGACAGGTCGTTACCCCGGCCCCGGGTCACCGGGTCATGTCTGGTCGCTGCCCCTGGTACCAGTGTCGGGTGACATCCCCGGCCCCAGGACCCCGGGTCACGTGGGGACCCCGGACCCAGGTCAGCGGGTCACGTGGGGACACCGGACCCAGGTCAGCGGGTCACGTGGGGACTCCGGCCCCAGGTCAGCGGGTCACGTGGGGACCCCGACAGCAGGACCCCGGGTCACGTGGCGACACCGGACCCAGGTCAGCGGGTCACGTGGGGACACCGGACCCAGGTCAGCGGGTCACGTGGGGACCCCGGCACCAGGACCCCGGGTCACGTGGGGACCCCGGCCCCAGGTCAGCAGGTCACGTGGGGACCCCGGCACCAGGATCCCGGGTCACGTGGGGACCCCGGCCCCAGGTCAGCGGGTCACGTGGGGACCCCGGACCCAGGTCACCTGGTCATGTCTGGTACCCAGCCTGGTTCCCAGGTTCCGATGACCACCCCGGCCCCAGGTGACCGGGTCACGTGGGGACACCGGCCCCAGGTGACCGGGTCAGAGGGGACCCCGGACCCAGGTCAGCGGGTCACGTGGGGACACCGGCCCCAGTTCACCGGGTCAGGTCGTGTCCCCGGACCCAGGTCAGCGGGTCATGTCACGTCCCATGCCCGGGTCCCCGGCTTGGATTTTTACCCAGGCCCCGGGTCACAGGGTCATGTCGGGTCAACGGCCTGGGTACAACGGTCTGGTGACCACCCCGACCCCAGGTCCCCGGGTCATGACGGGACACCGGACCAGGTCCCCGAGTCCGGTCGACACCACAGCCCCAGGTCCCCGGGTCAGGTCGGCACCCCGGAACCAGATCTCCGGGTCCTGTCGGGTCCCCGGCCCAGGTCCCCTGGACAGGTCGTTACCCCGGCCCCGGGTAACCGGGTCATGTCAAGTCGCTGTCCCGGGTACCAGTGTCAGGTGACCACCCCGGCCCCGGGAGACGGAGTCATACCGGGTCCCCGGCCCGGGTCCCCGGGTCAGGTGGTTACCCTGGCCCCAGGTCACCGGGTCCTGACGGGTCCCCGGCCCGGGTCCCCTGGACAGGTCGTTAACCCGGCCCCGGGTCACCGGCTCATGTCGCGCACCCGGCCTGGTTCCCAGGTTCCGATGACCACCCCGGCACCAGGACCCCGGGTCACGTGGGGACACCGGCCCCAGGTCACCGGGTCACGTGGGGACCCCGGACCCATGTCAGCGGGTCACGTGGGGACACCGGACCCAGGTCAGCGGGTCACGTGGGGACACCGGACCCAGGTCAGTGGGTCACGTGGGGACTCCGACACCAGGACCCCGGGTCACGTGGGGACACCGGACCCAGGTCCCCGGGTCACGTGGGGACCCCGGCACCAGGACCCCGGGTCACGTGGGGACCCCGGCCCCAGGTCAGCGGGTCACGTGGGGACCCCGGCACCAGGACCCCGGGTCACGTGGGGACCCCGGCCCCAGGTCAGCGGGTCACGTGGGGACACCGGACCCAGGACAGTGGGTCACGTGGGGACAGCGGACCCATGTCAGCGGGTCACGTGGGGACACCGGACCCAGGTCAGCGGGTCACGTGGGGACCCCGGCACCAGGACCCCGGGTCACGTGGGGACCCCGGCCCCAGGTCGGGTCATGTCACGTCCCATGCCCGGGTCCCCGGGTTGGATTTTTACCCAGGCCCCGGGTCACAGGGTCATGTCGGCTCAACGGCCTGGGTACAACGGTCTGGTGACCACCCCGACCCCAGGTCCCCGGGTCATGACGGGCCACCGGACCAAGTCCCCGAGTCCGGTCGACACCACAGCCCCAGGTCCCCGGGTCAGGTCGGCACCCCGGAACCAGGTCACCGGGTCATGTCGGGACCCAGCCCGGGTCCCCGGGACGGGTTTTTACCCAAGCCCCAGATCACCGGGTCCTGTCGGGACCCCGGCCCAGGTCCCCTGTACAGGTCGTTACCCCTGCCCCGGGTCACGTCGGGTCGCTGTCCCGGGTACCAGTGTCAGGTGACCACCCCGGCCCCGGGAGACGGAGTCATACCGGGTCCCCGGCCCGGGTCCCCGGGTCAGGTGGTTACCCTGGCCCTAGGTCACCGGGTCCTGACGGGACACCGGACCAGGTCCCCGAGTCCGGTCGACACCACAGCCCCAGGTCACCGGGTCAGGTCGGCACCCCGGAACCAGGTCACCGGGTCATGTCGGGACCCAGCCCGGGTCCCCGGGACGGGTTTTTACCCAAGCCCCAGATCACCGGGTCCTGTCGGGTCCCCGGCCCAGGTCCCCTGGACAGGTCGTTACCCCGGCCCCGGGTCACCGGGTCATGTCAAGTCGCTGTCCCGGGTACCAGTGTCAGGTGACCACCCCGGCCCCGGGAGACGGAGTCATACCGGGTCCCCGGCCCGGGCCCCGGATCAGGTGGTTACCCTGGCCTCAGGTCACCGGGTCAGGTCGGGACCCCGGACCCAGGTCCCCGGGTCGTATCGGGTCGCTGCCCCGGGTACCAGTGTCGGGTGACATCCCCGGCCCAAGGACCCCGGGTCACGTGGGGACCCCGGCCCCAGGTCACCTGGTCATGTCTGGTACCCAGCCTGATTCCCAGGTTCCGATGACCACCCCGGCACCAGGACCCCGCGTCACGTGGGGACACCGGCCACAGGTGACCGGGTCACGTGGGGACACCGGCCCCAGGTCACCGGGTTACGTGGGGACCCCGGACCCAGGTCAGCGGGTCACGTGGGGACACCGGCAGCAGGACCCCGGGTCACGTGGGGACACCGGCCCCAGGTCACCGGGTCACGTGGGGACCCCGGACCCATGTCAGCGGCTCACGTGGGGACACCGGACCCAGGTCAGCGGGTCACTTGGGGACCCCGGCAGCTGGACCCCGGGTCACGTGGGGACACCGGACCCAGGTCAGCGGGTCACGTGGGGACACCGGACCCAGGTCAGCGGGTCACGTGGGGACTCCGGCACCAGGACCCCGGGTCACGTGGGGACACCGGACCCAGGTCCCCGGGTCACGTGGGGACACCGGACCCAGGTCAGCGGGTCACGTGGGGACCCCGGCACCAGGACCCCGGGTCACGTGGGGACACCGGCCCCAGGTGACCGGGTCACGTGGAGACACCGGCCCCAGGTCAGCGGGTCACGTGGGGACCCCGGACCCATGTCAGCGGGTCACGTGGGGACACCGGACCCAGGTTAGTGGGTCAGGTGGGGACACCAGACCCAGGTCCCCGGGTCACGTGGGGACACCGGACCCAGGTCAGCGGGTCACGTGGGGACTCCGGCACCAGGTGACCGGGTCACGTGGGGACACCGGCCCCAGGTCACCGGGTCACTTGGGGACCCCGGACCCAGGTCAGCGGGTCACGTGGGGACACCGGACCCAGGTCAGCGGGTCAGGTCGTGTCCCCGGACCCAGGTCAGCGGGTCATGTCACGTCCCATGCCCGGGTCCCCGGGTTGGATTTTTACCCAGGCCCCGGGTCACAGGGTCATGTCGGCTCAACGGCCTGGGTACAACGGTCTGGTGACCACCCCGACCCCAGGTCCCCGGGTCATGACGGGACACCGGACCAAGTCCCCGAGTCCGGTCGACACCACAGCCCCAGGTCCCCGGGTCAGGTCGGCACCCCGGAACCAGGTCACCGGGTCATGTCGGGACCCAGCCCGGGTCCCCGGGACGGGTTTTTACCCAAGCCCCAGATCACCGGGTCCTGTCGGGACCCCGGCCCAGGTCCCCTGGACAGGTCGTTACCCCGGCCCCGGGTCACCGGGTCATGTCGGGTCGCTGCCCCTGGTACCAGTGTCGGGTGACATCCCCGGCCCCAGGACCCCGGGTCACGTGGGGACCCCGGACCCAGGTCAGCGGGTCACGTGGGGACACCGGACCCAGGTCAGCGGGTCACGTGGGGACTCCGGCCCCAGGTCAGCGGGTCACGTGGGGACCCCGACAGCAGGACCCCGGGTCACGTGGCGACACCGGACCCAGGTCAGCGGGTCACGTGGGGACACCGGACCCAGGTCAGCGGGTCACGTGGGGACCCCGGCACCAGGACCCCGGGTCACGTGGGGACCCCGGCCCCAGGTCAGCAGGTCACGTGGGGACCCCGGCACCAGGATCCCGGGTCACGTGGGGACCCCGGCCCCAGGTCAGCGGGTCACGTGGGGACCCCGGACCCAGGTCACCTGGTCATGTCTGGTACCCAGCCTGGTTCCCAGGTTCCGATGACCACCCCGGCCCCAGGTGACCGGGTCACGTGGGGACACCGGCCCCAGGTGACCGGGTCAGAGGGGACCCCGGACCCAGGTCAGCGGGTCACGTGGGGACACCGGCCCCAGTTCACCGGGTCAGGTCGTGTCCCCGGACCCAGGTCAGCGGGTCATGTCACGTCCCATGCCCGGGTCCCCGGCTTGGATTTTTACCCAGGCCCCGGGTCACAGGGTCATGTCGGGTCAACGGCCTGGGTACAACGGTCTGGTGACCACCCCGACCCCAGGTCCCCGGGTCATGACGGGACACCGGACCAGGTCCCCGAGTCCGGTCGACACCACAGCCCCAGGTCCCCGGGTCAGGTCGGCACCCCGGAACCAGATCTCCGGGTCCTGTCGGGTCCCCGGCCCAGGTCCCCTGGACAGGTCGTTACCCCGGCCCCGGGTAACCGGGTCATGTCAAGTCGCTGTCCCGGGTACCAGTGTCAGGTGACCACCCCGGCCCCGGGAGACGGAGTCATACCGGGTCCCCGGCCCGGGTCCCCGGGTCAGGTGGTTACCCTGGCCCCAGGTCACCGGGTCCTGACGGGTCCCCGGCCCGGGTCCCCTGGACAGGTCGTTAACCCGGCCCCGGGTCACCGGGTCATGTCGCGCACCCGGCCTGGTTCCCAGGTTCCGTTGACCACCCCGGCACCAGGACCCCGGGTCACGTGGGGACACCGGCCCCAGGTCACCGGGTCACGTGGGGACCCCGGACCCATGTCAGCGGGTCACGTGGGGACACCGGACCCAGGTCAGCGGGTCACGTGGGGACCCCGGCAGCAGGACCCCGGGTCACGTGGGGACACCGGACCCAGGTCAGCGGGTCACGTGGGGACACCGGACCCAGGTCAGTGGGTCACGTGGGGACTCCGACACCAGGACCCCGGGTCACGTGGGGACACCGGACCCAGGTCCCCGGGTCACGTGGGGACACCGGACCCATGTCAGCGGGTCACGTGGGGACCCCGGTACCAGGACCCCGGGTCACGTGGGGACCCCGGCCCCAGGTCAGCGGGTCACGTGGGGACCCCGGCACCAGGACCCCGGGTCACGTGGGGACCCCGGCCCCAGGTCAGCGGGTCACGTGGGGACACCGGACCCAGGACAGTGGGTCACGTGGGGACAGCGGACCCATGTCAGCGGGTCACGTGGGGACACCGGACCCAGGTCAGCGGGTCACGTGGGGACCCCGGCACCAGGACCCCGGGTCACGTGGGGACCCCGGCCCCAGGTCGGGTCATGTCACGTCCCATGCCCGGGTCCCCGGGTTGGATTTTTACCCAGGCCCCGGGTCACAGGGTCATGTCGGCTCAACGGCCTGGGTACAACGGTCTGGTGACCACCCCGACCCCAGGTCCCCGGGTCATGACGGGCCACCGGACCAAGTCCCCGAGTCCGGTCGACACCACAGCCCCAGGTCCCCGGGTCAGGTCGGCACCCCGGAACCAGGTCACCGGGTCATGTCGGGACCCAGCCCGGGTCCCCGGGACGGGTTTTTACCCAAGCCCCAGATCACCGGGTCCTGTCGGGACCCCGGCCCAGGTCCCCTGTACAGGTCGTTACCCCTGCCCCGGGTCACGTCGGGTCGCTGTCCCGGGTACCAGTGTCAGGTGACCACCCCGGCCCCGGGAGACGGAGTCATACCGGTTCCCCGGCCCGGGTCCCCGGATCAGGTGGTTACCCTGGCCCCAGGTCCCCGGGTCATGACGGGACACCGGACCAGGTCCCCGAGTCCGGTCGACACCACAGCCCCAGGTCACCGGGTCAGGTCGGCACCCCGGAACCAGGTCACCGGGTCATGTCAGGACCCAGCCCGGGTCCCCGGGACGGGTTTTTACCCAAGCCCCAGATCACCGGGTCCTGTCGGGTCCCCGGCCCAGGTCCCCTGGACAGGTCGTTACCCCGGCCCCGGGTCACCGGGTCATGTCAATTCGCTGTCCCGGGTACCAGTGTCAGGTGACCACCCCGGCCCCGGGAGACGGAGTCATACCGGGTCCCCGGCCCGGGTCCCCGGGTCAGGTGGTTACCCTGGCCTCAGGTCACCGGGTCAGGTCGGGACCCCGGACCCAGGTCCCCGGGTCGTATCGGGTCGCTGCCCCGGGTACCAGTGTCGGGTGACATCCCCGGCCCAAGGACCCCGGGTCACGTGGGGACCCCGGCCCCAGGTCACCTGGTCATGTCTGGTACCCAGCCTGATTCCCAGGTTCCGATGACCACCCCGGCACCAGGACCCCGCGTCACGTGGGGACACCGGCCACAGGTGACCGGGTCACGTGGGGACACCGGCCCCAGGTCACCGGGTTACGTGGGGACCCCGGACCCAGGTCAGCGGGTCACGTGGGGACACCGGCACCAGGACCCCGGGTCACGTGGGGACCCCGGCCCCAGGTCACCGGGTCACGTGGGGACCCCGGACCCATGTCAGCGGGTCACGTGGGGACACCGGACCCAGGTCAGCGGGTCACTTGGGGACCCCGGCAGCTGGACCCCGGGTCACGTGGGGACACCGGACCCAGGTCAGCGGGTCACGTGGGGACACCGGACCCAGGTCAGCGGGTCACGTGGGGACTCCGGCACCAGGACCCCGGGTCACGTGGGGACACCGGACCCAGGTCCCCGGGTCACGTGGGGACACCGGACCCAGGTCAGCGGGTCACGTGGGGACCCCGGCACCAGGACCCCGGGTCACGTGGGGACACCGGCCCCAGGTTACCGGGTCACGTGGGGACACCGGCCCCAGGTCAGCGGGTCACGTGGGGACCCCGGACCCATGTCAGCGGGTCACGTGGGGATACCGGACCCAGGTCAGTGGGTCACGTGGGGACACCAGACCCAGGTCCCCGGGTCACGTGGGGACACCGGACCCAGTTCAGCGGGTCACGTGGGGACTCCGGCACCAGGTGACCGGGTCACGTGGGGACACCGGCCCCAGGTCACCGGGTCACTTGGGGACCCCGGACCCAGGTCAGCGGGTCACGTGGGGACACCGGACCCAGGTCAGCGGGTCAGGTCGTGTCCCCGGACCCAGGTCAGCGGGTCATGTCACGTCCCATGCCCGGGTCCCCGGGTTGGATTTTTACCCAGGCCCCGGGTCACAGGGTCATGTCGGCTCAACGGCCTGGGTACAACGGTCTGGTGACCACCCCGACCCCAGGTCCCCGGGTCATGACGGGACACCGGACCAAGTCCCCGAGTCCGGTCGACACCACAGCCCCAGGTCCCCGGGTCAGGTCGGCACCCCGGAACCAGGTCACGTCGGGACCCAGCCCGGGTCCCCGGGACGGGTTTTTACCCAAGCCCCAGATCACCGGGTCCTGTCGGGACCCCGGCCCAGGTCCCCTGGACAGGTCGTTACCCCGGCCCCGGGTCACCGGGTCATGTCTGGTCGCTGCCCCTGGTACCAGTGTCGGGTGACATCCCCGGCCCCAGGACCCCGGGTCACGTGGGGACCCCGGACCCAGGTCAGCGGGTCACGTGGGGACACCGGACCCAGGTCAGCGGGTCACGTGGGGACTCCGGCCCCAGGTCAGCGGGTCACGTGGGGACCCCGACAGCAGGACCCCGGGTCACGTGGCGACACCGGACCCAGGTCAGCGGGTCACGTGGGGACACCGGACCCAGGTCAGCGGGTCACGTGGGGACCCCGGCACCAGGACCCCGGGTCACGTGGGGACCCCGGCCCCAGGTCAGCAGGTCACGTGGGGACCCCGGCACCAGGATCCCGGGTCACGTGGGGACCCCGGCCCCAGGTCAGCGGGTCACGTGGGGACCCCGGACCCAGTTCACCTGGTCATGTCTGGTAGCCAGCCTGGTTCCCAGGTTCCGATGACCACCCCGGCCCCAGGTGACCGGGTCACGTGGGGACACCGGCCCCAGGTGACCGGGTCAGAGGGGACCCCGGACCCAGGTCAGCGGGTCACGTGGGGACACCGGCCCCAGTTCACCGGGTCAGGTCGTGTCCCCGGACCCAGGTCAGCGGGTCATGTCACGTCCCATGCCCGGGTCCCCGGCTTGGATTTTTACCCAGGCCCCGGGTCACAGGGTCATGTCGGGTCAACGGCCTGGGTACAACGGTCTGGTGACCACCCCGACCCCAGGTCCCCGGGTCATGACGGGACACCGGACCAGGTCCCCGAGTCCGGTCGACACCACAGCCCCAGGTCCCCGGGTCAGGTCGGCACCCCGGAACCAGATCTCCGGGTCCTGTCGGGTCCCCGGCCCAGGTCCCCTGGACAGGTCGTTACCCCGGCCCCGGGTAACCGGGTCATGTCAAGTCGCTGTCCCGGGTACCAGTGTCAGGTGACCACCCCGGCCCCGGGAGACGGAGTCATACCGGGTCCCCGGCCCGGGTCCCCGGGTCAGGTGGTTACCCTGGCCCCAGGTCACCGGGTCCTGACGGGTCCCCGGCCCGGGTCCCCTGGACAGGTCGTTAACCCGGCCCCGGGTCACCGGGTCATGTCGCGCACCCGGCCTGGTTCCCAGGTTCCGTTGACCACCCCGGCACCAGGACCCCGGGTCACGTGGGGACACCGGCCCCAGGTCACCGGGTCACGTGGGGACCCCGGACCCATGTCAGCGGGTCACGTGGGGACCCCGGACCCAGGTCAGCGGGTCACGTGGGGACCCCGGCAGCAGGACCCCGGGTCACGTGGGGACACCGGACCCAGGTCAGCGGGTCACGTGGGGACACCGGACCCAGGTCAGTGGGTCACGTGGGGACTCCGACACCAGGACCCCGGGTCACGTGGGGACACCGGACCCAGGTCACCGGGTCACGTGGGGACACCGGACCCATGTCAGCGGGTCACGTGGGGACCCCGGCACCAGGACCCCGGGTCACGTGGGGACCCCAGCCCCAGGTCAGCGGGTCACGTGGGGACCCCGGCACCAGGACCCCGGGTCACGTGGGGACCCCGGCCCCAGGTCAGCGGGTCACGTGGGGACACCGGACCCAGGACAGTGGGTCACGTGGGGACAGCGGACCCATGTCAGCGGGTCACGTGGGGACACCGGACCCAGGTCAGCGGGTCACGTGGGGACCCCGGCACCAGGACCCCGGGTCACGTGGGGACCCCGGCCCCAGGTCAGCGGGTCAGGTGGGGACCCCGGCACCAGGACCCCGGGTCACGTGGGGACCCCGGCCCCAGGTCAGCGTGTCACGTGGGGACACCGGCCCCAGGTCAGCGGGTCACGTGGGGACCCCGGACCCAGGTCAGCGGGTCACGTGGGGACACCAGCCCCAGGTCCCCGGGTCACGTGGGGACCCCGGCCCCAGGTCAGCGGGTCACGTGGGGACACCGGCACCAGGACCCCGGGTCACGTGGGGACCCCGGCCCCAGGTCAGCGGGTCACGTGGGGACCCCGGACCCAGGTCACCTGGTCATGTCTGGTACCCAGCCTGGTTCCCAGGTTCCGATGACCACCCCGGCACCAGGACCCCAGGTCACGTGGGGACACCAGCCCCAGGTGACCGGGTCACGTGGGGACACCGGCCCCAGGTGACCGGGTCACTTGGGGACCCCGGACCCAGGTCAGCGGGTCACGTGGGGACACCGGCTCCAGGTCACCTGGTCAGGTCGGGACCCCGGCCCCAGGTCGGGTCATGTCACGTCCCATGCCCGGGTCCCCGGGTTGGATTTTTACCCAGGCCCCGGGTCACAGGGTCATGTCGGCTCAACGGCCTGGGTACAACGGTCTGGTGACCACCCCGACCCCAGGTCCCCGGGTCATGACGGGCCACCGGACCAAGTCCCCGAGTCCGGTCGACACCACAGCCCCAGGTCACCGGGTCAGGTCGGCACCCCGGAACCAGGTCACCGGGTCATGTCGGGACCCAGCCCGGGTCCCCGGGACGGGTTTTTACCCAAGCCCCAGATCACCGGGTCCTGTCGGGACCCCGGCCCAGGTCCCCTGTACAGGTCGTTACCCCTGCCCCGGGTCACGTCGGGTCGCTGTCCCGGGTACCAGTGTCAGGTGACCACCCCGGCCCCGGGAGACGGAGTCATACCGGTTCCCCGGCCCGGGTCCCCGGATCAGGTGGTTACCCTGGCCCAAGGTCACCGGGTCATGACGGGACACCGGACCAGGTCCCCGAGTCCGGTCGACACCACAGCCCCAGGTCACCGGGTCAGGTCGGCACCCCGGAACCAGGTCACCGGGTCATGTCGGGACCCAGCCCGGGTCCCCGGGACGGGTTTTTACCCAAGCCCCAGATCACCGGGTCCTGTCGGGTCCCCGGCCCAGGTCCCCTGGACAGGTCGTTACCCCGGCCCCGGGTCACCGGGTCATGTCAAGTCGCTGTCCCGGGTACCAGTGTCAGGTGACCACCCCGGCCCCGGGAGACGGAGTCATACCGGGTCCCCGGCCCGGGCCCCTGGATCAGGTGGTTACCCTGGCCCCAGGTCACCGGGTCAGGTCGGGACCCCGGACCCAGGTCCCCGGGTCGTATCGGGTCGCTGCCCCGGGTACCAGTGTCGGGTGACATCCCCAGCCCCAGGTCCCCGGGTCACGTGGGGTCCCCGGCCCGGGTCCCCGGGTTGCATCGGGACACCAGCGAAGGATCACCGGGTCCTGTCGGGTCCCCGGCCCGGGTCCCCTGGACAGGTCGTTAACCCGGCCCCGGGTCATGTCGCGCACCCGGCCTGGTTCCCAGGTTCCGGTGACCACCCCGGCATCAGGACCCTGGGTCACGTGGGGACACCGGCCCCAGGTCAGCGGGTCACGTGGGGACCCCGGCTCCAGGTCACCTGGTCATGTCTGGTACCCAGCCTGCTTCCCAGGTTCCGATGAGCACCCCGGCACCAGGACCCCGGGTCACGTGGGGACACCAGCCCCAGGTGACCGGGTCACGTGGGGACACCGGCCCCAGGTGACCGGGTCAGAGGGGACCCCGGACCCAGGTCAGCGGGTCACGTGGGGACACCGGCCCCAGTTCACCGGGTCAGGTCGGGACCCCGGACCCAGGTCCCCGGGTCGTATCGGGTCGCTGCCCCGGGTACCAGTGTCGGGTGACATCCCCGGCCCCAGGACCCCGGGTCACGTGGGGACCCCGGACCCAGGTCACCTGGTCATGTCTGGTACCCAGCCTGATTCCCAGGTTCCGATGACCACCCCGGCACCAGGACCCCGCGTCACGTGGGGACACCGGCCACAGGTGACCGGGTCACGTGGGGACACCGGCCCCAGGTCAGTGGGTTACGTGGGGACCCCGGACCCAGGTCAGCGGGTCACGTGGGGACACCGGCAGCAGGACCCCGGGTCACGTGGGGACCCCGGACCCATGTCAGCGGGTCACGTGGGGACCCCGGCAGCAGGAGCCCGGGTCACGTGGGGACACCGGACCCAGGTCACCGGGTCACGTGGGGATCCCGGACCCAAGTCAGCGGGTCACGTGGCGACACCGGACCCAGGTCCCCGGGTCACGTGGGGACCCCGGACCCAGGTCAGCGGGTCACGTGGGGACCCCGGCAGCAGGACCCCGGGTCACGTGGGGACACCGGCCCCAGGTCACCGGGTCACGTGGGGACCCCGGACCCATGTCAGCGGGTCACGTGGGGACCCCGGACCCAGGTCACCTGGTCATGTCTGGTACCCAGCCTGGTTCCCAGGTTCCGATGACCACCCCGGCACCAGGACCCCGGGTCACGTGGGGACACCGGCCCCAGGTGACCGGGTCACGTGGCGACACCGGCCCCAGGTGACCGGGTCAGAGGGGACCCCGGACCCAGGTCAGCGGGTCACGTGGGGACCCCGGCACCAGGACCCCGGGTCACGTGGGGACCCCGGCCCCAGGTCAGCGGGTCACGTGGGGACACCGGACCCAGGTCAGTGGGTCACGTGGGGACAGCGGACCCATGTCAGCGGGTCACGTGGGGACACCGGACCCAGGTCAGCGGGTCACGTGGGGACCCCGGCACCAGGACCCCGGGTCACGTGGGGACCCCGGCCCCAGGTCAGCGGGTCACGTGGGGACCCCGGCACCAGGGCCCCGGGTCACGTGGGGACCCCGGCCCCAGGTCAGCGTGTCACGTGAGGACACCGGCCCCAGGTCAGCGGGTCACGTGGGGACCCCGGACCCAGGTCAGCGGGTCACGTGGGGACACCAGCCCCAGGTCCCCGGGTCACGTGGGGACCCCGGCCCCAGGTCAGCGGGTCACGTGGGGACCCCGGCACCAGGACCCCGGGTCACGTGGGGACCCCGGCCCCAGGTCAGCGGGTCACGTGGGGACCCCGGACCCAGGTCACCTGGTCATTTCTGGTACCCAGCCTGGTTCCCAGGTTCCGATGACCACCCCGGCACCAGGACCCCAGGTCACGTGGGGACACCGGCCCCAGGTGACCGGGTCACGTGGGGACACCGGCCCCAGGTGACCGGGTCACTTGGGGACCCCGGACCCAGGTCAGCGGGTCACGTGGGGACACCGGCTCCAGGTCACCGGGTCAGGTCGGGACCCCGGACCCAGGTCGGGTCATGTCACGTCCCATGCCCGGGTCCCCGGGTTGGATTTTTACCCAGGCCCCGGGTCACAGGGTCATGTCGGCTCAACGGCCTGGGTACAACGGTCTGGTGACCACCCCGACCCCAGGTCCCCGGGTCATGACGGGCCACCGGACCAAGTCCCCGAGTCCGGTCGACACCACAGCCCCAGGTCCCCGGGTCAGGTCGGCACCCCGGAACCAGGTCACCGGGTCATGTCGGGACCCAGCCCGGGTCCCCGGGACGGGTTTTTACCCAAGCCCCAGATCACCGGGTCCTGTCGGGACCCCGGCCCAGGTCCCCTGTACAGGTCGTTACCCCTGCCCCGGGTCACGTCGGGTCGCTGTCCCGTGTACCATTGTCAGGTGACCACCCCGGCCCCGGGAGACGGAGTCATACCGGTTCCCCGGCCCGGGTCCCCGGATCAGGTGGTTACCCTGGCCCCAGGTCACCGGGTCATGACGGGACACCGGACCAGGTCCCCGAGTCCGGTCGACACCACAGCCCCAGGTCCCCGGGTCAGGTCGGCACCCCGGAACCAGGTCACCGGGTCATGTCGGGACCCAGCCCGGGTCCCCGGGACGGGTTTTTACCCAAGCCCCAGATCACCGGGTCCTGTCGGGACCCCGGCCCAGGTCCCCTGGACAGGTCGTTACCCCTGCCCCGGGTCACGTCGGGTCGCTGTCCCGGGTACCAGTGTCAGGTGACCACCCCGGCCCCGGGAGACGGAGTCATACCGGTTCCCCGGCCCGGGTCCCCGGATCAGGTGGTTACCCTGGCCCCAGGTCACCGGGTCATGACGGGACACCGGACCAGGTCCCCGAGTCCGGTCGACACCACAGCCCCAGGTCACCGGGGTCAGGTCGGCACCCCGGAACCAGGTCACCGGGTCATGTCGGGACCCAGCCCGGGTCCCCGGGACGGGTTTTTACCCAAGCCCCAGATCACCGGGTCCTGTCGGGTCCCCGGCCCAGGTCCCCTGGACAGGTCGTTACCCCGGCCCCGGGTCACCGGGTCATGTCAAGTCGCTGTCCCGGGTACCAGTGTCAGGTGACCACCCCGGCCCCGGGAGACGGAGTCATACCGGGTCCCCGGCCCGGGTCCCCGGGTCAGGTGGTTACCCTGGCCCCAGGTCACCGGGTCAGGTCGGGACCCCGGACCCAGGTCCCCGGGTCGTATCGGGTCGCTGCCCTGGGTACCAGTGTCGGGTGACATCCCCAGCCCCAGGTCCCCGGGTCACGTGGGGTCCCCGGCCCGGGTCCCCGGGTTGCATCGGGACACCAGCGAAGG
Source organism: Somateria mollissima (assembly GCA_951411735.1). Classification (NCBI taxonomy): domain Eukaryota; kingdom Metazoa; phylum Chordata; class Aves; order Anseriformes; family Anatidae; genus Somateria; species Somateria mollissima. The sequence goes on from CATOCB010000002.1 coordinate 202,321, forward strand.
ATCACCGGGTCCTGTCGGGTCCCCGGCCCGGGTCCCCTGGACAGGTCGTTAACCCGGCCCCGGGTCATGTCGCGCACCCGGCCTGGTTCCCAGGTTCCGGTGACCACCCCGGCATCAGGACCCTGGGTCACGTGGGGACACCGGCCCCAGGTCAGCGGGTCACGTGGGGACCCCGGCTCCAGGTCACCTGGTCATGTCTGGTACCCAGCCTGCTTCCCAGGTTCCGATGAGCACCCCGGCACCAGGACCCCGGGTCACGTGGGGACACCAGCCCCAGGTGACCGGGTCACGTGGGGACACCGGCCCCAGGTGACCGGGTCAGAGGGGACCCCGGACCCAGGTCAGCGGGTCACGTGGGGACACCGGCCCCAGTTCACCGGGTCAGGTCGGGACCCCGGACCCAGGTCCCCGGGTCGTATCGGGTCGCTGCCCCGGGTACCAGTGTCGGGTGACATCCCCGGCCCCAGGACCCCGGGTCACGTGGGGACCCCGGACCCAGGTCACCTGGTCATGTCTGGTACCCAGCCTGATTCCCAGGTTCCGATGACCACCCCGGCACCAGGACCCCGCGTCACGTGGGGACACCGGCCACAGGTGACCGGGTCACGTGGGGACACCGGCCCCAGGTCAGTGGGTTACGTGGGGACCCCGGACCCAGGTCAGCGGGTCACGTGGGGACACCGGCAGCAGGACCCCGGGTCACGTGGGGACCCCGGACCCATGTCAGCGGGTCACGTGGGGACCCCGGCAGCAGGAGCCCGGGTCACGTGGGGACACCGGACCCAGGTCACCGGGTCACGTGGGGATCCCGGACCCAAGTCAGCGGGTCACGTGGCGACACCGGACCCAGGTCCCCGGGTCACGTGGGGACCCCGGACCCAGGTCAGCGGGTCACGTGGGGACCCCGGCAGCAGGACCCCGGGTCACGTGGGGACCCCGGCCCCAGGTCACCGGGTCACGTGGGGACCCCGGACCCATGTCAGCGGGTCACGTGGGGACCCCGGACCCAGGTCACCTGGTCATGTCTGGTACCCAGCCTGGTTCCCAGGTTCCGATGACCACCCCGGCACCAGGACCCCGGGTCACGTGGGGACACCGGCCCCAGGTGACCGGGTCACGTGGGGACACCGGCCCCAGGTGACCGGGTCAGAGGGGACCCCGGACCCAGGTCAGCGGGTCACGTGGGGACCCCGGCACCAGGACCCCGGGTCACGTGGGGACCCCGGCCCCAGGTCAGCGGGTCACGTGGGGACACCGGACCCAGGTCAGTGGGTCACGTGGGGACAGCGGACCCATGTCAGCGGGTCACGTGGGGACACCGGACCCAGGTCAGCGGGTCACGTGGGGACCCCGGCACCAGGACCCCGGGTCACGTGGGGACCCCGGCCCCAGGTCAGCGGGTCACGTGGGGACCCCGGCACCAGGACCCCGGGTCACGTGGGGACCCCGGACCCAGGTCAGCGTGTCACGTGAGGACACCGGCCCCAGGTCAGCGGGTCACGTGGGGACCCCGGACCCAGGTCAGCGGGTCACGTGGGGACACCAGCCCCAGGTCCCCGGGTCACGTGGGGACCCCGGCCCCAGGTCAGCGGGTCACGTGGGGACCCCGGCACCAGGACCCCGGGTCACGTGGGGACCCCGGCCCCAGGTCAGCGGGTCACGTGGGGACCCCGGACCCAGGTCACCTGGTCATTTCTGGTACCCAGCCTGGTTCCCAGGTTCCGATGACCACCCCGGCACCAGGACCCCAGGTCACGTGGGGACACCGGCCCCAGGTGACCGGGTCACGTGGGGACACCGGCCCCAGGTGACCGGGTCACTTGGGGACCCCGGCCCCAGGTCAGCGGGTCACGTGGGGACCCCGGCCCCAGGTCACCTGGTCATGTCTGGTACCCAGCCTGGTTCCCAGGTTCCGATGAGCACCCCGGCACCAGGACCCCGGGTCACGTGGGGACACCGGCCCCAGGTGACCGGGTCACGTGGGGACACCGGCCCCAGGTCACCGGGTCACTTGGGGACCCCGGACCCAGGTCAGCGGGTCACGTGGGGACACCGGCTCCAGGTCACCGGGTCAGGTCGGGACCCCGGACCCAGGTCGGGTCATGTCACGTCCCATGCCCGGGTCCCCGGGTTGGATTTTTACCCAGGCCCCGGGTCACAGGGTCATGTCGGCTCAACGGCCTGGGTACAACGGTCTGGTGACCACCCCGACCCCAGGTCCCCGGGTCATGACGGGCCACCGGACCAAGTCCCCGAGTCCGGTCGACACCACAGCCCCAGGTCCCCGGGTCAGGTCGGCACCCCGGAACCAGGTCACCGGGTCATGTCGGGACCCAGCCCGGGTCCCCGGGACGGGTTTTTACCCAAGCCCCAGATCACCGGGTCCTGTCGGGACCCCGGCCCAGGTCCCCTGTACAGGTCGTTACCCCTGCCCCGGGTCACGTCGGGTCGCTGTCCCGTGTACCATTGTCAGGTGACCACCCCGGCCCCGGGAGACGGAGTCATACCGGTTCCCCGGCCCGGGTCCCCGGATCAGGTGGTTACCCTGGCCCCAGGTCACCGGGTCATGACGGGACACCGGACCAGGTCCCCGAGTCCGGTCGACACCACAGCCCCAGGTCCCCGGGTCAGGTCGGCACCCCGGAACCAGGTCACCGGGTCATGTCGGGACCCAGCCCGGGTCCCCGGGACGGGTTTTTACCCAAGCCCCAGATCACCGGGTCCTGTCGGGTCCCCGGCCCAGGTCCCCTGGACAGGTCGTTACCCCGGCCCCGGGTCACCGGGTCATGTCAAGTCGCTGTCCCGGGTACCAGTGTCAGGTGACCACCCCGGCCCCGGGAGACGGAGTCATACCGGGTCCCCGGCCCGGGCCCCTGGATCAGGTGGTTACCCTGGCCTCAGGTCACCGGGTCAGGTCGGGACCCCGGACCCAGGTCCCCGGGTCGTATCGGGTCGCTGCCCCGGGTACCAGTGTCGGGTGACATCCCCGGCCCCAGGTCCCCGGGTCACGTGGGGTCCCCGGCCCGGGTCCCCGGGTTGCATCGGGACACCAGCGAAGGATCACCGGGTCCTGTCGGGTCCCCGGCCCGGGTAACCTGGACAGGTCGTTAACCTTGCCCCGGGTCATGTCGCGCACCCGGCCTGGTTCCCAGGTTCCGGTGACCACCCCGGCATCAGGACCCTGGGTCACGTGGGGACACCGGCCCCAGGTCAGCGGGTCACGTGGGGACCCCGGCTCCAGGTCACCTGGTCATGTCTGGTACCCAGCCTGCTTCCCAGATTCCGATGAGCACCCCGGCACCAGGACCCCGGGTCACGTGGGGACACCAGCCCCAGGTGACCGGGTTACGTGGGGACACCGGCCCCAGGTGACCGGGTCAGAGGGGACCCCGGACCCAGGTCAGCGGGTCACGTGGGGACACCGGCCCCAGTTCACCGGGTCAGGTCGGGACCCCGGACCCAGGTCCCCGGGTCGTATCGGGTCGCTGCCCCGGGTACCAGTGTCGGGTGACATCCCCGGCCCCAGGACCCCGGGTCACATGGGGACCCCGGCCCAAGGTCACCTGGTCATGTCTGGTACCCAGCCTGATTCCCAGGTTCCGATGACCACCCCGGCACCAGGACCCCGCGTCACGTGGGGACACCGGCCACAGGTGACCGGGTCACGTGGGGACACCGGCCCCAGGTCAGCGGGTTACGTGGGGACCCCGGACCCAGGTCAGCGGGTCACGTGGGGACACCGGCAGCAGGACCCCGGGTCACGTGGGGACCCCGGACCCAGTTCACCGGGTCACGTGGGGATCCCGGACCCAAGTCAGCGGGTCACGTGGGGACCCCGGACCCAGGTCACCTGGTCATTTCTGGTACCCAGCCTGGTTCCCAGGTTCCGATGACCACCCCGGCACCAGGACCCCAGGTCACGTGGGGACACCGGCCCCAGGTGACCGGGTCACGTGGGGACACCGGCCCCAGGTGACCGGGTCACTTGGGGACCCCGGACCCAGGTCAGCGGGTCACGTGGGGACACCGGCTCCAGGTCACCGGGTCAGGTCGGGACCCCGGACCCAGGTCGGGTCATGTCACGTCCCATGCCCGGGTCCCCGGGTTGGATTTTTACCCAGGCCCCGGGTCACAGGGTCATGTCGGCTCAACGGCCTGGGTACAACGGTCTGGTGACCACCCCGACCCCAGGTCCCCGGGTCATGACGGGCCACCGGACCAAGTCCCCGAGTCCGGTCGACACCACAGCCCCAGGTCACCGGGTCAGGTCGGCACCCCGGAACCAGGTCACCGGGTCATGTCGGGACCCAGCCCGGGTCCCCGGGACGGGTTTTTACCCAAGCCCCAGATCACCGGGTCCTGTCGGGACCCCGGCCCAGGTCCCCTGTACAGGTCGTTACCCCTGCCCCGGGTCACGTCGGGTCGCTGTCCCGTGTACCATTGTCAGGTGACCACCCCGGCCCCGGGAGACGGAGTCATACCGGTTCCCCGGCCCGGGTCCCCGGATCAGGTGGTTACCCTGGCCCCAGGTCACCGGGTCATGACGGGACACCGGACCAGGTCCCCGAGTCCGGTCGACACCACAGCCCCAGGTCACCGGGTCAGGTCGGCACCCCGGAACCAGGTCACCGGGTCATGTCGGGACCCAGCCCGGGTCCCCGGGACGGGTTTTTACCCAAGCCCCAGATCACCGGGTCCTGTCGGGTCCCCGGCCCAGGTCCCCTGGACAGGTCGTTACCCCGGCCCCGGGTCACCGGGTCATGTCAAGTCGCTGTCCCGGGTACCAGTGTCAGGTGACCACCCCGGCCCCGGGAGACGGAGTCATACCGGGTCCCCGGCCCGGGCCCCTGGATCAGGTGGTTACCCTGGCCTCAGGTCACCGGGTCAGGTCGGGACCCCGGACCCAGGTCCCCGGGTCGTATCGGGTCGCTGCCCCGGGTACCAGTGTCGGGTGACATCCCCGGCCCCAGGTCCCCGGGTCACGTGGGGTCCCCGGCCCGGGTCCCCGGGTTGCATCGGGACACCAGCGAAGGATCACCGGGTCCTGTCGGGTCCCCGGCCCGGGTAACCTGGACAGGTCGTTAACCTTGCCCCGGGTCATGTCGCGCACCCGGCCTGGTTCCCAGGTTCCGGTGACCACCCCGGCATCAGGACCCTGGGTCACGTGGGGACACCGGCCCCAGGTCAGCGGGTCACGTGGGGACCCCGGCTCCAGGTCACCTGGTCATGTCTGGTACCCAGCCTGCTTCCCAGATTCCGATGAGCACCCCGGCACCAGGACCCCGGGTCACGTGGGGACACCAGCCCCAGGTGACCGGGTCACGTGGGGACACCGGCCCCAGGTGACCGGGTCAGAGGGGACCCCGGACCCAGGTCAGCGGGTCACGTGGGGACACCGGCCCCAGTTCACCGGGTCAGGTCGGGACCCCGGACCCAGGTCCCCGGGTCGTATCGGGTCGCTGCCCCGGGTACCAGTGTCGGGTGACATCCCCGGCCCCAGGACCCCGGGTCACATGGGGACCCCGGCCCAAGGTCACCTGGTCATGTCTGGTACCCAGCCTGATTCCCAGGTTCCGATGACCACCCCGGCACCAGGACCCCGCGTCACGTGGGGACACCGGCCACAGGTGACCGGGTCACGTGGGGACACCGGCCCCAGGTCAGCGGGTTACGTGGGGACCCCGGACCCAGGTCAGCGGGTCACGTGGGGACACCGGCAGCAGGACCCCGGGTCACGTGGGGACCCCGGACCCAGGTCAGCGGGTCACGTGGGGACCCCGGCAGCAGGACCACGGGTCACGTGGGGACACCGGACCCAGTTCACCGGGTCACGTGGGGATCCCGGACCCAAGTCAGCGGGTCACGTGGGGACACCGGACCCAGGTCCCCGGGTCACGTGGGGACCCCGGACCCAGGTCAGCGGGTCACGTGGGGACCCCGGCAGCAGGACCCCGGGTCACGTGGGGACCCCGGCCCCAGGTCACCGGGTCACGTGGGGACCCCGGACCCATGTCAGCGGGTCACGTGGGGACCCCGGACCCAGGTCACCTGGTCATGTCTGGTACCCAGCCTGGTTCCCAGGTTCCGATGACCACCCCGGCACCAGGACCCCGGGTCACGTGGGGACACCGGCCCCAGGTGACCGGGTCACGTGGGGACACCGGCCCCAGGTGACCGGGTCAGAGGGGACCCCGGACCCAGGTCAGCGGGTCACGTGGGGACACCGGCCCCAGTTCACCGGGTCAGGTCGGGTCCCCGGACCCAGGTCAGCGGGTCATGTCACGTCCCATGCCCGGGTCCCCGGGTTGGATTTTTACCCAGGCCCCGGGTCACAGGGTCATGTCGGGTCAACGGCCTGGGTACAACGGTCTGGTGACCACCCCGACCCCAGGTCCCCGGGTCATGACGGGACACCGGACCAGGTCCCCGAGTCCGGTCGACACCACAGCCCCAGGTCACCGGGTCAGGTCGGCACCCCGGAACCAGGTCACCGGGTCATGTCGGGACCCAGCCCGGGTCCCCGGGACGGGTTTTTACCCAAGCCCCAGATCTCCGGGTCCTGTCGGGTCCCCGGCCCAGGTCCCCTGGACAGGTCGTTACCCCGGCCCCGGGTCACCGGGTCATGTCAAGTCGCTGTCCCGGGTACCAGTGTCAGGTGACCACCCCGGCCCCGGGAGACGGAGTCATACCGGGTCCCCGGCCCGGGCCCCGGATCAGGTGGTTACCCTGGCCTCAGGTCACCGGGTCAGGTCGGGACCCCGGACCCAGGTCCCCGGGTCGTATCGGGTCGCTGCCCCGGGTACCAGTGTCGGGTGACATCCCCGGCCCAAGGACCCCGGGTCACGTGGGGACCCCGGCCCCAGGTCACCTGGTCATGTCTGGTACCCAGCCTGATTCCCAGGTTCCGATGACCACCCCGGCACCAGGACCCCGCGTCACGTGGGGACACCGGCCACAGGTGACCGGGTCACGTGGGGACACCGGCCCCAGGTCACCGGGTTACGTGGGGACCCCAGACCCAGGTCAGCGGGTCACGTGGGGACACCGGCAGCAGGACCCCGGGTCACGTGGGGACACCGGCCCCAGGTCACCGGGTCACGTGGGGACCCCGGACCCATGTCAGCGGGTCACGTGGGGACACCGGACCCAGGTCAGCGGGTCACTTGGGGACCCCGGCAGCTGGACCCCGGGTCACGTGGGGACACCGGACCCAGGTCAGCGGGTCACGTGGGGACCCCGGACCCATGTCAGCGGGTCACGTGGGGACACCGGACCCAGGTCAGCGGGTCACTTGGGGACCCCGGCAGCTGGACCCCGGGTCACGTGGGGACACCGGACCCAGGTCAGCGGGTCACGTGGGGACACCGGACCCAGGTCAGCGGGTCACGTGGGGACCCCGGCACCAGGTCAGCGGGTCACGTGGGGACCCCGACAGCAGGACCCCGGGTCACGTGGCGACACCGGACCCAGGTCAGCGGGTCACGTGGGGACACCGGGCCCAGGTCAGCGGGTCACGTGGGGACCCCGGCACCAGGACCCCGGGTCACGTGGGGACCCCGGCCCCAGGTCAGCAGGTCACGTGGGGACCCCGGCACCAGGATCCCGGGTCACGTGGGGACCCCGGCCCCAGGTCAGCGGGTCACGTGGGGACCCCGGACCCAGGTCACCTGGTCATGTCTGGTACCCAGCCTGGTTCCCAGGTTCCGATGACCACCCCGGCCCCAGGTGACCGGGTCACGTGGGGACACCGGCCCCAGGTGACCGGGTCAGAGGGGACCCCGGACCCAGGTCAGCGGGTCACGTGGGGACACCGGCCCCAGTTCACCGGGTCAGGTCGTGTCCCCGGACCCAGGTCAGCGGGTCATGTCACGTCCCATGCCCGGGTCCCCGGCTTGGATTTTTACCCAGGCCCCGGGTCACAGGGTCATGTCGGGTCAACGGCCTGGGTACAACGGTCTGGTGACCACCCCGACCCCAGGTCCCCGGGTCATGACGGGACACCGGACCAGGTCCCCGAGTCCGGTCGACACCACAGCCCCAGGTCCCCGGGTCAGGTCGGCACCCCGGAACCAGATCTCCGGGTCCTGTCGGGTCCCCGGCCCAGGTCCCCTGGACAGGTCGTTACCCCGGCCCCGGGTAACCGGGTCATGTCAAGTCGCTGTCCCGGGTACCAGTGTCAGGTGACCACCCCGGCCCCGGGAGACGGAGTCATACCGGGTCCCCGGCCCGGGTCCCCGGGTCAGGTGGTTACCCTGGCCCCAGGTCACCGGGTCCTGACGGGTCCCCGGCCCGGGTCCCCTGGACAGGTCGTTAACCCGGCCCCGGGTCACCGGGTCATGTCGCGCACCCGGCCTGGTTCCCAGGTTCCGTTGACCACCCCGGCACCAGGACCCCGGGTCACGTGGGGACACCGGCCCCAGGTCACCGGGTCACGTGGGGACCCCGGACCCATGTCAGCGGGTCACGTGGGGACACCGGACCCAGGTCAGCGGGTCACGTGGGGACCCCGGCAGCAGGACCCCGGGTCACGTGGGGACACCGGACCCAGGTCAGCGGGTCACGTGGGGACACCGGACCCAGGTCAGTGGGTCACGTGGGGACTCCGACACCAGGACCCCGGGTCACGTGGGGACACCGGACCCAGGTCCCCGGGTCACGTGGGGACCCCGGCCCCAGGTCAGCGGGTCACGTGGGGACACCAGCCCCAGGTCCCCGGGTCACGTGGGGACCCCGGCCCCAGGTCAGCGGGTCACGTGGGGACACCGGCACCAGGACCCCGGGTCACGTGGGGACCCCGGCCCCAGGTCAGCGGGTCACGTGGGGACACCGGACCCAGGACAGTGGGTCACGTGGGGACAGCGGACCCATGTCAGCGGGTCACGTGGGGACACCGGACCCAGGTCAGCGGGTCACGTGGGGACCCCGACACCAGGACCCCGGGTCACGTGGGGACCCCGGCCCCAGGTCAGCGGGTCACGTGGGGACCCCGGCACCAGGACCCCGGGTCACGTGGGGACCCCGGCCCCAGGTCAGCGTGTCACGTGGGGACACCGGCCCCAGGTCAGCGGGTCACGTGGGGACCCCGGACCCAGGTCAGCGGGTCACGTGGGGACACCAGCCCCAGGTCCCCGGGTCACGTGGGGACCCCGGCCCCAGGTCAGCGGGTCAGGTGGGGACCCCGGCACCAGGACCCCGGGTCACGTGGGGACCCCGGCCCCAGGTCAGCGGGTCACGTGGGGACCCCGGACCCAGGTCACCTGGTCATGTCTGGTACCCAGCCTGGTTCCCAGGTTCCGATGACCACCCCGGCACCAGGACCCCAGGTCACGTGGGGACACCAGCCCCAGGTGACCGGGTCACGTGGGGACACCGGCCCCAGGTGACCGGGTCACTTGGGGACCCCGGACCCAGGTCAGCGGGTCACGTGGGGACACCGGCTCCAGGTCACCGGGTCAGGTCGGGACCCCGGACCCAGGTCGGGTCATGTCACGTCCCATGCCCGGGTCCCCGGGTTGGATTTTTACCCAGGCCCCGGGTCACAGGGTCATGTCGGCTCAACGGCCTGGGTACAACGGTCTGGTGACCACCCCGACCCCAGGTCCCCGGGTCATGACGGGCCACCGGACCAAGTCCCCGAGTCCGGTCGACACCACAGCCCCAGGTCCCCGGGTCAGGTCGGCACCCCGGAACCAGGTCACCGGGTCATGTCGGGACCCAGCCCGGGTCCCCGGGACGGGTTTTTACCCAAGCCCCAGATCACCGGGTCCTGTCGGGACCCCGGCCCAGGTCCCCTGTACAGGTCGTTACCCCTGCCCCGGGTCACGTCGGGTCGCTGTCCCGTGTACCATTGTCAGGTGACCACCCCGGCCCCGGGAGACGGAGTCATACCGGTTCCCCGGCCCGGGTCCCCGGATCAGGTGGTTACCCTGGCCCCAGGTCCCCGGGTCATGACGGGACACCGGACCAGGTCCCCGAGTCCGGTCGACACCACAGCCCCAGGTCACCGGGTCAGGTCGGCACCCCGGAACCAGGTCACCGGGTCATGTCGGGACCCAGCCCGGGTCCCCGGGACGGGTTTTTACCCAAGCCCCAGATCACCGGGTCCTGTCGGGTCCCCGGCCCAGGTCCCCTGGACAGGTCGTTACCCCGGCCCCGGGTCACCGGGTCATGTCAAGTCGCTGTCCCGGGTACCAGTGTCAGGTGACCACCCCGGCCCCGGGAGACGGAGTCATACCGGGTCCCCGGCCCGGGCCCCTGGATCAGGTGGTTACCCTGGCCCCAGGTCACCGGGTCAGGTCGGGACCCCGGACCCAGGTCCCCGGGTCGTATCGGGTCGCTGCCCCGGGTACCAGTGTCGGGTGACATCCCCAGCCCCAGGTCCCCGGGTCACGTGGGGTCCCCGGCCCGGGTCCCCGGGTTGCATCGGGACACCAGCGAAGGATCACCGGGTCCTGTCGGGTCCCCGGCCCGGGTCCCCTGGACAGGTCGTTAACCCGGCCCCGGGTCATGTCGCGCACCCGGCCTGGTTCCCTGGTTCCGGTGACCACCCCGGCATCAGGACCCTGGGTCACGTGGGGACACCGGCCCCAGGTCAGCGGGTCATGTGGGGACCCCGGCTCCAGGTCACCTGGTCATGTCTGGTACCCAGCCTGCTTCCCAGGTTCCGATGAGCACCCCGGCACCAGGACCCCGGGTCACGTGGGGACACCAGCCCCAGGTGACCGGGTCACGTGGGGACACCGGCCCCAGGTGACCGGGTCAGAGGGGACCCCGGACCCAGGTCAGCGGGTCACGTGGGGACACCGGCCCCAGTTCACCGGGTCAGGTCGGGACCCCGGACCCAGGTCCCCGGGTCGTATCGGGTCGCTGCCCCGGGTACCAGTGTCGGGTGACATCCCCGGCCCCAGGACCCCGGGTCACGTGGGGACCCCGGACCCAGGTCACCTGGTCATGTCTGGTACCCAGCCTGATTCCCAGGTTCCGATGACCACCCCGGCACCAGGACCCCGCGTCACGTGGGGACACCGGCCACAGGTGACCGGGTCACGTGGGGACACCGGCCCCAGGTCAGTGGGTTACGTGGGGACCCCGGACCCAGGTCAGCGGGTCACGTGGGGACACCGGCAGCAGGACCCCGGGTCACGTGGGGACCCCGGACCCATGTCAGCGGGTCACGTGGGGACCCCGGCAGCAGGAGCCCGGGTCACGTGGGAACACCGGACCCAGGTCACCGGGTCACGTGGGGATCCCGGACCCAAGTCAGCGGGTCACGTGGGGACACCGGACCCAGGTCCCCGGGTCACGTGGGGACCCCGGACCCAGGTCAGCGGGTCACGTGGGGACCCCGGCAGCAGGACCCCGGGACACGTGGGGACACCGGCCCCAGGTCACCGGGTCACGTGGGGACTCCGGACCCATGTCAGCGGGTCACGTGGGGACCCCGGACCCAGGTCACCTGGTCATGTCTGGTACCCAGCCTGGTTCCCAGGTTCCGATAACCACCCCGGCACCAGGACCCCGGGTCACGTGGGGACACCGGCCCCAGGTGACCGGGTCACGTGGGGACACCGGCCCCAGGTGACCGGGTCAGAGGGGACCCCGGACCCAGGTCAGCGGGTCACGTGGGGACCCCGGCCCCAGGTCAGCGGGTCACGTGGGGACACCGGGCCCAGGTCAGTGGGTCACGTGGGGACAGCGGACCCATGTCAGCGGGTCACGTGGGGACACCGGACCCAGGTCAGCGGGTCACGTGGGGACCCCGGCACCAGGACCCCGGGTCACGTGGGGACCCCGGCCCCAGGTCAGCGGGTCACGTGGGGACCCCGGCACCAGGACCCCGGGTCACGTGGGGACCCCGGCCCCAGGTCAGCGTGTCACGTGAGGACACCGGCCCCAGGTCAGCGGGTCACGTGGGGACCCCGGACCCAGGTCAGCGGGTCACGTGGGGACACCAGCCCCAGGTCCCCGGGTCACGTGGGGACCCCGGACCCAGGTCAGCGGGTCACGTGGGGACCCCGGCACCAGGACCCCGGGTCACGTGGGGACCCCGGCCCCAGGTCAGCGGGTCACGTGGGGACCCCGGACCCAGGTCACCTGGTCATTTCTGGTACCCAGCCTGGTTCCCAGGTTCCGATGACCACCCCGGCACCAGGACCCCAGGTCACGTGGGGACACCGGCCCCAGGTGACCGGGTCACGTGGGGACACCGGCCCCAGGTGACCGGGTCACTTGGGGACCCCGGACCCAGGTCAGCGGGTCACGTGGGGACACCGGCTCCAGGTCACCGGGTCAGGTCGGGACCCCGGACCCAGGTCGGGTCATGTCACGTCCCATGCCCGGGTCCCCGGGTTGGATTTTTACCCAGGCCCCGGGTCACAGGGTCATGTCGGCTCAACGGCCTGGGTACAACGGTCTGGTGACCACCCCGACCCCAGGTCCCCGGGTCATGACGGGACACCGGACCAAGTCCCCGAGTCCGGTCGACACCACAGCCCCAGGTCCCCGGGTCAGGTCGGCACCCCGGAACCAGGTCACCGGGTCATGTCGGGACCCAGCCCGGGTCCCCGGGACGGGTTTTTACCCAAGCCCCAGATCACCGGGTCCTGTCGGGACCCCGGCCCAGGTCCCCTGTACAGGTCGTTACCCCTGCCCCGGGTCACGTCGGGTCGCTGTCCCGGGTACCAGTGTCAGGTGACCACCCCGGCCCCGGGAGACGGAGTCATACCGGTTCCCCGGCCCGGGTCCCCGGATCAGGTGGTTACCCTGGCCCCAGGTCACCGGGTCATGACGGGACACCGGACCAGGTCCCCGAGTCCGGTCGACACCACAGCCCCAGGTCACCGGGTCAGGTCGGCACCCCGGAACCAGGTCACCGGGTCATGTCGGGACCCAGCCCGGGTCCCCGGGACGGGTTTTTACCCAAGCCCCAGATCACCGGGTCCTGTCGGGTCCCCGGCCCAGGTCCCCTGGACAGGTCGTTACCCCGGCCCCGGGTCACCGGGTCATGTCAAGTCGCTGTCCTGGGTACCAGTGTCAGGTGACCACCCCGGCCCCGGGAGACGGAGTCATACCGGGTCCCCGGCCCGGGTCCCCGGGTCAGGTGGTTACCCTGGCCTCAGGTCACCGGGTCAGGTCGGGACCCCGGACCCAGGTCCCCGGGTCGTATCGGGTCGCTGCCCCGGGTACCAGTGTCGGGTGACATCCCCGGCCCAAGGACCCCGGGTCACGTGGGGACCCCGGCCCCAGGTCACCTGGTCATGTCTGGTACCCAGCCTGATTCCCAGGTTCCGATGACCACCCCGGCACCAGGACCCCGCGTCACGTGGGGACACCGGCCACAGGTGACCGGGTCACGTGGGGACACCGGCCCCAGGTCAGTGGGTTACGTGGGGACCCCGGACCCAGGTCAGCGGGTCAAGTGGGGACACCGGCAGCAGGACCCCGGGTCACGTGGGGACCCCGGCCCCAGGTCACCGGGTCACGTGGGGACCCCGGACCCATGTCAGCGGGTCACGTGGGGACACCGGACCCAGGTCAGCGGGTCACTTGGGGACCCCGGCAGCTGGACCCCGGGTCACGTGGGGACACCGGACCCAGGTCAGCGGGTCACGTGGGGACACCGGACCCAGGTCAGCGGGTCACGTGGGGACTCCGGCACCAGGACCCCGGGTCACGTGGGGACACCGGACCCAGGTCCCCGGGTCACGTGGGGACACCGGACCCAGGTCACCGGGTCACGTGGGGACCCCGGCACCAGGACCCCGGGTCACGTGGGGACACCGGCCCCAGGTGACCGGGTCACGTGGGGACACCGGCCCCAGGTCAGCGGGTCACGTGGGGACCCCAGACCCATGTCAGCGGGTCACGTGGGGACACCGGACCCAGGTCAGTGGGTCACGTGGGGACACCAGACCCAGGTCCCCGGGTCACGTGGGGACACCGGACCCAGTTCAGCGGGTCACGTGGGGACTCCGGCACCAGGTGACCGGGTCACGTGGGGACACCGGCCCCAGGTCACCGGGTCACTTGGGGACCCCGGACCCAGGTCAGCGGGTCACGTGGGGACACCGGACCCAGGTCAGCGGGTCAGGTCGTGTCCCCGGACCCAGGTCAGCGGGTCATGTCAGGTCCCATGCCCGGGTCCCCGGGTTGGATTTTTACCCAGGCCCCGGGTCATAGGGTCATGTCGGCTCAACGGCCTGGGTACAACGGTCTGGTGACCACCCCGACCCCAGGTCCCCGGGTCATGACGGGACACCGGACCAAGTCCCCGAGTCCGGTCGACACCACAGCCCCAGGTCCCCGGGTCAGGTCGGCACCCCGGAACCAGGTCACCGGGTCATGTCGGGACCCAGCCCGGGTCCCCGGGACGGGTTTTTACCCAAGCCCCAGATCACCGGGTCCTGTCGGGACCCCGGCCCAGGTCCCCTGGACAGGTCGTTACCCCGGCCCCGGGTCACCGGGTCATGTCTGGTCGCTGCCCCTGGTACCAGTGTCGGGTGATCCCCGGCCCCAGGACCCCGGGTCACGTGGGGACCCCGGACCCAGGTCAGCGGGTCACTTGGGGACACCGGACCCAGGTCAGCGGGTCACGTGGGGACTCCGGCCCCAGGTCAGCGGGTCACGTGGGGACCCCGACAGCAGGACCCCGGGTCACGTGGCGACACCGGACCCAGGTCAGCGGGTCACGTGGGGACACCGGACTCAGGTCAGCGGGTCACGTGGGGACCCCGGCACCAGGACCCCGGGTCACGTGGGGACCCCGGCCCCAGGTCAGCAGGTCACGTGGGGACCCCGGCACCAGGATCCCGGGTCACGTGGGGACCCCGGCCCCAGGTCAGCGGGTCACGTGGGGACCCCGGACCCAGGTCACCTGGTCATGTCTTGTACCCAGCCTGGTTCCCAGGTTCCGATGACCACCCCGGCCCCAGGTGACCGGGTCACGTGGGGACACCGGCCCCAGGTGACCGGGTCAGAGGGGACCCCGGACCCAGGTCAGCGGGTCACGTGGGGACACCGGCCCCAGTTCACCGGGTCAGGTCGTGTCCCCGGACCCAGGTCAGCGGGTCATGTCCCGTCCCATGCCCGGGTCCCCGGCTTGGATTTTTACCCAGGCCCCGGGTCACAGGGTCATGTCGGGTCAACGGCCTGGGTACAACGGTCTGGTGACCACCCCGACCCCAGGTCCCCGGGTCATGACGGGACACCGGACCAGGTCCCCGAGTCCGGTCGACACCACAGCCCCAGGTCCCCGGGTCAGGTCGGCACCCCGGAACCAGATCTCCGGGTCCTGTCGGGTCCCCGGCCCAGGTCCCCTGGACAGGTCGTTACCCCGGCCCCGGGTAACCGGGTCATGTCAAGTCGCTGTCCCGGGTACCAGTGTCAGGTGACCACCCCGGCCCCGGGAGACGGAGTCATACCGGGTCCCCGGCCCGGGTCCCCGGGTCAGGTGGTTACCCTGGCCCCAGGTCACCGGGTCAGGTCGGGACCCCGGACCCAGGTCCCCGGGTCGTATCGGGTCGCTGCCCCGGGTACCAGTGTCGGGTGACATCCCCAGCCCCAGGTCCCCGGGTCACGTGGGGTCCCCGGCCCGGGTCCCCGGGTTGCATCGGGACACCAGCGAAGGATCACCGGGTCCTGTCGGGTCCCCGGCCCGGGTCCCCTGGACAGGTCGTTAACCCGGCCCCGGGTCACCGGGTCATGTCGCGCACCCGGCCTGGTTCCCAGGTTCCGGTGACCACCCCGGCATCAGGACCCTGGGTCACGTGGGGACACCGGCCCCAGGTCAGCGGGTCACGTGGGGACCCCGGCCCCAGGTCACCTGGTCATGTCTGGTACCCAGCCTGGTTCCCAGGTTCCGATGACCACCCCGGCACCAGGACCCCGGGTCACGTGGGGACACCGGCCCCAGGTGACCGGGTCACGTGGGGACCCCGGCACCAGGACCCCGGGTCACGTGGGGACCCCGGCCCCAGGTCAGCGTGTCACGTGGGGACACCGGCCCCAGGTCAGCGGGTCACGTGGGGACCCCGGACCCAGGTCAGCGGGTCACGTGGGGACACCAGCCCCAGGTCCCCGGGTCACGTGGGGACCCCGGCCCCAGGTCAGCGGGTCAGGTGGGGACCCCGGCACCAGGACCCCGGGTCACGTGGGGACCCCGGCCCCAGGTCAGCGGGTCACGTGGGGACCCCGGACCCAGGTCACCTGGTCATGTCTGGTACCCAGCCTGGTTCCCAGGTTCCGATGACCACCCCGGCACCAGGACCCCAGGTCACGTGGGGACACCAGCCCCAGGTGACCGGGTCACGTGGGGACACCGGCCCCAGGTGACCGGGTCACTTGGGGACCCCGGACCCAGGTCAGCGGGTCACGTGGGGACACCGGCTCCAGGTCACCGGGTCAGGTCGGGACCCCGGACCCAGGTCGGGTCATGTCACGTCCCATGCCCGGGTCCCCGGGTTGGATTTTTACCCAGGCCCCGGGTCACAGGGTCATGTCGGCTCAACGGCCTGGGTACAACGGTCTGGTGACCACCCCGACCCCAGGTCCCCGGGTCATGACGGGCCACCGGACCAAGTCCCCGAGTCCGGTCGACACCACAGCCCCAGGTCACCGGGTCAGGTCGGCACCCCGGAACCAGGTCACCGGGTCATGTCGGGACCCAGCCCGGGTCCCCGGGACGGGTTTTTACCCAAGCCCCAGATCACCGGGTCCTGTCGGGACCCCGGCCCAGGTCCCCTGTACAGGTCGTTACCCCTGCCCCGGGTCACGTCGGGTCGCTGTCCCGTGTACCATTGTCAGGTGACCACCCCGGCCCCGGGAGACGGAGTCATACCGGTTCCCCGGCCCGGGTCCCCGGATCAGGTGGTTACCCTGGCCCCAGGTCACCGGGTCATGACGGGACACCGGACCAGGTCCCCGAGTCCGGTCGACACCACAGCCCCAGGTCACCGGGTCAGGTCGGCACCCCGGAACCAGGTCACCGGGTCATGTCGGGACCCAGCCCGGGTCCCCGGGACGGGTTTTTACCCAAGCCCCAGATCACCGGGTCCTGTCGGGTCCCCGGCCCAGGTCCCCTGGACAGGTCGTTACCCCGGCCCCGGGTCACCGGGTCATGTCAAGTCGCTGTCCCGGGTACCAGTGTCAGGTGACCACCCCGGCCCCGGGAGACGGAGTCATACCGGGTCCCCGGCCCGGGCCCCTGGATCAGGTGGTTACCCTGGCCCCAGGTCACCGGGTCAGGTCGGGACCCCGGACCCAGGTCCCCGGGTCGTATCGGGTCGCTGCCCCGGGTACCAGTGTCGGGTGACATCCCCAGCCCCAGGTCCCCGGGTCACGTGGGGTCCCCGGCCCGGGTCCCCGGGTTGCATCGGGACACCAGCGAAGGATCACCGGGTCCTGTCGGGTCCCCGGCCCGGGTCCCCTGGACAGGTCGTTAACCCGGCCCCGGGTCATGTCGCGCACCCGGCCTGGTTCCCTGGTTCCGGTGACCACCCCGGCATCAGGACCCTGGGTCACGTGGGGACACCGGCCCCAGGTCAGCGGGTCATGTGGGGACCCCGGCTCCAGGTCACCTGGTCATGTCTGGTACCCAGCCTGCTTCCCAGGTTCCGATGAGCACCCCGGCACCAGGACCCCGGGTCACGTGGGGACACCAGCCCCAGGTGACCGGGTCACGTGGGGACACCGGCCCCAGGTGACCGGGTCAGAGGGGACCCCGGACCCAGGTCAGCGGGTCACGTGGGGACACCGGCCCCAGTTCACCGGGTCAGGTCGGGACCCCGGACCCAGGTCCCCGGGTCGTATCGGGTCGCTGCCCCGGGTACCAGTGTCGGGTGACATCCCCGGCCCCAGGACCCCGGGTCACGTGGGGACCCCGGACCCAGGTCACCTGGTCATGTCTGGTACCCAGCCTGATTCCCAGGTTCCGATGACCACCCCGGCACCAGGACCCCGCGTCACGTGGGGACACCGGCCACAGGTGACCGGGTCACGTGGGGACACCGGCCCCAGGTCAGTGGGTTACGTGGGGACCCCGGACCCAGGTCAGCGGGTCACGTGGGGACACCGGCAGCAGGACCCCGGGTCACGTGGGGACCCCGGACCCATGTCAGCGGGTCACGTGGGGACCCCGGCAGCAGGAGCCCGGGTCACGTGGGGACACCGGACCCAGGTCACCGGGTCACGTGGGGATCCCGGACCCAAGTCAGCGGGTCACGTGGGGACACCGGACCCAGGTCCCCGGGTCACGTGGGGACCCCGGACCCAGGTCAGCGGGTCACGTGGGGACCCCGGCAGCAGGACCCCGGGACACGTGGGGACACCGGCCCCAGGTCACCGGGTCACGTGGGGACCCCGGACCCATGTCAGCGGGTCACGTGGGGACCCCGGACCCAGGTCACCTGGTCATGTCTGGTACCCAGCCTGGTTCCCAGGTTCCGATAACCACCCCGGCACCAGGACCCCGGGTCACGTGGGGACACCGGCCCCAGGTGACCGGGTCACGTGGGGACACCGGCCCCAGGTGACCGGGTCAGAGGGGACCCCGGACCCAGGTCAGCGGGTCACGTGGGGACCCCGGCCCCAGGTCAGCGGGTCACGTGGGGACACCGGGCCCAGGTCAGTGGGTCACGTGGGGACAGCGGACCCATGTCAGCGGGTCACGTGGGGACACCGGACCCAGGTCAGCGGGTCACGTGGGGACCCCGGCACCAGGACCCCGGGTCACGTGGGGACCCCGGCCCCAGGTCAGCGGGTCACGTGGGGACCCCGGCACCAGGACCCCGGGTCACGTGGGGACCCCGGCCCCAGGTCAGCGTGTCACGTGAGGACACCGGCCCCAGGTCAGCGGGTCACGTGGGGACACCGGACCCAGGTCACCTGGTCATGTCTTGTACCCAGCCTGGTTCCCAGGTTCCGATGACCACCCCGGCACCAGGACCCCAGGTCACGTGGGGACACCGGCCCCAGGTGACCGGGTCACGTGGGGACACCGGCCCCAGGTGACCGGGTCACTTGGGGACCCCGGACCCAGGTCAGCGGGTCACGTGGGGACACCGGCTCCAGGTCACCGGGTCAGGTCGGGACCCCGGACCCAGGTCGGGTCATGTCACGTCCCATGCCCGGGTCCCCGGGTTGGATTTTTACCCAGGCCCCGGGTCACAGGGTCATGTCGGCTCAACGGCCTGGGTACAACGGTCTGGTGACCACCCCGACCCCAGGTCCCCGGGTCATGACGGGACACCGGACCAAGTCCCCGAGTCCGGTCGACACCACAGCCCCAGGTCCCCGGGTCAGGTCGGCACCCCGGAACCAGGTCACCGGGTCATGTCGGGACCCAGCCCGGGTCCCCGGGACGGGTTTTTACCCAAGCCCCAGATCACCGGGTCCTGTCGGGACCCCGGCCCAGGTCCCCTGTACAGGTCGTTACCCCTGCCCCGGGTCACGTCGGGTCGCTGTCCCGGGTACCAGTGTCAGGTGACCACCCCGGCCCCGGGAGACGGAGTCATACCGGTTCCCCGGCCCGGGTCCCCGGATCAGGTGGTTACCCTGGCCCCAGGTCCCCGGGTCATGACGGGACACCGGACCAGGTCCCCGAGTCCGGTCGACACCACAGCCCCAGGTCACCGGGTCAGGTCGGCACCCCGGAACCAGGTCACCGGGTCATGTCGGGACCCAGCCCGGGTCCCCGGGACGGGTTTTTACCCAAGCCCCAGATCACCGGGTCCTGTCGGGTCCCCGGCCCAGGTCCCCTGGACAGGTCGTTACCCCGGCCCCGGGTCACCGGGTCATGTCAAGTCGCTGTCCTGGGTACCAGTGTCAGGTGACCACCCCGGCCCCGGGAGACGGAGTCATACCGGGTCCCCGGCCCGGGTCCCCGGGTCAGGTGGTTACCCTGGCCTCAGGTCACCGGGTCAGGTCGGGACCCCGGACCCAGGTCCCCGGGTCGTATCGGGTCGCTGCCCCGGGTACCAGTGTCGGGTGACATCCCCGGCCCAAGGACCCCGGGTCACGTGGGGACCCCGGCCCCAGGTCACCTGGTCATGTCTGGTACCCAGCCTGATTCCCAGGTTCCGATGACCACCCCGGCACCAGGACCCCGCGTCACGTGGGGACACCGGCCACAGGTGACCGGGTCACGTGGGGACACCGGCCCCAGGTCAGTGGGTTACGTGGGGACCCCGGACCCAGGTCAGCGGGTCACGTGGGGACACCGGCAGCAGGACCCCGGGTCACGTGGGGACCCCGGCCCCAGGTCACCGGGTCACGTGGGGACCCCGGACCCATGTCAGCGGGTCACGTGGGGACACCGGACCCAGGTCAGCGGGTCACTTGGGGACCCCGGCAGCTGGACCCCGGGTCACGTGGGGACACCGGACCCAGGTCAGCGGGTCACGTGGGGACACCGGACCCAGGTCACCGGGTCATGACGGGACACCGGACCAAGTCCCCGAGTCCGGTCGACACCACAGCCCCAGGTCCCCGGGTCAGGTCGGCACCCCGGAACCAGGTCACCGGGTCATGTCGGGACCCAGCCCGGGTCCCCGGGACGGGTTTTTACCCAAGCCCCAGATCACCGGGTCCTGTCGGGACCCCGGCCCAGGTCCCCTGGACAGGTCGTTACCCCGGCCCCGGGTCACCGGGTCATGTCTGGTCGCTGCCCCTGGTACCAGTGTCGGGTGACATCCCCGGCCCCAGGACCCCGGGTCACGTGGGGACCCCGGACCCAGGTCAGCGGGTCACGTGGGTACTCCGGCCCCAGGTCAGCGGGTCACGTGGGGACCCCGACAGCAGGACCCCGGGTCACGTGGCGACACCGGACCCAGGTCAGCGGGTCACGTGGGGACACCGGACTCAGGTCAGCGGGTCACGTGGGGACCCCGGCACCAGGACCCCGGGTCACGTGGGGACCCCGGCCCCAGGTCAGCAGGTCACGTGGGGACCCCGGCACCAGGATCCCGGGTCACGTGGGGACCCCGGCCCCAGGTCAGCGGGTCACGTGGGGACCCCGGACCCAGGTCACCTGGTCATGTCTTGTACCCAGCCTGGTTCCCAGGTTCCGATGACCACCCCGGCCCCAGGTGACCGGGTCACGTGGGGACACCGGCCCCAGGTGACCGGGTCAGAGGGGACCCCGGACCCAGGTCAGCGGGTCACGTGGGGACACCGGCCCCAGTTCACCGGGTCAGGTCGTGTCCCCGGACCCAGGTCAGCGGGTCATGTCCCGTCCCATGCCCGGGTCCCCGGCTTGGATTTTTACCCAGGCCCCGGGTCACAGGGTCATGTCGGGTCAACGGCCTGGGTACAACGGTCTGGTGACCACCCCGACCCCAGGTCCCCGGGTCATGACGGGACACCGGACCAGGTCCCCGAGTCCGGTCGACACCACAGCCCCAGGTCCCCGGGTCAGGTCGGCACCCCGGAACCAGATCTCCGGGTCCTGTCGGGTCCCCGGCCCAGGTCCCCTGGACAGGTCGTTACCCCGGCCCCGGGTAACCGGGTCATGTCAAGTCGCTGTCCCGGGTACCAGTGTCAGGTGACCACCCCGGCCCCGGGAGACGGAGTCATACCGGGTCCCCGGCCCGGGTCCCCGGGTCAGGTGGTTACCCTGGCCCCAGGTCACCGGGTCAGGTCGGGACCCCGGACCCAGGTCCCCGGGTCGTATCGGGTCGCTGCCCCGGGTACCAGTGTCGGGTGACATCCCCAGCCCCAGGTCCCCGGGTCACGTGGGGTCCCCGGCCCGGGTCCCCGGGTTGCATCGGGACACCAGCGAAGGATCACCGGGTCCTGTCGGGTCCCCGGCCCGGGTCCCCTGGACAGGTCGTTAACCCGGCCCCGGGTCACCGGGTCATGTCGCGCACCCGGCCTGGTTCCCAGGTTCCGGTGACCACCCCGGCATCAGGACCCTGGGTCACGTGGGGACACCGGCCCCAGGTCAGCGGGTCACGTGGGGACCCCGGCCCCAGGTCACCTGGTCATGTCTGGTACCCAGCCTGGTTCCCAGGTTCCGATGACCACCCCGGCACCAGGACCCCGGGTCACGTGGGGACACCGGCCCCAGGTGACCGGGTCACGTGGGGACCCCGGCACCAGGACCCCGGGTCACGTGGGGACCCCGGCCCCAGGTCAGCGTGTCACGTGGGGACACCGGCCCCAGGTCAGCGGGTCACGTGGGGACCCCGGACCCAGGTCAGCGGGTCACGTGGGGACACCAGCCCCAGGTCCCCGGGTCACGTGGGGACCCCGGCCCCAGGTCAGCGGGTCAGGTGGGGACCCCGGCACCAGGACCCCGGGTCACGTGGGGACCCCGGCCCCAGGTCAGCGGGTCACGTGGGGACCCCGGACCCAGGTCACCTGGTCATGTCTGGTACCCAGCCTGGTTCCCAGGTTCCGATGACCACCCCGGCACCAGGACCCCAGGTCACGTGGGGACACCAGCCCCAGGTGACCGGGTCACGTGGGGACACCGGCCCCAGGTGACCGGGTCACTTGGGGACCCCGGACCCAGGTCAGCGGGTCACGTGGGGACACCGGCTCCAGGTCACCTGGTCAGGTCGGGACCCCGGACCCAGGTCGGGTCATGTCACGTCCCATGCCCGGGTCCCCGGGTTGGATTTTTACCCAGGCCCCGGGTCACAGGGTCATGTCGGCTCAACGGCCTGGGTACAACGGTCTGGTGACCACCCCGACCCCAGGTCCCCGGGTCATGACGGGCCACCGGACCAAGTCCCCGAGTCCGGTCGACACCACAGCCCCAGGTCACCGGGTCAGGTCGGCACCCCGGAACCAGGTCACCGGGTCATGTCGGGACCCAGCCCGGGTCCCCGGGACGGGTTTTTACCCAAGCCCCAGATCACCGGGTCCTGTCGGGACCCCGGCCCAGGTCCCCTGTACAGGTCGTTACCCCTGCCCCGGGTCACGTCGGGTCGCTGTCCCGTGTACCATTGTCAGGTGACCACCCCGGCCCCGGGAGACGGAGTCATACCGGTTCCCCGGCCCGGGTCCCCGGATCAGGTGGTTACCCTGGCCCCAGGTCACCGGGTCATGACGGGACACCGGACCAGGTCCCCGAGTCCGGTCGACACCACAGCCCCAGGTCCCCGGGTCAGGTCGGCACCCCGGAACCAGGTCACCGGGTCATGTCGGGACCCAGCCCGGGTCCCCGGGACGGGTTTTTACCCAAGCCCCAGATCACCGGGTCCTGTCGGGTCCCCGGCCCAGGTCCCCTGGACAGGTCGTTACCCCGGCCCCGGGTCACCGGGTCATGTCAAGTCGCTGTCCCGGGTACCAGTGTCAGGTGACCACCCCGGCCCCGGGAGACGGAGTCATACCGGGTCCCCGGCCCGGGCCCCTGGATCAGGTGGTTACCCTGGCCCCAGGTCACCGGGTCAGGTCGGGACCCCGGACCCAGGTCCCCGGGTCGTATCGGGTCGCTGCCCCGGGTACCAGTGTCGGGTGACATCCCCAGCCCCAGGTCCCCGGGTCACGTGGGGTCCCCGGCCCGGGTCCCCGGGTTGCATCGGGACACCAGCGAAGGATCACCGGGTCCTGTCGGGTCCCCGGCCCGGGTCCCCTGGACAGGTCGTTAACCCGGCCCCGGGTCATGTCGCGCACCCGGCCTGGTTCCCTGGTTCCGGTGACCACCCCGGCATCAGGACCCTGGGTCACGTGGGGACACCGGCCCCAGGTCAGCGGGTCATGTGGGGACCCCGGCTCCAGGTCACCTGGTCATGTCTGGTACCCAGCCTGCTTCCCAGGTTCCGATGAGCACCCCGGCACCAGGACCCCGGGTCACGTGGGGACACCAGCCCCAGGTGACCGGGTCACGTGGGGACACCGGCCCCAGGTGACCGGGTCAGAGGGGACCCCGGACCCAGGTCAGCGGGTCACGTGGGGACACCGGCCCCAGTTCACCGGGTCAGGTCGGGACCCCGGACCCAGGTCCCCGGGTCGTATCGGGTCGCTGCCCCGGGTACCAGTGTCGGGTGACATCCCCGGCCCCAGGACCCCGGGTCACGTGGGGACCCCGGACCCAGGTCACCTGGTCATGTCTGGTACCCAGCCTGATTCCCAGGTTCCGATGACCACCCCGGCACCAGGACCCCGCGTCACGTGGGGACACCGGCCACAGGTGACCGGGTCACGTGGGGACACCGGCCCCAGGTCAGTGGGTTACGTGGGGACCCCGGACCCAGGTCAGCGGGTCACGTGGGGACACCGGCAGCAGGACCCCGGGTCACGTGGGGACCCCGGACCCATGTCAGCGGGTCACGTGGGGACCCCGGCAGCAGGAGCCCGGGTCACGTGGGGACACCGGACCCAGGTCACCGGGTCACGTGGGGATCCCGGACCCAAGTCAGCGGGTCACGTGGGGACCCCGGCAGCAGGACCCCGGGACACGTGGGGACACCGGCCCCAGGTCACCGGGTCACGTGGGGACCCCGGCAGCAGGACCCCGGGACACGTGGGGACACCGGCCCCAGGTCACCGGGTCACGTGGGGACCCCGGACCCATGTCAGCGGGTCACGTGGGGACCCCGGACCCAGGTCACCTGGTCATGTCTGGTACCCAGCCTGGTTCCCAGGTTCCGATAACCACCCCGGCACCAGGACCCCGGGTCACGTGGGGACACCGGCCCCAGGTGACCGGGTCACGTGGGGACACCGGCCCCAGGTGACCGGGTCAGAGGGGACCCCGGACCCAGGTCAGCGGGTCACGTGGGGACCCCGGCCCCAGGTCAGCGGGTCACGTGGGGACACCGGGCCCAGGTCAGTGGGTCACGTGGGGACAGCGGACCCATGTCAGCGGGTCACGTGGGGACACCGGACCCAGGTCAGCGGGTCACGTGGGGACCCCGGCACCAGGACCCCGGGTCACGTGGGGACCCCGGCCCCAGGTCAGCGGGTCACGTGGGGACCCCGGCACCAGGACCCCGGGTCACGTGGGGACCCCGGCCCCAGGTCAGCGTGTCACGTGAGGACACCGGCCCCAGGTCAGCGGGTCACGTGGGGACCCCGGACCCAGGTCAGCGGGTCACGTGGGGACACCAGCCCCAGGTCCCCGGGTCACGTGGGGACCCCGGACCCAGGTCAGCGGGTCACGTGGGGACCCCGGCACCAGGACCCCGGGTCACGTGGGGACCCCGGCCCCAGGTCAGCGGGTCACGTGGGGACCCCGGACCCAGGTCACCTGGTCATTTCTGGTACCCAGCCTGGTTCCCAGGTTCCGATGACCACCCCGGCACCAGGACCCCAGGTCACGTGGGGACACCGGCCCCAGGTGACCGGGTCACGTGGGGACACTGGCCCCAGGTGACCGGGTCACTTGGGGACCCCGGACCCAGGTCAGCGGGTCACGTGGGGACACCGGCTCCAGGTCACCGGGTCAGGTCGGGACCCCGGACCCAGGTCGGGTCATGTCACGTCCCATGCCCGGGTCCCCGGCTTGGATTTTTACCCAGGCCCCGGGTCACAGGGTCATGTCGGCTCAACGGCCTGGGTACAACGGTCTGGTGACCACCCCGACCCCAGGTCCCCGGGTCATGACGGGACACCGGACCAAGTCCCCGAGTCCGGTCGACACCACAGCCCCAGGTCCCCGGGTCAGGTCGGCACCCCGGAACCAGGTCACCGGGTCATGTCGGGACCCAGCCCGGGTCCCCGGGACGGGTTTTTACCCAAGCCCCAGATCACCGGGTCCTGTCGGGACCCCGGCCCAGGTCCCCTGTACAGGTCGTTACCCCTGCCCCGGGTCACGTCGGGTCGCTGTCCCGTGTACCATTGTCAGGTGACCACCCCGGCCCCGGGAGACGGAGTCATACCGGTTCCCCGGCCCGGGTCCCCGGATCAGGTGGTTACCCTGGCCCCAGGTCACCGGGTCATGACGGGACACCGGACCAGGTCCCCGAGTCCGGTCGACACCACAGCCCCAGGTCCCCGGGTCAGGTCGGCACCCCGGAACCAGGTCACCGGGTCATGTCGGGACCCAGCCCGGGTCCCCGGGACGGGTTTTTACCCAAGCCCCAGATCACCGGGTCCTGTCGGGTCCCCGGCCCAGGTCCCCTGGACAGGTCGTTACCCCGGCCCCGGGTCACCGGGTCATGTCAAGTCGCTGTCCCGGGTACCAGTGTCAGGTGACCACCCCGGCCCCGGGAGACGGAGTCATACCGGGTCCCCGGCCCGGGCCCCTGGATCAGGTGGTTACCCTGGCCCCAGGTCACCGGGTCAGGTCGGGACCCCGGACCCAGGTCCCCGGGTCGTATCGGGTCGCTGCCCCGGGTACCAGTGTCGGGTGACATCCCCGGCCCCAGGTCCCCGGGTCACGTGGGGTCCCCGGCCCGGGTCCCCGGGTTGCATCGGGACACCAGCGAAGGATCACCGGGTCCTGTCGAGTCCCCGGCCCGGGTAACTTGGACAGGTCGTTAACCTTGCCCCGGGTCATGTCGCGCACCCGGCCTGGTTCCCAGGTTCCGGTGACCACCCCGGCATCAGGACCCTGGGTCACGTGGGGACACCGGCCCCAGGTCCGCGGGTCACGAGGGGACCCCGGCTCCAGGTCACCTCGTCATGTCTGGTACCCAGCCTGCTTCCCAGATTCCGATGAGCACCCCGGCACCAGGACCCCGGGTCACGTGGGGACCCGGGCACCAGGACCCCGGGTCACGTGGGGACCCCGGCCCCAGGTCAGCAGGTCACGTGGGGACCCCGGCACCAGGATCCCGGGTCACGTGGGGACCCCGGCCCCAGGTCAGCGGGTCACGTGGGGACCCCGGACCCAGGTCACCTGGTCATGTCTGGTACCCAGCCTGGTTCCCAGGTTCCGATGACCACCCCGGCCCCAGGTGACCGGGTCACGTGGGGACACCGGCCCCAGGTGACCGGGTCAGAGGGGACCCCGGACCCAGGTCAGCGGGTCACGTGGGGACACCGGCTCCAGGTCACCGGGTCAGGTCGGGACCCCGGACCCAGGTCGGGTCATGTCACGTCCCATGCCCGGGTCCCCGGGTTGGATTTTTACCCAGGCCCCGGGTCACAGGGTCATGTCGGCTCAACGGCCTGGGTACAACGGTCTGGTGACCACCCCGACCCCAGGTCCCCGGGTCATGACGGGACACCGGACCAGGTCCCCGAGTCCGGTCGACACCACAGCCCCAGGTCCCCGGGTCAGGTCGGCACCCCGGAACCAGATCTCCGGGTCCTGTCGGGTCCCCGGCCCAGGTCCCCTGGACAGGTCGTTACCCCGGCCCCGGGTAACCGGGTCATGTCAAGTCGCTGTCCCGGGTACCAGTGTCAGGTGACCACCCCGGCCCCGGGAGACGGAGTCATACCGGGTCCCCGGCCCAGGTCCCCGGGTCAGGTGGTTACCCTGGCCCCAGGTCACCGGGTCAGGTCGGGACCCCGGACCCAGGTCCCCGGGTCGTATCGGGTCGCTGCCCCGGGTACCAGTGTCGGGTGACATCCCCAGCCCCAGGTCCCCGGGTCACGTGGGGTCCCCGGCCCGGGTCCCCGGGTTGCATCGGGACACCAGCGAAGGATCACCGGGTCCTGTCGGGTCCCCGGCCCGGGTCCCCTGGACAGGTCGTTAACCCGGCCCCGGGTCACCGGGTCATGTCGCGCACCCGGCCTGGTTCCCAGGTTCCGGTGACCACCCCGGCATCAGGACCCTGGGTCACGTGGGGACACCGGCCCCAGGTCAGCGGGTCACGTGGGGACCCCGGCCCCAGGTCACCTGGTCATGTCTGGTACCCAGCCTGGTTCCCAGGTTCCGATGACCACCCCGGCACCAGGACCCCGGGTCACGTGGGGACACCGGCCCCAGGTGACCGGGTCACGTGGGGACCCCGGCACCAGGACCCCGGGTCACGTGGGGACCCCGGCCCCAGGTCAGCGTGTCACGTGGGGACACCGGCCCCAGGTCAGCGGGTCACGTGGGGACCCCGGACCCAGGTCAGCGGGTCACGTGGGGACACCAGCCCCAGGTCCCCGGGTCACGTGGGGACCCCGGCCCCAGGTCAGCGGGTCAGGTGGGGACCCCAGCACCAGGACCCCGGGTCACGTGGGGACCCCGGCCCCAGGTCAGCGGGTCACGTGGGGACCCCGGACCCAGGTCACCTGGTCATGTCTGGTACCCAGCCTGGTTCCCAGGTTCCGATGACCACCCCGGCACCAGGACCCCAGGTCACGTGGGGACACCAGCCCCAGGTGACCGGGTCACGTGGGGACACCGGCCCCAGGTGACCGGGTCACTTGGGGACCCCGGACCCAGGTCAGCGGGTCACGTGGGGACCCCGGCACCAGGACCCCGGGTCACGTGGGGACCCCGGCCCCAGGTCAGCGGGTCACGTGGGGACCCCGGCACCAGGACCCCGGGTCACGTGGGGACCCCGGCCCCAGGTCAGCGTGTCACGTGAGGACACTGGCCCCAGGTCAGCGGGTCACGTGGGGACCCCGGACCCAGGTCAGCGGGTCACGTGGGGACACCAGCCCCAGGTCCCCGGGTCACGTGGGGACCCCGGACCCAGGTCAGCGGGTCACGTGGGGACCCCGGCACCAGGACCCCGGGTCACGTGGGGACCCCGGCCCCAGGTCAGCGGGTCACGTGGGGACCCCGGACCCAGGTCACCTGGTCATTTCTGGTACCCAGCCTGGTTCCCAGGTTCCGATGACCACCCCGGCACCAGGACCCCAGGTCACGTGGGGACACCGGCCCCAGGTGACCGGGTCACGTGGGGACACTGGCCCCAGGTGACCGGGTCACTTGGGGACCCCGGACCCAGGTCAGCGGGTCACGTGGGGACACCGGCTCCAGGTCACCGGGTCAGGTCGGGACCCCGGACCCAGGTCGGGTCATGTCACGTCCCATGCCCGGGTCCCCGGCTTGGATTTTTACCCAGGCCCCGGGTCACAGGGTCATGTCGGCTCAACGGCCTGGGTACAACGGTCTGGTGACCACCCCGACCCCAGGTCCCCGGGTCATGACGGGACACCGGACCAAGTCCCCGAGTCCGGTCGACACCACAGCCCCAGGTCCCCGGGTCAGGTCGGCACCCCGGAACCAGGTCACCGGGTCATGTCGGGACCCAGCCCGGGTCCCCGGGACGGGTTTTTACCCAAGCCCCAGATCACCGGGTCCTGTCGGGACCCCGGCCCAGGTCCCCTGTACAGGTCGTTACCCCTGCCCCGGGTCACGTCGGGTCGCTGTCCCGTGTACCATTGTCAGGTGACCACCCCGGCCCCGGGAGACGGAGTCATACCGGTTCCCCGGCCCGGGTCCCCGGATCAGGTGGTTACCCTGGCCCCAGGTCACCGGGTCATGACGGGACACCGGACCAGGTCCCCGAGTCCGGTCGACACCACAGCCCCAGGTCCCCGGGTCAGGTCGGCACCCCGGAACCAGGTCACCGGGTCATGTCGGGACCCAGCCCGGGTCCCCGGGACGGGTTTTTACCCAAGCCCCAGATCACCGGGTCCTGTCGGGTCCCCGGCCCAGGTCCCCTGGACAGGTCGTTACCCCGGCCCCGGGTCACCGGGTCATGTCAAGTCGCTGTCCCGGGTACCAGTGTCAGGTGACCACCCCGGCCCCGGGAGACGGAGTCATACCGGGTCCCCGGCCCGGGCCCCTGGATCAGGTGGTTACCCTGGCCCCAGGTCACCGGGTCAGGTCGGGACCCCGGACCCAGGTCCCCGGGTCGTATCGGGTCGCTGCCCCGGGTACCAGTGTCGGGTGACATCCCCGGCCCCAGGTCCCCGGGTCACGTGGGGTCCCCGGCCCGGGTCCCCGGGTTGCATCGGGACACCAGCGAAGGATCACCGGGTCCTGTCGAGTCCCCGGCCCGGGTAACTTGGACAGGTCGTTAACCTTGCCCCGGGTCATGTCGCGCACCCGGCCTGGTTCCCAGGTTCCGGTGACCACCCCGGCATCAGGACCCTGGGTCACGTGGGGACACCGGCCCCAGGT
Source organism: Somateria mollissima (assembly GCA_951411735.1). Lineage (NCBI taxonomy): Eukaryota > Metazoa > Chordata > Aves > Anseriformes > Anatidae > Somateria > Somateria mollissima. The sequence continues at coordinate 232,277 of CATOCB010000002.1, forward strand.
CCGCGGGTCACGTGGGGACCCCGGCTCCAGGTCACCTCGTCATGTCTGGTACCCAGCCTGCTTCCCAGATTCCGATGAGCACCCCGGCACCAGGACCCCGGGTCACGTGGGGACCCGGGCACCAGGACCCCGGGTCACGTGGGGACCCCGGCCCCAGGTCAGCAGGTCACGTGGGGACCCCGGCACCAGGATCCCGGGTCACGTGGGGACCCCGGCCCCAGGTCAGCGGGTCACGTGGGGACCCCGGACCCAGGTCACCTGGTCATGTCTGGTACCCAGCCTGGTTCCCAGGTTCCGATGACCACCCCGGCCCCAGGTGACCGGGTCACGTGGGGACACCGGCCCCAGGTGACCGGGTCAGAGGGGACCCCGGACCCAGGTCAGCGGGTCACGTGGGGACACCGGCTCCAGGTCACCGGGTCAGGTCGGGACCCCGGACCCAGGTCGGGTCATGTCACGTCCCATGCCCGGGTCCCCGGGTTGGATTTTTACCCAGGCCCCGGGTCACAGGGTCATGTCGGCTCAACGGCCTGGGTACAACGGTCTGGTGACCACCCCGACCCCAGGTCCCCGGGTCATGACGGGACACCGGACCAAGTCCCCGAGTCCGGTCGACACCACAGCCCCAGGTCCCCGGGTCAGGTCGGCACCCCGGAACCAGATCTCCGGGTCCTGTCGGGTCCCCGGCCCAGGTCCCCTGGACAGGTCGTTACCCCGGCCCCGGGTAACCGGGTCATGTCAAGTCGCTGTCCCGGGTACCAGTGTCAGGTGACCACCCCGGCCCCGGGAGACGGAGTCATACCGGGTCCCCGGCCCAGGTCCCCGGGTCAGGTGGTTACCCTGGCCCCAGGTCACCGGGTCAGGTCGGGACCCCGGACCCAGGTCCCCGGGTCGTATCGGGTCGCTGCCCCGGGTACCAGTGTCGGGTGACATCCCCAGCCCCAGGTCCCCGGGTCACGTGGGGTCCCCGGCCCGGGTCCCCGGGTTGCATCGGGACACCAGCGAAGGATCACCGGGTCCTGTCGGGTCCCCGGCCCGGGTCCCCTGGACAGGTCGTTAACCCGGCCCCGGGTCACCGGGTCATGTCGCGCACCCGGCCTGGTTCCCAGGTTCCGGTGACCACCCCGGCATCAGGACCCTGGGTCACGTGGGGACACCGGCCCCAGGTCAGCGGGTCACGTGGGGACCCCGGCCCCAGGTCACCTGGTCATGTCTGGTACCCAGCCTGGTTCCCAGGTTCCGATGACCACCCCGGCACCAGGACCCCGGGTCACGTGGGGACACCGGCCCCAGGTGACCGGGTCACGTGGGGACCCCGGCACCAGGACCCCGGGTCACGTGGGGACCCCGGCCCCAGGTCAGCGTGTCACGTGGGGACACCGGCCCCAGGTCAGCGGGTCACGTGGGGACCCCGGACCCAGGTCAGCGGGTCACGTGGGGACACCAGCCCCAGGTCCCCGGGTCACGTGGGGACCCCGGCCCCAGGTCAGCGGGTCAGGTGGGGACCCCAGCACCAGGACCCCGGGTCACGTGGGGACCCCGGCCCCAGGTCAGCGGGTCACGTGGGGACCCCGGACCCAGGTCACCTGGTCATGTCTGGTACCCAGCCTGGTTCCCAGGTTCCGATGACCACCCCGGCACCAGGACCCCAGGTCACGTGGGGACACCAGCCCCAGGTGACCGGGTCACGTGGGGACACCGGCCCCAGGTGACCGGGTCACTTGGGGACCCCGGACCCAGGTCAGCGGGTCACGTGGGGACACCGGCTCCAGGTCACCTGGTCAGGTCGGGACCCCGGACCCAGGTCGGGTCATGTCACGTCCCATGCCCGGGTCCCCGGGTTGGATTTTTACCCAGGCCCCGGGTCACAGGGTCATGTCGGCTCAACGGCCTGGGTACAACGGTCTGGTGACCACCCCGACCCCAGGTCCCCGGGTCATGACGGGCCACCGGACCAAGTCCCCGAGTCCGGTCGACACCACAGCCCCAGGTCCCCGGGTCAGGTCGGCACCCCGGAACCAGGTCACCGGGTCATGTCGGGACCCAGCCCGGGTCCCCGGGACGGGTTTTTACCCAAGCCCCAGATCACCGGGTCCTGTCGGGACCCCGGCCCAGGTCCCCTGTACAGGTCGTTACCCCTGCCCCGGGTCACGTCGGGTCGCTGTCCCGTGTACCATTGTCAGGTGACCACCCCGGCCCCGGGAGACGGAGTCATACCGGTTCCCCGGCCCGGGTCCCCGGATCAGGTGGTTACCCTGGCCCCAGGTCACCGGGTCATGACGGGACACCGGACCAGGTCCCCGAGTCCGGTCGACACCACAGCCCCAGGTCACCGGGTCAGGTCGGCACCCCGGAACCAGGTCACCGGGTCATGTCGGGACCCAGCCCGGGTCCCCGGGACGGGTTTTTACCCAAGCCCCAGATCACCGGGTCCTGTCGGGTCCCCGGCCCAGGTCCCCTGGACAGGTCGTTACCCCGGCCCCGGGTCACCGGGTCATGTCAAGTCGCTGTCCCGGGTACCAGTGTCAGGTGACCACCCCGGCCCCGGGAGACGGAGTCATACCGGGTCCCCGGCCCGGGCCCCTGGATCAGGTGGTTACCCTGGCCCCAGGTCACCGGGTCAGGTCGGGACCCCGGACCCAGGTCCCCGGGTCGTATCGGGTCGCTGCCCCGGGTACCAGTGTCGGGTGACATCCCCAGCCCCAGGTCCCCGGGTCACGTGGGGTCCCCGGCCCGGGTCCCCGGGTTGCATCGGGACACCAGCGAAGGATCACCGGGTCCTGTCGGGTCCCCGGCCCGGGTCCCCTGGACAGGTCGTTAACCCGGCCCCGGGTCATGTCGCGCACCCGGCCTGGTTCCCTGGTTCCGGTGACCACCCCGGCATCAGGACCCTGGGTCACGTGGGGACACCGGCCCCAGGTCAGCGGGTCATGTGGGGACCCCGGCTCCAGGTCACCTGGTCATGTCTGGTACCCAGCCTGCTTCCCAGGTTCCGATGAGCACCCCGGCACCAGGACCCCGGGTCACGTGGGGACACCAGCCCCAGGTGACCGGGTCACGTGGGGACACCGGCCCCAGGTGACCGGGTCAGAGGGGACCCCGGACCCAGGTCAGCGGGTCACGTGGGGACACCGGCCCCAGTTCACCGGGTCAGGTCGGGACCCCGGACCCAGGTCCCCGGGTCGTATCGGGTCGCTGCCCCGGGTACCAGTGTCGGGTGACATCCCCGGCCCCAGGACCCCGGGTCACGTGGGGACCCCGGACCCAGGTCACCTGGTCATGTCTGGTACCCAGCCTGATTCCCAGGTTCCGATGACCACCCCGGCACCAGGACCCCGCGTCACGTGGGGACACCGGCCACAGGTGACCGGGTCACGTGGGGACACCGGCCCCAGGTCAGTGGGTTACGTGGGGACCCCGGACCCAGGTCAGCGGGTCACGTGGGGACACCGGCAGCAGGACCCCGGGTCACGTGGGGACCCCGGACCCATGTCAGCGGGTCACGTGGGGACCCCGGCAGCAGGAGCCCGGGTCACGTGGGGACACCGGACCCAGGTCACCGGGTCACGTGGGGATCCCGGACCCAAGTCAGCGGGTCACGTGGGGACACCGGACCCAGGTCCCCGGGTCACGTGGGGACCCCGGACCCAGGTCAGCGGGTCACGTGGGGACCCCGGCAGCAGGACCCCGGGACACGTGGGGACACCGGCCCCAGGTCACCGGGTCACGTGGGGACCCCGGACCCATGTCAGCGGGTCACGTGGGGACCCCGGACCCAGGTCACCTGGTCATGTCTGGTACCCAGCCTGGTTCCCAGGTTCCGATAACCACCCCGGCACCAGGACCCCGGGTCACGTGGGGACACCGGCCCCAGGTGACCGGGTCACGTGGGGACACCGGCCCCAGGTGACCGGGTCAGAGGGGACCCCGGACCCAGGTCAGCGGGTCACGTGGGGACCCCGGCCCCAGGTCAGCGGGTCACGTGGGGACACCGGGCCCAGGTCAGTGGGTCACGTGGGGACAGCGGACCCATGTCAGCGGGTCACGTGGGGACACCGGACCCAGGTCAGCGGGTCACGTGGGGACCCCGGCACCAGGACCCCGGGTCACGTGGGGACCCCGGCCCCAGGTCAGCGGGTCACGTGGGGACCCCGGCACCAGGACCCCGGGTCACGTGGGGACCCCGGCCCCAGGTCAGCGTGTCACGTGAGGACACCGGCCCCAGGTCAGCGGGTCACGTGGGGACCCCGGACCCAGGTCAGCGGGTCACGTGGGGACACCAGCCCCAGGTCCCCGGGTCACGTGGGGACCCCGGACCCAGGTCAGCGGGTCACGTGGGGACCCCGGCACCAGGACCCCGGGTCACGTGGGGACCCCGGCCCCAGGTCAGCGGGTCACGTGGGGACCCCGGACCCAGGTCACCTGGTCATTTCTGGTACCCAGCCTGGTTCCCAGGTTCCGATGACCACCCCGGCACCAGGACCCCAGGTCACGTGGGGACACCGGCCCCAGGTGACCGGGTCACGTGGGGACACCGGCCCCAGGTGACCGGGTCACTTGGGGACCCCGGACCCAGGTCAGCGGGTCACGTGGGGACACCGGCTCCAGGTCACCGGGTCAGGTCGGGACCCCGGACCCAGGTCGGGTCATGTCACGTCCCATGCCCGGGTCCCCGGGTTGGATTTTTACCCAGGCCCCGGGTCACAGGGTCATGTCGGCTCAACGGCCTGGGTACAACGGTCTGGTGACCACCCCGACCCCAGGTCCCCGGGTCATGACGGGACACCGGACCAAGTCCCCGAGTCCGGTCGACACCACAGCCCCAGGTCCCCGGGTCAGGTCGGCACCCCGGAACCAGGTCACCGGGTCATGTCGGGACCCAGCCCGGGTCCCCGGGACGGGTTTTTACCCAAGCCCCAGATCACCGGGTCCTGTCGGGACCCCGGCCCAGGTCCCCTGTACAGGTCGTTACCCCTGCCCCGGGTCACGTCGGGTCGCTGTCCCGTGTACCATTGTCAGGTGACCACCCCGGCCCCGGGAGACGGAGTCATACCGGTTCCCCGGCCCGGGTCCCCGGATCAGGTGGTTACCCTGGCCCCAGGTCACCGGGTCATGACGGGACACCGGACCAGGTCCCCGAGTCCGGTCGACACCACAGCCCCAGGTCCCCGGGTCAGGTCGGCACCCCGGAACCAGGTCACCGGGTCATGTCGGGACCCAGCCCGGGTCCCCGGGACGGGTTTTTACCCAAGCCCCAGATCACCGGGTCCTGTCGGGTCCCCGGCCCAGGTCCCCTGGACAGGTCGTTACCCCGGCCCCGGGTCACCGGGTCATGTCAAGTCGCTGTCCCGGGTACCAGTGTCAGGTGACCACCCCGGCCCCGGGAGACGGAGTCATACCGGGTCCCCGGCCCGGGCCCCTGGATCAGGTGGTTACCCTGGCCCCAGGTCACCGGGTCAGGTCGGGACCCCGGACCCAGGTCCCCGGGTCGTATCGGGTCGCTGCCCCGGGTACCAGTGTCGGGTGACATCCCCGGCCCCAGGTCCCCGGGTCACGTGGGGTCCCCGGCCCGGGTCCCCGGGTTGCATCGGGACACCAGCGAAGGATCACCGGGTCCTGTCGAGTCCCCGGCCCGGGTAACTTGGACAGGTCGTTAACCTTGCCCCGGGTCATGTCGCGCACCCGGCCTGGTTCCCAGGTTCCGGTGACCACCCCGGCATCAGGACCCTGGGTCACGTGGGGACACCGGCCCCAGGTCCGCGGGTCACGTGGGGACCCCGGCTCCAGGTCACCTCGTCATGTCTGGTACCCAGCCTGCTTCCCAGATTCCGATGAGCACCCCGGCACCAGGACCCCGGGTCACGTGGGGACCCGGGCACCAGGACCCCGGGTCACGTGGGGACCCCGGCCCCAGGTCAGCAGGTCACGTGGGGACCCCGGCACCAGGATCCCGGGTCACGTGGGGACCCCGGCCCCAGGTCAGCGGGTCACGTGGGGACCCCGGACCCAGGTCACCTGGTCATGTCTGGTACCCAGCCTGGTTCCCAGGTTCCGATGACCACCCCGGCCCCAGGTGACCGGGTCACGTGGGGACACCGGCCCCAGGTGACCGGGTCAGAGGGGACCCCGGACCCAGGTCAGCGGGTCACGTGGGGACACCGGCCCCAGTTCACCGGGTCAGGTCGTGTCCCCGGACCCAGGTCAGCGGGTCATGTCACGTCCCATGCCCGGGTCCCCGGCTTGGATTTTTACCCAGGCCCCGGGTCACAGGGTCATGTCGGGTCAACGGCCTGGGTACAACGGTCTGGTGACCACCCCGACCCCAGGTCCCCGGGTCATGACGGGACACCGGACCAGGTCCCCGAGTCCGGTCGACACCACAGCCCCAGGTCCCCGGGTCAGGTCGGCACCCCGGAACCAGATCTCCGGGTCCTGTCGGGTCCCCGGCCCAGGTCCCCTGGACAGGTCGTTACCCCGGCCCCGGGTCACCGGGTCATGTCGGGTCGCTGTCCCGGGTACCAGTGTCAGGTGACCACCCCGGCCCCGGGAGACGGAGTCATACCGGGTCCCCGGCCCGGGTCCCCGGATCAGGTGGTTACCCTGGCCCCAGGTCACCGGGTCCTGACGGGTCACCGGCCCGGGTCCCCTGGACAGGTCGTTAACCCGGCCCCGGGTCACCGGGTCATGTCGCGCACCCGGCCTGGTTCCCAGGTTCCGTTGACCACCCCGGCACCAGGACCCCGGGTCACGTGGGGACACCGGCCACAGGTCACCGGGTCACGTGGGGACCCCGGACCCATGTCAGCGGGTCACGTGGGGACACCGGACCCAGGTCAGCGGGTCACGTGGGGACCCCGGCAGCAGGACTCCGGGTCACGTGGGGACACCGGACCCAGGTCAGCGGGTCACGTGGGGACACCGGACCCAGGTCAGTGGGTCACGTGGGGACTCCGACACCAGGACCCCGGGTCACGTGGGGACACCGGACCCAGGTCCCCGGGTCACGTGGGGACACCGGACCCATGTCAGCAGGTCACGTGGGGACCCCGGCACCAGGACCCCGGGTCACGTGGGGACACCGGCCCCAGGTCAGCGGGTCACGTGGGGACCCCGGCACCAGGACCCCGGGTCACGTGGGGACCCCGGCCCCAGGTCAGCGGGTCACGTGGGGACACCGGACCCAGGACAGTGGGTCACGTGGGGACAGCGGACCCATGTCAGCGGGTCACGTGGGGACACCGGATCCAGGTCGGGTCATGTCACGTCCCATGCCCGGGTCCCCGGGTTGGATTTTTACCCAGGCCCCGGGTCACAGGGTCATGTCGGGTCAACGGCCTGGGTACAAGGGTCTGGTGACCACCCCGACCCCAGGTCCCCGGGTCATGACGGGCCACCGGACCAAGTCCCCGAGTCCGGTCGACACCACAGCCCCAGGTCCCCGGGTCAGGTCGGCACCCCGGAACCAGGTCACCGGGTCATGTCGGGACCCAGCCCGGGTCCCCGGGACGGGTTTTTACCCAAGCCCCAGATCACCGGGTCCTGTCGGGACCCCGGCCCAGGTCCCCTGTACAGGTCGTTACCCCTGCCCCGGGTCACGTCGGGTCGCTGTCCCGGGTACCAGTGTCAGGTGACCACCCCGGCCCCGGGAGACGGAGTCATACCGGTTCCCCGGCCCGGGTCCCCGGATCAGGTGGTTACCCTGGCCCCAGGTCCCCGGGTCATGACGGGACACCGGACCAGGTCCCCGAGTCCGGTCGACACCACAGCCCCAGGTCACCGGGTCAGGTCGGCACCCCGGAACCAGGTCACCGGGTCATGTCGGGACCCAGCCAGGGTCCCCGGGACGGGTTTTTACCCAAGCCCCAGATCACCGGGTCCTGTCGGGTCCCCGGCCCAGGTCCCCTGGACAGGTCGTTACCCCGGCCCCGGGTCACCGGGTCATGTCAAGTCGCTGTCCTGGGTACCAGTGTCAGGTGACCACCCCAGCCCCGGGAGACGGAGTCATACCGGGTCCCCGGCCCGGGTCCCCGGGTCAGGTGGTTACCCTGGCCTCAGGTCACCGGGTCAGGTCGGGACCCCGGACCCAGGTCCCCGGGTCGTATCGGGTCGCTGCCCCGGGTACCAGTGTCGGGTGACATCCCCGGCCCAAGGACCCCGGGTCACGTGGGGACCCCGGCCCCAGGTCACCTGGTCATGTCTGGTACCCAGCCTGATTCCCAGGTTCCGATGACCACCCCGGCACCAGGACCCCGCGTCACGTGGGGACACCGGCCACAGGTGACCGGGTCACGTGGGGACACCGGCCCCAGGTCAGTGGGTTACGTGGGGACCCCGGACCCAGGTCAGCGGGTCACGTGGGGACACCGGCAGCAGGACCCCGGGTCACGTGGGGACCCCGGCCCCAGGTCACCGGGTCACGTGGGGACCCCGGACCCATGTCAGCGGGTCACGTGGGGACACCGGACCCAGGTCAGCGGGTCACTTGGGGACCCCGGCAGCTGGACCCCGGGTCACGTGGGGACACCGGACCCAGGTCAGCGGGTCACGTGGGGACACCGGACCCAGGTCAGCGGGTCACGTGGGGACTCCGGCACCAGGACCCCGGGTCACGTGGGGACACCGGACCCAGGTCCCCGGGTCACGTGGGGACACCGGACCCAGGTCACCGGGTCACGTGGGGACCCCGGCACCAGGACCCCGGGTCACGTGGGGACACCGGCCCCAGGTGACCGGGTCACGTGGGGACACCGGCCCCAGGTCAGCGGGTCACGTGGGGACCCCAGACCCATGTCAGCGGGTCACGTGGGGACACCGGACCCAGGTCAGTGGGTCACGTGGGGACACCAGACCCAGGTCCCCGGGTCACGTGGGGACACCGGACCCAGTTCAGCGGGTCACGTGGGGACTCCGGCACCAGGTGACCGGGTCACGTGGGGACACCGGCCCCAGGTCACCGGGTCACTTGGGGACCCCGGACCCAGGTCAGCGGGTCACGTGGGGACACCGGACCCAGGTCAGCGGGTCAGGTCGTGTCCCCGGACCCAGGTCAGCGGGTCATGTCACGTCCCATGCCCGGGTCCCCGGGTTGGATTTTTACCCAGGCCCCGGGTCATAGGGTCATGTCGGCTCAACGGCCTGGGTACAACGGTCTGGTGACCACCCCGACCCCAGGTCCCCGGGTCATGACGGGACACCGGACCAAGTCCCCGAGTCCGGTCGACACCACAGCCCCAGGTCCCCGGGTCAGGTCGGCACCCCGGAACCAGGTCACCGGGTCATGTCGGGACCCAGCCCGGGTCCCCGGGACGGGTTTTTACCCAAGCCCCAGATCACCGGGTCCTGTCGGGACCCCGGCCCAGGTCCCCTGGACAGGTCGTTACCCCGGCCCCGGGTCACCGGGTCATGTCTGGTCGCTGCCCCTGGTACCAGTGTCGGGTGACATCCCCGGCCCCAGGACCCCGGGTCACGTGGGGACCCCGGACCCAGGTCAGCGGGTCACTTGGGGACACCGGACCCAGGTCAGCGGGTCACGTGGGGACTCCGGCCCCAGGTCAGCGGGTCACGTGGGGACCCCGACAGCAGGACCCCGGGTCACGTGGCGACACCGGACCCAGGTCAGCGGGTCACGTGGGGACACCGGACTCAGGTCAGCGGGTCACGTGGGGACCCCGGCACCAGGACCCCGGGTCACGTGGGGACCCCGGCCCCAGGTCAGCAGGTCACGTGGGGACCCCGGCACCAGGATCCCGGGTCACGTGGGGACCCCGGCCCCAGGTCAGCGGGTCACGTGGGGACCCCGGACCCAGGTCACCTGGTCATGTCTTGTACCCAGCCTGGTTCCCAGGTTCCGATGACCACCCCGGCCCCAGGTGACCGGGTCACGTGGGGACACCGGCCCCAGGTGACCGGGTCAGAGGGGACCCCGGACCCAGGTCAGCGGGTCACGTGGGGACACCGGCCCCAGTTCACCGGGTCAGGTCGTGTCCCCGGACCCAGGTCAGCGGGTCATGTCCCGTCCCATGCCCGGGTCCCCGGCTTGGATTTTTACCCAGGCCCCGGGTCACAGGGTCATGTCGGGTCAACGGCCTGGGTACAACGGTCTGGTGACCACCCCGACCCCAGGTCCCCGGGTCATGACGGGACACCGGACCAGGTCCCCGAGTCCGGTCGACACCACAGCCCCAGGTCCCCGGGTCAGGTCGGCACCCCGGAACCAGATCTCCGGGTCCTGTCGGGTCCCCGGCCCAGGTCCCCTGGACAGGTCGTTACCCCGGCCCCGGGTAACCGGGTCATGTCAAGTCGCTGTCCCGGGTACCAGTGTCAGGTGACCACCCCGGCCCCGGGAGACGGAGTCATACCGGGTCCCCGGCCCGGGTCCCCGGGTCAGGTGGTTACCCTGGCCCCAGGTCACCGGGTCAGGTCGGGACCCCGGACCCAGGTCCCCGGGTCGTATCGGGTCGCTGCCCCGGGTACCAGTGTCGGGTGACATCCCCGGCCCCACGTCCCCGGGTCACGTGGGGTCCCCGGCCCGGGTCCCCGGGTTGCATCGGGACACCAGCGAAGGATCACCGGGTCCTGTCGGGTCCCCGGCCCGGGTCCCCTGGACAGGTCGTTAACCCGGCCCCGGGTCACCGGGTCATGTCGCGCACCCGGCCTGGTTCCCAGGTTCCGGTGACCACCCCGGCATCAGGACCCTGGGTCACGTGGGGACACCGGCCCCAGGTCAGCGGGTCACGTGGGGACCCCGGCCCCAGGTCACCTGGTCATGTCTGGTACCCAGCCTGGTTCCCAGGTTCCGATGACCACCCCGGCACCAGGACCCCGGGTCACGTGGGGACACCGGCCCCAGGTGACCGGGTCACGTGGGGACCCCGGCACCAGGACCCCGGGTCACGTGGGGACCCCGGCCCCAGGTCAGCGGGTCACGTGGGGACCCCGGACCCAGGTCAGCGGGTCACATGGGGACACCGGCCCCAGTTCACCGGGTCAGGTCGGGACCCCGGACTCAGGTCAGCGGGTCATGTCACGTCCCATGCCCGGGTCCCCGGGTTGGATTTTTACCCAGGCCCCGGGTCACAGGGTCATGTCGGGTCAACGGCCTGGGTACAACGGTCTGGTGACCACCCCGACCCCAGGTCCCCGGGTCATGACGGGACACCGGACCAGGTCCCCGAGTCCGGTCGACACCACAGCCCCAGTTCCCCGGGTCAGGTCGGCACCCCGGAACCAGGTCACCGGGTCATGTCGGGACCCAGCCCGGGTCCCCGGGACGGGTTTTTACCCAAGCCCCAGATCACCGGGTCCTGTCGGGTCCCCGGCCCAGGTCCCCTGGACAGGTCGTTACCCCGGCCCCGGGTCACCGGGTCATGTCAAGTCGCTGTCCCGGGTACCAGTGTCAGGTGACCACCCCGGCCCCGGGAGACGGAGTCATACCGGGTCCCCGGCCCGGGTCCCCGGATCAGGTGGTTACCCTGGCCCCAGGTCACCGGGTCATGTCGCGACCCCGGACCCAGGTCCCCGGGTTGTATCGGGTCGCTGCCCCGGGTACCAGTGTCGGGTGACATCCCCGGCCCCAGGTCCCTGGGTCACGTGGGGTCCCCGGCCCTAGGTCAGCGGGTCACGTGGGGACCCCGGCCCCAGGTCACCTGGTCATGTCTGGTACCCAGCCTGATTCCCAGGTTCCGATGACCACCCCGGCACCAGGACCCCGGGTCACGTGGGGACACCGGCCCCAGGTGACCGGGTCACGTGGGGACACCGGCCCCAGGTGACCGGGTCACGTGGGGACCCCGGCCCCAGGTCAGCGGGTCACGTGGGTACACCGGCAGCAGGACCCCGGGTCACGTGGGGACCCCGGACCCAGGACAGCGATTCACGTGGGGACCCCGGCAGCAGGACCCCGGGTCAGGTGGGGACACCGGCCCCAGGTGACCGGGTCACGTGGGGATCCCGGACCCAAGTCAGCGGGTCACGTTGGGACACCGGACCCAGGTCCCCGGGTCACGTGGGGACTCCGGACCCAGGTCAGCGGGTCACGTGGGGACCCCGGCACCAGGACCCCGGGTCACGTGGGGACACCGGACCCAGGTCAGCGGGTCACGTGGGGACACCAGACCCAGGTCCCCGGGTCACGTGGGGACCCCGGCACCAGGACCCCGGGTCATGTGGGGACCCCGGACCCAGGTCAGCGGGTCACGTGGGGACCCCGGCACCAGGACCCCGGGTCATGTGGGGACCCCGGCCCCAGGTCAGCGGGTCACGTGGGGACACCGGCGCCAGGTCAGCGGGTCACGTGGGGACCCCGGACCCATGTCAGCGGGTCACGTAGGGACACCGGACCCAGGTCCCCGGGTCACGTGGGGACACCAGACCCAGGTCAGCGGGTCACGTGGGGACCCCGGCACCAGGACCCCGGGTCACGTGGGGACCCCGGCCCCAGGTCAGCGGGTCACGTGGGGACCCCGGCACCAGGACCCCGGGTCACGTGGGGACCCCGGCCCCAGGTCAGCGGGTCACGTGGGGACACCGGCCCCAGGTCAGCGGGTCACGTGGGGACCCCGGACCCAGGTCAGCGGGTCACGTGGGGACACCAGCCCCAGGTCCCCGGGTCACGTGGGGACCCCGGCCCCAGGTCAGCGGGTCACGTGGGGACCCCGGCACCAGGACCCCGGGTCACGTGGGGACCCCGGCCCCAGGTCAGCGGGTCACGTGGGGACCCCGGACCCAGGTCACCTGGTCATGTCTGGTACCCAGCCTAGTTCCCAGGTTCCGATGACCACCCCGGCACCAGGACCCCGGGTCACGTGGGGACACCGGCCCCAGGTGACCGGGTCACGTGGGGACACCGGCCCCAGGTCAGCGGGTCACTTGGGGACCCCGGACCCAGGTCAGCGGGTCACGTGGGGACACCGGCTCCAGGTCACCAGGTCAGGTCGGGACCCCGGACCCAGGTCGGGTCATGTCACGTCCCATGCCCGGGTCCCCGGGTTGGATTTTTACCCAGGCCCCGGGTCACAGGGTCATGTCGGGTCAACGGCCTGGGTACAACGGTCTGGTGACCACCCCGACCCCAGGTCCCCGGGTCATGACGGGACACCGGACCAGGTCCCCGAGTCCGGTCGACACCACAGCCCCAGGTCCCCGGGTCAGGTCGGCACCCCGGAACCAGGTCACCGGGTCATGTCGGGACCCAGCCCGGGTCCCCGGGACGGGTTTTTACCCAAGCCCCAGATCACCGGGTCCTGTCGGGACCCCGGCCCAGGTCCCCTGTACAGGTCGTTACCCCTGCCCCGGGTCACGTCGGGTCGCTGTCCCGGGTACCAGTGTCAGGTGACCACCCCGGCCCCGGGAGACGGAGTCATACCGGCTCCCCGGCCCAGGTCCCCGGATCAGGTGGTTACCCTTACCCCAGGTCACCGGGTCAGGTCGGGACCCCGGACCCAGGTCAGCGGGTCACGTGGGGACACCGGCCCCAGGTCACCGGGTCATGACGGGACACCGGACCAGGTCCCCGAGTCCGGTCGACACCACAGCCCCAGGTCACCGGGTCAGGTCGGCACCCTGGAACCAGGTCACCGGGTCATGTCGGGACCCAGCCCGGGTCCCCGGGACGGGTTTTTACCCAAGCCCCAGATCACCGGGTCCTGTCGGGTCCCCGGCCCAGGTCCCCTGGACAGGTCGTTACCCCGGCCCCGGGTCACGTCGGGTCGCTGTCCCGGGTACCAGTGTCAGGTGACCACCCCGGCCCCGGGAGACGGAGTCATACCGGCTCCCCGGCCCGGGTCCCCGGATCAGGTGGTTACCCTGGCCCCAGGTCACCGGGTCAGGTCGGGACCCCGGACCCAGGTCCCCGGGTCGTATCGGGTCGCTGCCCCGGGTACCAGTGTCGGGTGACATCCCCAGCCCCAGGTCCCCGGGTCACGTGGGGTCCCCGGGTTGCATCGGGACACCAGCGAAGGATCACCGGGTCCTGTCGGGTCCCCGGCCCGGGTCCCCTGGACAGGTCGTTAACCCGGCCCCGGGTCACCGGGTCATGTCGCGCACCCGGCCTGGTTCCCAGGTGCCGGTGACCACCCCGGCATCAGGACCCTGGGTCACGTGGGGACACCGGCCCCAGGTCAGCGGGTCACGTGGGGACCCCGGCCCCAGGTCACCTGGTCATGTCTGGTACCCAGCCTGGTTCCCAGGTTCCGATGACCACCCCGGCACCAGGACCCCGGGTCACGTGGGGACACCGGCCCCAGGTGACCGGGTCACGTGGGGATCCCGGACCCAAGTCAGCGGGTCACGTGGGGACACCGGACCCAGGTCCCCGGGTCACGTGGGGACCCCGGACCCAGGTCAGCGGGTCACGTGGGGACCCCGGACCCATGTCAGCGGGTCACGTGGGGACCCCGGACCCAGGTCAGCGGGTCACGTGGGGACCCCGGCACCAGGACCCCGGGTCACGTGGGGACACCGGACCCAGGTCAGCGGGTCACGTGGGGACTCCGGCACCAGGACCCCGGGTCACGTGGGGACCCCGGACCCAGGTCCCCGGGTCACGTGGGGACCCCGGCACCAGGACCCCGGGTCATGTGGGGACCCCGGACCCAGGTCAGCGGGTCACGTGGGGACCCCGGCACCAGGAGCCCGGGTCACGTGGGGACCCCGGCCCCAGGTCAGCGGGTCACGTGGGGACACCGGCCCCAGGTCAGCGGGTCACGTGGGGACCCCGGACCCATGTCAGCGGGTCACGTGGGGACACCGGACCCAGGTCAGCGGGTCACGTGTGGACCCCGGCACCAGGACCCCGGGTCACGTGGGGACCCCGGCCCCAGGTCAGCGGGTCACGTGGGGACCCCGGCACCAGGACACCGGGTCACGTGGGGACCCCGGCCCCAGGTCAGCGGGTCACGTGGGGACACCGGCCCCAGGTCACCTGGTCATGTCTGGTACCCAGCCTGGTTCCCAGGTTCCGATGACCACCCCGGCACCAGGACCCCGGGTCACGTGGGGACACCGGCCCCAGGTGACCGGGTCACGTGGGGACACCGGCCCCAGGTCACCGGGTCACTTGGGGACCCCGGACCCAGGTCAGCGTGTCACGTGGGGACACCGGCTCCAGGTCACCGGGTCAGGTCGGGACCCCGGACCCAGGTCGGGTCATGTCACGTCCCATGCCCGGGTCCCCGGGTTGGATTTTTACCCAGGCCCCGGGTCACAGGGTCATGTCGGGTCAACGGCCTGGGTACAACGGTCTGGTGACCACCCCGACCCCAGGTCCCCGGGTCATGAAGGGACACCGGACCAGGTCCCCGAGTCCGGTCGACACCACAGCCCCAGGTCACCGGGTCAGGTCGGCACCCCGGAACCAGGTCACCGGGTCATGTCGGGACCCAGCCCGGGTCCCCGGGACGGGTTTTTACCCAAGCCCCAGATCACCGGGTCCTGTCGGGTCCCCGGCCCAGGTCCCCTGGACAGGTCGTTACCCCGGCCCCGGGTCACCGGGTCATGTCAAGTCGCTGTCCCGGGTACCAGTGTCAGGTGACCACCCCGGCCCCGGGAGACGGAGTCATACCGGGTCCCCGGCCCGGGTCCCCGGGTCAGGTGGTTACCCTGGCCCCAGGTCACCGGGTCAGGTCGGGACCCCGGACCCAGGTCCCCGGGTCGTATCGGGTCGCTGCCCTGGGTACCAGTGTCGGGTGACATCCCCAGCCCCAGGTCCCCGGGTCACGTGGGGTCCCCGGCCCGGGTCCCCGGGTTGCATCGGGACACCAGCGAAGGATCATCGGGTCCTGTCGGGTCCCCGGCCCGGGTCCCCTGGACAGGTCGTTAACCCGGCCCCGGGTCATGTCGCGCACCCGGCCTGGTTCCCAGGTTCCGGTGACCACCCCGGCATCAGGACCCTGGGTCACGTGGGGACACCGGCCCCAGGTCAGCGGGTCACGTGGGGACCCCGGCTCCAGGTCACCTGGTCATGTCTGGTACCCAGCCTGCTTCCCAGGTTCCGATGAGCACCCCGGCACCAGGACCCCGGGTCACGTGGGGACACCAGCCCCAGGTGACCGGGTCACGTGGGGACACCGGCCCCAGGTGACCGGGTCAGAGGGGACCCCGGACCCAGGTCAGCGGGTCACGTGGGGACACCGGCCCCAGTTCACCGGGTCAGGTCGGGACCCCGGACCCAGGTCCCCGGGTCGTATCGGGTCGCTGCCCCGGGTACCAGTGTCGGGTGACATCCCCGGCCCCAGGACCCCGGGTCACGTGGGGACCCCGGACCCAGGTCACCTGGTCATGTCTGGTACCCAGCCTGATTCCCAGGTTCCGATGACCACCCCGGCACCAGGACCCCGCGTCACGTGGGGACACCGGCCACAGGTGACCGGGTCACGTGGGGACACCGGCCCCAGGTCAGTGGGTTACGTGGGGACCCCGGACCCAGGTCAGCGGGTCACGTGGGGACACCGGCAGCAGGACCCCGGGTCACGTGGGGACCCCGGACCCATGTCAGCGGGTCACGTGGGGACCCCGGCAGCAGGAGCCCGGGTCACGTGGGGACACCGGACCCAGGTCACCGGGTCACGTGGGGATCCCGGACCCAAGTCAGCGGGTCACGTGGCGACACCGGACCCAGGTCCCCGGGTCACGTGGGGACCCCGGACCCAGGTCAGCGGGTCACGTGGGGACCCCGGCAGCAGGACCCCGGGTCACGTGGGGACACCGGCCCCAGGTCACCGGGTCACGTGGGGACCCCGGACCCATGTCAGCGGGTCACGTGGGGACCCCGGACCCAGGTCACCTGGTCATGTCTGGTACCCAGCCTGGTTCCCAGGTTCCGATGACCACCCCGGCACCAGGACCCCGGGTCACGTGGGGACACCGGCCCCAGGTGACCGGGTCACGTGGGGACACCGGCCCCAGGTGACCGGGTCAGAGGGGACCCCGGACCCAGGTCAGCGGGTCACGTGGGGACCCCGGCACCAGGACCCCGGGTCACGTGGGGACCCCGGCCCCAGGTCAGCGGGTCACGTGGGGACACCGGACCCAGGTCAGTGGGTCACGTGGGGACAGCGGACCCATGTCAGCGGGTCACGTGGGGACACCGGACCCAGGTCAGCGGGTCACGTGGGGACCCCGGCACCAGGACCCCGGGTCACGTGGGGACCCCGGCCCCAGGTCAGCGGGTCACGTGGGGACCCCGGCACCAGGACCCCGGGTCACGTGGGGACCCCGGCCCCAGGTCAGCGTGTCACGTGAGGACACCGGCCCCAGGTCAGCGGGTCACGTGGGGACCCCGGACCCAGGTCAGCGGGTCACGTGGGGACACCAGCCCCAGGTCCCCGGGTCACGTGGGGACCCCGGCCCCAGGTCAGCGGGTCACGTGGGGACCCCGGCACCAGGACCCCGGGTCACGTGGGGACCCTGGCCCCAGGTCAGCGGGTCACGTGGGGACCCCGGACCCAGGTCACCTGGTCATTTCTGGTACCCAGCCTGGTTCCCAGGTTCCGATGACCACCCCGGCACCAGGACCCCAGGTCACGTGGGGACACCGGCCCCAGGTGACCGGGTCACGTGGGGACACCGGCCCCAGGTGACCGGGTCACTTGGGGACCCCGGCCCCAGGTCAGCGGGTCACGTGGGGACCCCGGCCCCAGGTCACCTGGTCATGTCTGGTACCCAGCCTGGTTCCCAGGTTCCGATGAGCACCCCGGCACCAGGACCCCGGGTCACGTGGGGACACCGGCCCCAGGTGACCGGGTCACGTGGGGACACCGGCCCCAGGTCACCGGGTCACGTGGGGACACCGGCCCCAGGTCACCGGGTCACTTGGGGACCCCGGACCCAGGTCACCGGGTCAGGTCGGGACCCCGGACCCAGGTCGGGTCATGTCACGTCCCATGCCCGGGTCCCTGGGTTGGATTTTTACCCAGGCCCCGGGTCACAGGGTCATGTCGGCTCAACGGCCTGGGTACAACGGTCTGGTGACCACCCCGACCCCAGGTCCCCGGGTCATGACGGGCCACCGGACCAAGTCCCCGAGTCCGGTCGACACCACAGCCCCAGGTCCCCGGGTCAGGTCGGCACCCCGGAACCAGGTCACCGGGTCATGTCGGGACCCAGCCCGGGTCCCCGGGACGGGTTTTTACCCAAGCCCCAGATCACCGGGTCCTGTCGGGACCCCGGCCCAGGTCCCCTGTACAGGTCGTTACCCCTGCCCCGGGTCACGTCGGGTCGCTGTCCCGTGTACCATTGTCAGGTGACCACCCCGGCCCCGGGAGACGGAGTCATACCGGTTCCCCGGCCCGGGTCCCCGGATCAGGTGGTTACCCTGGCCCCAGGTCACCGGGTCAGGTCGGGACCCCGGACCCAGGTCCCCGGGTCGTATCGGGTCGCTGCCCCGGGTACCAGTGTCGGGTGACATCCCCGGCCCCAGGTCCCCGGGTCACGTGGGGTCCCCGGCCCGGGTCCCCGGGTTGCATCGGGACACCAGCGAAGGATCACCGGGTCCTGTCGGGTCCCCGGCCCGGGTAACCTGGACAGGTCGTTAACCTTGCCCCGGGTCATGTCGCGCACCCGGCCTGGTTCCCAGGTTCCGGTGACCACCCCGGCATCAGGACCCTGGGTCACGTGGGGACACCGGCCCCAGGTCAGCGGGTCACGTGGGGACCCCGGCTCCAGGTCACCTGGTCATGTCTGGTACCCAGCCTGCTTCCCAGATTCCGATGAGCACCCCGGCACCAGGACCCCGGGTCACGTGGGGACACCAGCCCCAGGTGACCGGGTCACGTGGGGACACCGGCCCCAGGTGACCGGGTCAGAGGGGACCCCGGACCCAGGTCAGCGGGTCACGTGGGGACACCGGCCCCAGTTCACCGGGTCAGGTCGGGACCCCGGACCCAGGTCCCCGGGTCGTATCGGGTCGCTGCCCCGGGTACCAGTGTCGGGTGACATCCCCGGCCCCAGGACCCCGGGTCACATGGGGACCCCGGCCCAAGGTCACCTGGTCATGTCTGGTACGCAGCCTGATTCCCAGGTTCCGATGACCACCCCGGCACCAGGACCCCGCGTCACGTGGGGACACCGGCCACAGGTGACCGGGTCACGTGGGGACCCCGGACCCAGGTCAGCGGGTCACGTGGGGACACCGGCAGCAGGACCCCGGGTCACGTGGGGACCCCGGACCCAGGTCAGCGGGTCACGTGGGGACCCCGGCAGCAGGACCACGGGTCACGTGGGGACACCGGACCCAGTTCACCGGGTCACGTGGGGATCCCGGACCCAAGTCAGCGGGTCACGTGGGGACACCGGACCCAGGACCCCGGGTCACGTGGGGACCCCGGACCCAGGTCAGCGGGTCACGTGGGGACCCCGGCAGCAGGACCCCGGGTCACGTGGGGACCCCGGCCCCAGGTCACCGGGTCACGTGGGGACCCCGGACCCATGTCAGCGGGTCACGTGGGGACACCGGCCCCAGGTCACCTGGTCATGTCTGGTACCCAGCCTGGTTCCCAGGTTCCGATGACCACCCCGGCACCAGGACCCCGGGTCACGTGGGGACACCGGCCCCAGGTGACCGGGTCACGTGGGGACACCGGCCCCAGGTGACCGGGTCAGAGGGGACCCCGGACCCAGGTCAGCGGGTCACGTGGGGACACCGGCCCCAGTTCACCGGGTCAGGTCGGGTCCCCGGACCCAGGTCAGCGGGTCATGTCACGTCCCATGCCCGGGTCCCCGGCTTGGATTTTTACCCAGGCCCCGGGTCACAGGGTCATGTCGGGTCAACGGCCTGGGTACAACGGTCTGGTGACCACCCCGACCCCAGGTCCCCGGGTCATGACGGGACACCGGACCAGGTCCCCGAGTCCGGTCGACACCACAGCCCCAGGTCACCGGGTCAGGTCGGCACCCCGGAACCAGGTCACCGGGTCATGTCGGGACCCAGCCCGGGTCCCCGGGACGGGTTTTTACCCAAGCCCCAGATCTCCGGGTCCTGTCGGGTCCCCGGCCCAGGTCCCCTGGACAGGTCGTTACCCCGGCCCCGGGTCACCGGGTCATGTCAAGTCGCTGTCCCGGGTACCAGTGTCAGGTGACCACCCTGGCCCCGGGAGACGGAGTCATACCGGGTCCCCGGCCCGGGCCCCGGATCAGGTGGTTACCCTGGCCTCAGGTCACCGGGTCAGGTCGGGACCCCGGACCCAGGTCCCCGGGTCGTATCGGGTCGCTGCCCCGGGTACCAGTGTCGGGTGACATCCCCGGCCCAAGGACCCCGGGTCACGTGGGGACCCCGGCCCCAGGTCACCTGGTCATGTCTGGTACCCAGCCTGATTCCCAGGTTCCGATGACCACCCCGGCACCAGGACCCCGCGTCACGTGGGGACACCGGCCACAGGTGACCGGGTCACGTGGGGACACCGGCCCCAGGTCACCGGGTTACGTGGGGACCCCAGACCCAGGTCAGCGGGTCACGTGGGGACACCGGCAGCAGGACCCCGGGTCACGTGGGGACACCGGCCCCAGGTCACCGGGTCACGTGGGGACCCCGGACCCATGTCAGCGGGTCACGTGGGGACACCGGACCCAGGTCAGCGGGTCACTTGGGGACCCCGGCAGCTGGACCCCGGGTCACGTGGGGACACCGGACCCAGGTCAGCGGGTCACGTGGGGACCCCGGACCCATGTCAGCGGGTCACGTGGGGACACCGGACCCAGGTCAGCGGGTCACTTGGGGACCCCGGCAGCTGGACCCCGGGTCACGTGGGGACACCGGACCCAGGTCAGCGGGTCACGTGGGGACACCGGACCCAGGTCAGCGGGTCACGTGGGGACCCCGGCACCAGGTCAGCGGGTCACGTGGGGACCCCGACAGCAGGACCCCGGGTCACGTGGCGACACCGGACCCAGGTCAGCGGGTCACGTGGGGACACCGGGCCCAGGTCAGCGGGTCACGTGGGGACCCCGGCACCAGGACCCCGGGTCACGTGGGGACCCCGGCCCCAGGTCAGCAGGTCACGTGGGGACCCCGGCACCAGGATCCCGGGTCACGTGGGGACCCCGGCCCCAGGTCAGCGGGTCACGTGGGGACCCCGGACCCAGGTCACCTGGTCATGTCTGGTACCCAGCCTGGTTCCCAGGTTCCGATGACTACCCCGGCCCCAGGTGACCGGGTCACGTGGGGACACCGGCCCCAGGTGACCGGGTCAGAGGGGACCCCGGACCCAGGTCAGCGGGTCACGTGGGGACACCGGCCCCAGTTCACCGGGTCAGGTCGTGTCCCCGGACCCAGGTCAGCGGGTCATGTCACGTCCCATGCCCGGGTCCCCGGCTTGGATTTTTACCCAGGCCCCGGGTCACAGGGTCATGTCGGGTCAACGGCCTGGGTACAACGGTCTGGTGACCACCCCGACCCCAGGTCCCCAGGTCATGACGGGACACCGGACCAGGTCCCCGAGTCCGGTCGACACCACAGCCCCAGGTCCCCGGGTCAGGTCGGCACCCCGGAACCAGATCTCCGGGTCCTGTCGGGTCCCCGGCCCAGGTCCCCTGGACAGGTCGTTACCCCGGCCCCGGGTAACCGGGTCATGTCAAGTCGCTGTCCCGGGTACCAGTGTCAGGTGACCACCCCGGCCCCGGGAGACGGAGTCATACCGGGTCCCCGGCCCGGGTCCCCGGGTCAGGTGGTTACCCTGGCCCCAGGTCACCGGGTCCAGACGGGTCCCCGGCCCGGGTCCCCTGGACAGGTCGTTAACCCGGCCCCGGGTCACCGGGTCATGTCGCGCACCCGGCCTGGTTCCCAGGTTCCGTTGACCACCCCGGCACCAGGACCCCGGGTCACGTGGGGACACCGGCCCCAGGTCACCGGGTCACGTGGGGACCCCGGACCCATGTCAGCGGGTCACGTGGGGACACCGGACCCAGGTCAGCGGGTCACGTGGGGACCCCGGCAGCAGGACCCCGGGTCACGTGGGGACACCGGACCCAGGTCAGCGGGTCACGTGGGGACACCGGACCCAGGTCAGTGGGTCACGTGGGGACTCCGACACCAGGACCCCGGGTCACGTGGGGACACCGGACCCAGGTCCCCGGGTCACGTGGGGACCCCGGCCCCAGGTCAGCGGGTCACGTGGGGACACCAGCCCCAGGTCCCCGGGTCACGTGGGGACCCCGGCCCCAGGTCAGCGGGTCACGTGGGGACACCGGCACCAGGACCCCGGGTCACGTGGGGACCCCGGCCCCAAGTCAGCGGGTCACGTGGGGACACCGGACCCAGGACAGTGGGTCACGTGGGGACAGCGGACCCATGTCAGCGGGTCACGTGGGGACACCGGACCCAGGTCAGCGGGTCACGTGGGGACCCCGGCACCAGGACCCCGGGTCACGTGGGGACCCCGGCCCCAGGTCAGCGGGTCACGTGGGGACCCCGGCACCAGGACCCCGGGTCACGTGGGGACCCCGGCCCCAGGTCAGCGTGTCACGTGGGGACACCGGCCCCAGGTCAGCGGGTCACGTGGGGACCCCGGACCCAGGTCAGCGGGTCACGTGGGGACACCAGCCCCAGGTCCCCGGGTCACGTGGGGACCCCGGCCCCAGGTCAGCGGGTCAGGTGGGGACCCCGGCACCAGGACCCCGGGTCACGTGGGGACCCCGGCCCCAGGTCAGCGGGTCACGTGGGGACCCCGGACCCAGGTCACCTGGTCATGTCTGGTACCCAGCCTGGTTCCCAGGTTCCGATGACCACCCCGGCACCAGGACCCCAGGTCACGTGGGGACACCAGCCCCAGGTGACCGGGTCACGTGGGGACACCGGCCCCAGGTGACCGGGTCACTTGGGTACCCCGGACCCAGGTCAGCGGGTCACGTGGGGACACCGGCTCCAGGTCACCGGGTCAGGTCGGGACCCCGGACCCAGGTCGGGTCATGTCACGTCCCATGCCCGGGTCCCCGGGTTGGATTTTTACCCAGGCCCCGGGTCACAGGGTCATGTCGGCTCAACGGCCTGGGTACAACGGTCTGGTGACCACCCCGACCCCAGGTCCCCGGGTCATGACGGGCCACCGGACCAAGTCCCCGAGTCCGGTCGACACCACAGCCCCAGGTCACCGGGTCAGGTCGGCACCCCGGAACCAGGTCACCGGGTCATGTCGGGACCCAGCCCGGGTCCCCGGGACGGGTTTTTACCCAAGCCCCAGATCACCGGGTCCTGTCGGGACCCCGGCCCAGGTCCCCTGTACAGGTCGTTACCCCTGCCCCGGGTCACGTCGGGTCGCTGTCCCGTGTACCATTGTCAGGTGACCACCCCGGCCCCGGGAGACGGAGTCATACCGGTTCCCCGGCCCGGGTCCCCGGATCAGGTGGTTACCCTGGCCCCAGGTCACCGGGTCATGACGGGACACCGGACCAGGTCCCCGAGTCCGGTCGACACCACAGCCCCAGGTCACCGGGTCAGGTCGGCACCCCGGAACCAGGTCACCGGGTCATGTCGGGACCCAGCCCGGGTCCCCGGGACGGGTTTTTACCCAAGCCCCAGATCACCGGGTCCTGTCGGGTCCCCGGCCCAGGTCCCCTGGACAGGTCGTTACCCCGGCCCCGGGTCACCGGGTCATGTCAAGTCGCTGTCCCGGGTACCAGTGTCAGGTGACCACCCCGGCCCCGGGAGACGGAGTCATACCGGGTCCCCGGCCCGGGCCCCTGGATCAGGTGGTTACCCTGGCCCCAGGTCACCGGGTCAGGTCGGGACCCCGGACCCAGGTCCCCGGGTCGTATCGGGTCGCTGCCCCGGGTACCAGTGTCGGGTGACATCCCCGGCCCCAGGTCCCCGGGTCACGTGGGGTCCCCGGCCCGGGTCCCCGGGTTGCATCGGGACACCAGCGAAGGATCACCGGGTCCTGTCGGGTCCCCGGCCCGGGTCCCCTGGACAGGTCGTTAACCCGGCCCCGGGTCATGTCGCGCACCCGGCCTGGTTCCCTGGTTCCGGTGACCACCCCGGCATCAGGACCCTGGGTCACGTGGGGACACCGGCCCCAGGTCAGCGGGTCATGTGGGGACCCCGGCACCAGGTCACCTGGTCATGTCTGGTACCCAGCCTGCTTCCCAGGTTCCGATGAGCACCCCGGCACCAGGACCCCGGGTCACGTGGGGACACCAGCCCCAGGTGACCGGGTCACGTGGGGACACCGGCCCCAGGTGACCGGGTCAGAGGGGACCCCGGACCCAGGTCAGCGGGTCACGTGGGGACACCGGCCCCAGTTCACCGGGTCAGGTCGGGACCCCGGACCCAGGTCCCCGGGTCGTATCGGGTCGCTGCCCCGGGTACCAGTGTCGGGTGACATCCCCGGCCCCAGGACCCCGGGTCACGTGGGGACCCCGGACCCAGGTCACCTGGTCATGTCTGGTACCCAGCCTGATTCCCAGGTTCCGATGACCACCCCGGCACCAGGACCCCGCGTCACGTGGGGACACCGGCCACAGGTGACCGGGTCACGTGGGGACACCGGCCCCAGGTCAGTGGGTTACGTGGGGACCCCGGACCCAGGTCAGCGGGTCACGTGGGGACACCGGCAGCAGGACCCCGGGTCACGTGGGGACACCGGACCCATGTCAGCGGGTCACGTGGGGACCCCGGCAGCAGGAGCCCGGGTCACGTGGGGACACCGGACCCAGGTCACCGGGTCACGTGGGGATCCCGGACCCAAGTCAGCGGGTCAGGTGGGGACCCCGGCACCAGGTCCCCGGGTCACGTGGGGACCCCGGACCCAGGTCAGCGGGTCACGTGGGGACCCCGGCAGCAGGACCCCGGGACACGTGGGGACACCGGCCCCAGGTCACCGGGTCACGTGGGGACCCCGGACCCATGTCAGCGGGTCACGTGGGGACCCCGGACCCAGGTCACCTGGTCATGTCTGGTACCCAGCCTGGTTCCCAGGTTCCGATAACCACCCCGGCACCAGGACCCCGGGTCACGTGGGGACACCGGCCCCAGGTGACCGGGTCACGTGGGGACACCGGCCCCAGGTGACCGGGTCAGAGGGGACCCCGGACCCAGGTCAGCGGGTCACGTGGGGACCCCGGCCCCAGGTCAGCGGGTCACGTGGGGACACCGGGCCCAGGTCAGTGGGTCACGTGGGGACAGCGGACCCATGTCAGCGGGTCACGTGGGGACACCGGACCCAGGTCAGCGGGTCACGTGGGGACCCCGGCACCAGGACCCCGGGTCACGTGGGGACCCCGGCCCCAGGTCAGCGGGTCACGTGGGGACCCCGGCCCCAGGTCAGCGTGTCACGTGAGGACACCGGCCCCAGGTCAGCGGGTCACGTGGGGACCCCGGACCCAGGTCAGCGGGTCACGTGGGGACACCAGCCCCAGGTCCCCGGGTCACGTGGGGACCCCGGACCCAGGTCAGCGGGTCACGTGGGGACCCCGGCACCAGGACCCCGGGTCACGTGGGGACCCCGGCCCCAGGTCAGCGGGTCACGTGGGGACCCCGGACCCAGGTCACCTGGTCATTTCTGGTACCCAGCCTGGTTCCCAGGTTCCGATGACCACCCCGGCACCAGGACCCCAGGTCACGTGGGGACACCGGCCCCAGGTGACCGGGTCACGTGGGGACACCGGCCCCAGGTCAGTGGGTTAAGTGGGGCCCCGGACCCAGGTCAGCGGGTCACGTGGGGACACCGGCAGCAGGACCCCGGGTCACGTGGGGACCCCGGCCCCAGGTCACCGGGTCACGTGGGGACCCCGGACCCATGTCAGCGGGTCACGTGGGGACACCGGACCCAGGTCAGCGGGTCACTTGGGGACCCCGGCAGCTGGACCCCGGGTCACGTGGGGACACCGGACCCAGGTCAGCGGGTCACGTGGGGACACCGGACCCAGGTCAGCGGGTCACGTGGGGACTCCGGCACCAGGACCCCGGGTCACGTGGGGACACCGGACCCAGGTCCCCGGGTCACGTGGGGACACCGGACCCAGGTCACCGGGTCACGTGGGGACCCCGGCACCAGGACCCCGGGTCACGTGGGGACACCGGCCCCAGGTGACCGGGTCACGTGGGGACACCGGCCCCAGGTCAGCGGGTCACGTGGGGACCCCAGACCCATGTCAGCGGGTCACGTGGGGACACCGGACCCAGGTCAGTGGGTCACGTGGGGACACCAGACCCAGTTCCCCGGGTCACGTGGGGACACCGGACCCAGTTCAGCGGGTCACGTGGGGACTCCGGCACCAGGTGACCGGGTCACGTGGGGACACCGGCCCCAGGTCACCGGGTCACTTGGGGACCCCGGACCCAGGTCAGCGGGTCACGTGGGGACACCGGACCCAGGTCAGCGGGTCAGGTCGTGTCCCCGGACCCAGGTCAGCGGGTCATGTCACGTCCCATGCCCGGGTCCCCGGGTTGGATTTTTACCCAGGCCCCGGGTCATAGGGTCATGTCGGCTCAACGGCCTGGGTACAACGGTCTGGTGACCACCCCGACCCCAGGTCCCCGGGTCATGACGGGACACCGGACCAAGTCCCCGAGTCCGGTCGACACCACAGCCCCAGGTCCCCGGGTCAGGTCGGCACCCCGGAACCAGGTCACCGGGTCATGTCGGGACCCAGCCCGGGTCCCCGGGACGGGTTTTTACCCAAGCCCCAGATCACCGGGTCCTGTCGGGACCCCGGCCCAGGTCCCCTGGACAGGTCGTTACCCCGGCCCCGGGTCACCGGGTCATGTCTGGTCGCTGCCCCTGGTACCAGTGTCGGGTGACATCCCCGGCCCCAGGACCCCGGGTCACGTGGGGACCCCGGACCCAGGTCAGCGGGTCACTTGGGGACACCGGACCCAGGTCAGCGGGTCACGTGGGGACTCCGGCCCCAGGTCAGCGGGTCACGTGGGGACCCCGACAGCAGGACCCCGGGTCACGTGGCGACACCGGACCCAGGTCAGCGGGTCACGTGGGGACACCGGACTCAGGTCAGCGGGTCACGTGGGGACCCCGGCACCAGGACCCCGGGTCACGTGGGGACCCCGGCCCCAGGTCAGCAGGTCACGTGGGGACCCCGGCACCAGGATCCCGGGTCACGTGGGGACCCCGGCCCCAGGTCAGCGGGTCACGTGGGGACCCCGGACCCAGGTCACCTGGTCATGTCTTGTACCCAGCCTGGTTCCCAGGTTCCGATGACCACCCCGGCCCCAGGTGACCGGGTCACGTGGGGACACCGGCCCCAGGTGACCGGGTCAGAGGGGACCCCGGACCCAGGTCAGCGGGTCACGTGGGGACACCGGCCCCAGTTCACCGGGTCAGGTCGTGTCCCCGGACCCAGGTCAGCGGGTCATGTCCCGTCCCATGCCCGGGTCCCCGGCTTGGATTTTTACCCAGGCCCCGGGTCACAGGGTCATGTCGGGTCAACGGCCTGGGTACAACGGTCTGGTGACCACCCCGACCCCAGGTCCCCGGGTCATGACGGGACACCGGACCAGGTCCCCGAGTCCGGTCGACACCACAGCCCCAGGTCCCCGGGTCAGGTCGGCACCCCGGAACCAGATCTCCGGGTCCTGTCGGGTCCCCGGCCCAGGTCCCCTGGACAGGTCGTTACCCCGGCCCCGGGTAACCGGGTCATGTCAAGTCGCTGTCCCGGGTACCAGTGTCAGGTGACCACCCCGGCCCCGGGAGACGGAGTCATACCGGGTCCCCGGCCCGGGTCCCCGGGTCAGGTGGTTACCCTGGCCCCAGGTCACCGGGTCAGGTCGGGACCCCGGACCCAGGTCCCCGGGTCGTATCGGGTCGCTGCCCCGGGTACCAGTGTCGGGTGACATCCCCAGCCCCAGGTCCCCGGGTCACGTGGGGTCCCCGGCCCGGGTCCCCGGGTTGCATCGGGACACCAGCGAAGGATCACCGGGTCCTGTCGGGTCCCCGGCCCGGGTCCCCTGGACAGGTCGTTAACCCGGCCCCGGGTCACCGGGTCATGTCGCGCACCCGGCCTGGTTCCCAGGTTCCGGTGACCACCCCGGCATCAGGACCCTGGGTCACGTGGGGACACCGGCCCCAGGTCAGCGGGTCACGTGGGGACCCCGGCCCCAGGTCACCTGGTCATGTCTGGTACCCAGCCTGGTTCCCAGGTTCCGATGACCACCCCGGCACCAGGACCCCGGGTCACGTGGGGACACCGGCCCCAGGTGACCGGGTCACGTGGGGACCCCGGCACCAGGACCCCGGGTCACGTGGGGACCCCGGCCCCAGGTCAGCGTGTCACGTGGGGACACCGGCCCCAGGTCAGCGGGTCACGTGGGGACCCCGGACCCAGGTCAGCGGGTCACGTGGGGACACCAGCCCCAGGTCCCCGGGTCACGTGGGGACCCCGGCCCCAGGTCAGCGGGTCAGGTGGGGACCCCGGCACCAGGACCCCGGGTCACGTGGGGACCCCGGCCCCAGGTCAGCGGGTCACGTGGGGACCCCGGACCCAGGTCACCTGGTCATGTCTGGTACCCAGCCTGGTTCCCAGGTTCCGATGACCACCCCGGCACCAGGACCCCAGGTCACGTGGGGACACCAGCCCCAGGTGACCGGGTCACGTGGGGACACCGGCCCCAGGTGACCGGGTCACTTGGGGACCCCGGACCCAGGTCAGCGGGTCACGTGGGGACACCGGCTCCAGGTCACCGGGTCAGGTCGGGACCCCGGAACCAGGTCACCGGGTCATGTCGGGACCCAGCCCGGGTCCCCGGGACGGGTTTTTACCCAAGCCCCAGATCACCGGGTCCTGTCGGGACCCCGGCCCAGGTCCCCTGTACAGGTCGTTACCCCTGCCCCGGGTCACGTCGGGTCGCTGTCCCGTGTACCATTGTCAGGTGACCACCCCGGCCCCGGGAGACGGAGTCATACCGGTTCCCCGGCCCGGGTCCCCGGATCAGGTGGTTACCCTGGCCCCAGGTCACCGGGTCATGACGGGACACCGGACCAGGTCCCCGAGTCCGGTCGACACCACAGCCCCAGGTCACCGGGTCAGGTCGGCACCCCGGAACCAGGTCACCGGGTCATGTCGGGACCCAGCCCGGGTCCCCGGGACGGGTTTTTACCCAAGCCCCAGATCACCGGGTCCTGTCGGGTCCCCGGCCCAGGTCCCCTGGACAGGTCGTTACCCCGGCCCCGGGTCACCGGGTCATGTCAAGTCGCTGTCCCGGGTACCAGTGTCAGGTGACCACCCCGGCCCCGGGAGACGGAGTCATACCGGGTCCCCGGCCCGGGCCCCTGGATCAGGTGGTTACCCTGGCCCCAGGTCACCGGGTCAGGTCGGGACCCCGGACCCAGGTCCCCGGGTCGTATCGGGTCGCTGCCCCGGGTACCAGTGTCGGGTGACATCCCCAGCCCCAGGTCCCCGGGTCACGTGGGGTCCCCGGCCCGGGTCCCCGGGTTGCATCGGGACACCAGCGAAGGATCACCGGGTCCTGTCGGGTCCCCGGCCCGGGTCCCCTGGACAGGTCGTTAACCCGGCCCCGGGTCATGTCGCGCACCCGGCCTGGTTCCCTGGTTCCGGTGACCACCCCGGCATCAGGACCCTGGGTCACGTGGGGACACCGGCCCCAGGTCAGCGGGTCATGTGGGGACCCCGGCTCCAGGTCACCTGGTCATGTCTGGTACCCAGCCTGCTTCCCAGGTTCCGATGAGCACCCCGGCACCAGGACCCCGGGTCACGTGGGGACACCAGCCCCAGGTGACCGGGTCACGTGGGGACACCGGCCCCAGGTGACCGGGTCAGAGGGGACCCCGGACCCAGGTCAGCGGGTCACGTGGGGACACCGGCCCCAGTTCACCGGGTCAGGTCGGGACCCCGGACCCAGGTCCCCGGGTCGTATCGGGTCGCTGCCCCGGGTACCAGTGTCGGGTGACATCCCCGGCCCCAGGACCCCGGGTCACGTGGGGACCCCGGACCCAGGTCACCTGGTCATGTCTGGTACCCAGCCTGATTCCCAGGTTCCGATGACCACCCCGGCACCAGGACCCCGCGTCACGTGGGGACACCGGCCACAGGTGACCGGGTCACGTGGGGACACCGGCCCCAGGTCAGTGGGTTACGTGGGGACCCCGGACCCAGGTCAGCGGGTCACGTGGGGACACCGGCAGCAGGACCCCGGGTCACGTGGGGACCCCGGACCCATGTCAGCGGGTCACGTGGGGACCCCGGCAGCAGGAGCCCGGGTCACGTGGGGACACCGGACCCAGGTCACCGGGTCACGTGGGGACACCGGACCCAGGTCAGCGGGTCACGTGGGGACACCGGACCCAGGTCCCCGGGTCACGTGGGGACCCCGGACCCAGGTCAGCGGGTCACGTGGGGACCCCGGCAGCAGGACCCCGGGACACGTGGGGACACCAGCCCCAGGTCACCGGGTCACGTGGGGACCCCGGACCCATGTCAGCGGGTCACGTGGGGACCCCGGACCCAGGTCACCTGGTCATGTCTGGTACCCAGCCTGGTTCCCAGGTTCCGATGACCACCCCGGCACCAGGACCCCGGGTCACGTGGGGACACCGGCCCCAGGTGACCGGGTCACGTGGGGACACCGGCCCCAGGTGACCGGGTCAGAGGGGACCCCGGACCCAGGTCAGCGGGTCACGTGGGGACCCCGGCCCCAGGTCAGCGGGTCACGTGGGGACACCGGGCCCAGGTCAGTGGGTCACGTGGGGACAGCGGACCCATGTCAGCGGGTCACGTGGGGACACCGGACCCAGGTCAGCGGGTCACGTGGGGACCCCGGCACCAGGACCCCGGGTCACGTGGGGACCCCGGCCCCAGGTCAGCGGGTCACGTGGGGACCCCGGCACCAGGACCCCGGGTCACGTGGGGACCCCGGCCCCAGGTCAGCGGGTCACGTGGGGACCCCGGCACCAGGACCCCGGGTCACGTGGGGACCCCGGCCCCAGGTCAGCGTGTCACGTGAGGACACCGGCCCCAGGTCAGCGGGTCACGTGGGGACACCGGCTCCAGGTCACCTGGTCATGTCTGGTACCCAGCCTGGTTCCCAGGTTCCGATGACCACCCCGGCACCAGGACCCCAGGTCACGTGGGGACACCGGCCCCAGGTGACCGGGTCACGTGGGGACACCGGCCCCAGGTGACCGGGTCACTTGGGGACCCCGGACCCAGGTCAGCGGGTCACGTGGGGACACCGGCTCCAGGTCACCGGGTCAGGTCGGGACCCCGGACCCAGGTCGGGTCATGTCACGTCCCATGCCCGGGTCCCCGGGTTGGATTTTTACCCAGGCCCCGGGTCACAGGGTCATGTCGGCTCAACGGCCTGGGTACAACGGTCTGGTGACCACCCCGACCCCAGGTCCCCGGGTCATGACGGGCCACCGGACCAAGTCCCCGAGTCCGGTCGACACCACAGCCCCAGGTCCCCGGGTCAGGTCGGCACCCCGGAACCAGGTCACCGGGTCATGTCGGGACCCAGCCCGGGTCCCCGGGACGGGTTTTTACCCAAGCCCCAGATCACCGGGTCCTGTCGGGACCCCGGCCCAGGTCCCCTGTACAGGTCGTTACCCCTGCCCCGGGTCACGTCGGGTCGCTGTCCCGGGTACCAGTGTCAGGTGACCACCCCGGCCCCGGGAGACGGAGTCATACCGGTTCCCCGGCCCGGGTCCCCGGATCAGGTGGTTACCCTGGCCCCAGGTCCCCGGGTCATGACGGGACACCGGACCAGGTCCCCGAGTCCGGTCGACACCACAGCCCCAGGTCACCGGGTCAGGTCGGCACCCCGGAACCAGGTCACCGGGTCATGTCGGGACCCAGCCCGGGTCCCCGGGACGGGTTTTTACCCAAGCCCCAGATCACCGGGTCCTGTCGGGTCCCCGGCCCAGGTCCCCTGGACAGGTCGTTACCCCGGCCCCGGGTCACCGGGTCATGTCAAGTCGCTGTCCTGGGTACCAGTGTCAGGTGACCACCCCGGCCCCGGGAGACGGAGTCATACCGGGTCCCCGGCCCGGGTCCCCGGGTCAGGTGGTTACCCTGGCCTCAGGTCACCGGGTCAGGTCGGGACCCCGGACCCAGGTCCCCGGGTCGTATCGGGTCGCTGCCCCGGGTACCAGTGTCGGGTGACATCCCCGGCCCAAGGACCCCGGGTCACGTGGGGACCCCGGCCCCAGGTCACCTGGTCATGTCTGGTACCCAGCCTGATTCCCAGGTTCCGATGACCACCCCGGCACCAGGACCCCGCGTCACGTGGGGACACCGGCCACAGGTGACCGGGTCACGTGGGGACACCGGCCCCAGGTCAGTGGGTTACGTGGGGACCCCGGACCCAGGTCAGCGGGTCACGTGGGGACACCGGCAGCAGGACCCCGGGTCACGTGGGGACCCCGGCCCCAGGTCACCGGGTCACGTGGGGACCCCGGACCCATGTCAGCGGGTCACGTGGGGACACCGGACCCAGGTCAGCGGGTCACTTGGGGACCCCGGCAGCTGGACCCCGGGTCACGTGGGGACACCGGACCCAGGTCAGCGGGTCACGTGGGGACACCGGACCCAGGTCACCGGGTCATGACGGGACACCGGACCAAGTCCCCGAGTCCGGTCGACACCACAGCCCCAGGTCCCCGGGTCAGATCGGCACCCCGGAACCAGGTCACCGGGTCATGTCGGGACCCAGCCCGGGTCCCCGGGACGGGTTTTTACCCAAGCCCCAGATCACCGGGTCCTGTCGGGACCCCGGCCCAGGTCCCCTGGACAGGTCGTTACCCCGGCCCCGGGTCACCGGGTCATGTCTGGTCGCTGCCCCTGGTACCAGTGTCGGGTGACATCCCCGGCCCCAGGACCCCGGGTCACGTGGGGACCCCGGACCCAGGTCAGCGGGTCACTTGGGGACACCGGACCCAGGTCAGCGGGTCACGTGGGGACTCCGGCCCCAGGTCAGCGGGTCACGTGGGGACCCCGACAGCAGGACCCCGGGTCACGTGGCGACACCGGACCCAGGTCAGCGGGTCACGTGGGGACACCGGACTCAGGTCAGCGGGTCACGTGGGGACCCCGGCACCAGGACCCCGGGTCACGTGGGGACCCCGGCCCCAGGTCAGCAGGTCACGTGGGGACCCCGGCACCAGGATCCCGGGTCACGTGGGGACCCCGGCCCCAGGTCAGCGGGTCACGTGGGGACCCCGGACCCAGGTCACCTGGTCATGTCTTGTACCCAGCCTGGTTCCCAGGTTCCGATGACCACCCCGGCCCCAGGTGACCGGGTCACGTGGGGACACCGGCCCCAGGTGACCGGGTCAGAGGGGACCCCGGACCCAGGTCAGCGGGTCACGTGGGGACACCGGCCCCAGTTCACCGGGTCAGGTCGTGTCCCCGGACCCAGGTCAGCGGGTCATGTCCCGTCCCATGCCCGGGTCCCCGGCTTGGATTTTTACCCAGGCCCCGGGTCACAGGGTCATGTCGGGTCAACGGCCTGGGTACAACGGTCTGGTGACCACCCCGACCCCAGGTCCCCGGGTCATGACGGGACACCGGACCAGGTCCCCGAGTCCGGTCGACACCACAGCCCCAGGTCCCCGGGTCAGGTCGGCACCCCGGAACCAGATCTCCGGGTCCTGTCGGGTCCCCGGCCCAGGTCCCCTGGACAGGTCGTTACCCCGGCCCCGGGTAACCGGGTCATGTCAAGTCGCTGTCCCGGGTACCAGTGTCAGGTGACCACCCCGGCCCCGGGAGACGGAGTCATACCGGGTCCCCGGCCCGGGTCCCCGGGTCAGGTGGTTACCCTGGCCCCAGGTCACCGGGTCAGGTCGGGACCCCGGACCCAGGTCCCCGGGTCGTATCGGGTCGCTGCCCCGGGTACCAGTGTCGGGTGACATCCCCAGCCCCAGGTCCCCGGGTCACGTGGGGTCCCCGGCCCGGGTCCCCGGGTTGCATCGGGACACCAGCGAAGGATCACCGGGTCCTGTCGGGTCCCCGGCCCGGGTCCCCTGGACAGGTCGTTAACACGGCCCCGGGTCACCGGGTCATGTCGCGCACCCGGCCTGGTTCCCAGGTTCCGGTGACCACCCCGGCATCAGGACCCTGGGTCACGTGGGGACACCGGCCCCAGGTCAGCGGGTCACGTGGGGACCCCGGCCCCAGGTCACCTGGTCATGTCTGGTACCCAGCCTGGTTCCCAGGTTCCGATGACCACCCCGGCACCAGGACCCCGGGTCACGTGGGGACACCGGCCCCAGGTGACCGGGTCACGTGGGGACCCCGGCACCAGGACCCCGGGTCACGTGGGGACCCCGGCCCCAGGTCAGCGTGTCACGTGGGGACACCGGCCCCAGGTCAGCGGGTCACGTGGGGACCCCGGACCCAGGTCAGCGGGTCACGTGGGGACACCAGCCCCAGGTCCCCGGGTCACGTGGGGACCCCGGCCCCAGGTCAGCGGGTCAGGTGGGGACCCCGGCACCAGGACCCCGGGTCACGTGGGGACCCCGGCCCCAGGTCAGCGGGTCACGTGGGGACCCCGGACCCAGGTCACCTGGTCATGTCTGGTACCCAGCCTGGTTCCCAGGTTCCGATGACCACCCCGGCACCAGGACCCCAGGTCACGTGGGGACACCAGCCCCAGGTGACCGGGTCACGTGGGGACACCGGCCCCAGGTGACCGGGTCACTTGGGGACCCCGGACCCAGGTCAGCGGGTCACGTGGGGACACCGGCTCCAGGTCACCTGGTCAGGTCGGGACCCCGGACCCAGGTCGGGTCATGTCACGTCCCATGCCCGGGTCCCCGGGTTGGATTTTTACCCAGGCCCCGGGTCACAGGGTCATGTCGGCTCAACGGCCTGGGTACAACGGTCTGGTGACCACCCCGACCCCAGGTCCCCGGGTCATGACGGGCCACCGGACCAAGTCCCCGAGTCCGGTCGACACCACAGCCCCAGGTCCCCGGGTCAGGTCGGCACCCCGGAACCAGGTCACCGGGTCATGTCGGGACCCAGCCCGGGTCCCCGGGACGGGTTTTTACCCAAGCCCCAGATCACCGGGTCCTGTCGGGACCCCGGCCCAGGTCCCCTGTACAGGTCGTTACCCCTGCCCCGGGTCACGTCGGGTCGCTGTCCCGTGTACCATTGTCAGGTGACCACCCCGGCCCCGGGAGACGGAGTCATACCGGTTCCCCGGCCCGGGTCCCCGGATCAGGTGGTTACCCTGGCCCCAGGTCACCGGGTCATGACGGGACACCGGACCAGGTCCCCGAGTCCGGTCGACACCACAGCCCCAGGTCACCGGGTCAGGTCGGCACCCCGGAACCAGGTCACCGGGTCATGTCGGGACCCAGCCCGGGTCCCCGGGACGGGTTTTTACCCAAGCCCCAGATCACCGGGTCCTGTCGGGTCCCCGGCCCAGGTCCCCTGGACAGGTCGTTACCCCGGCCCCGGGTCACCGGGTCATGTCAAGTCGCTGTCCCGGGTACCAGTGTCAGGTGACCACCCCGGCCCCGGGAGACGGAGTCATACCGGGTCCCCGGCCCGGGCCCCTGGATCAGGTGGTTACCCTGGCCCCAGGTCACCGGGTCAGGTCGGGACCCCGGACCCAGGTCCCCGGGTCGTATCGGGTCGCTGCCCCGGGTACCAGTGTCGGGTGACATCCCCAGCCCCAGGTCCCCGGGTCACGTGGGGTCCCCGGCCCGGGTCCCCTGGACAGGTCGTTAACCCGGCCCCGGGTCATGTCGCGCACCCGGCCTGGTTCCCTGGTTCCGGTGACCACCCCGGCATCAGGACCCTGGGTCACGTGGGGACACCGGCCCCAGGTCAGCGGGTCATGTGGGGACCCCGGCTCCAGGTCACCTGGTCATGTCTGGTACCCAGCCTGCTTCCCAGGTTCCGATGAGCACCCCGGCACCAGGACCCCGGGTCACGTGGGGACACCAGCCCCAGGTGACCGGGTCACGTGGGGACACCGGCCCCAGGTGACCGGGTCAGAGGGGACCCCGGACCCAGGTCAGCGGGTCACGTGGGGACACCGGCCCCAGTTCACCGGGTCAGGTCGGGACCCCGGACCCTGGTCCCCGGGTCGTATCGGGTCGCTGCCCCGGGTACCAGTGTCGGGTGACATCCCCGGCCCCAGGACCCCGGGTCACGTGGGGACCCCGGACCCAGGTCACCTGGTCATGTCTGGTACCCAGCCTGATTCCCAGGTTCCGATGACCACCCCGGCACCAGGACCCCGCGTCACGTGGGGACACCGGCCACAGGTGACCGGGTCACGTGGGGACACCGGCCCCAGGTCAGTGGGTTACGTGGGGACCCCGGACCCAGGTCAGCGGGTCACGTGGGGACACCGGCAGCAGGACCCCGGGTCACGTGGGGACCCCGGACCCATGTCAGCGGGTCACGTGGGGACCCCGGCAGCAGGACCCCGGGACACGTGGGGACACCGGCCCCAGGTCACCGGGTCACGTGGGGACCCCGGACCCATGTCAGCGGGTCACGTGGGGACCCCGGACCCAGGTCACCTGGTCATGTCTGGTACCCAGCCTGGTTCCCAGGTTCCGATAACCACCCCGGCCCCAGGTGACCGGGTCACGTGGGGACACCGGCCCCAGGTGACCGGGTCAGAGGGGACCCCGGACCCAGGTCAGCGGGTCACGTGGGGACCCCGGCCCCAGGTCAGCGGGTCACGTGGGGACACCGGGCCCAGGTCAGTGGGTCACGTGGGGACAGCGGACCCATGTCAGCGGGTCACGTGGGGACACCGGACCCAGGTCAGCGGGTCACGTGGGGACCCCGGCACCAGGACCCCGGGTCACGTGGGGACCCCGGCCCCAGGTCAGCGGGTCACGTGGGGACCCCGGCACCAGGACCCCGGGTCACGTGGGGACCCCGGCCCCAGGTCAGCGTGTCACGTGAGGACACCGGCCCCAGGTCAGCGGGTCACGTGGGGACCCCGGACCCAGGTCAGCGGGTCACGTGGGGACACCAGCCCCAGGTCCCCGGGTCACGTGGGGACCCCGGACCCAGGTCAGCGGGTCACGTGGGGACCCCGGCACCAGGACCCCGGGTCACGTGGGGACCCCGGCCCCAGGTCAGCGGGTCACGTGGGGACCCCGGACCCAGGTCACCTGGTCATTTCTGGTACCCAGCCTGGTTCCCAGGTTCCGATGACCACCCCGGCACCAGGACCCCAGGTCACGTGGGGACACCGGCCCCAGGTGACCGGGTCACGTGGGGACACCGGCCCCAGGTGACCGGGTCACTTGGGGACCCCGGACCCAGGTCAGCGGGTCACGTGGGGACACCGGCTCCAGGTCACCGGGTCAGGTCGGGACCCCGGACCCAGGTCGGGTCATGTCACGTCCCATGCCCGGGTCCCCGGGTTGGATTTTTACCCAGGCCCCGGGTCACAGGGTCATGTCGGCTCAACGGCCTGGGTACAACGGTCTGGTGACCACCCCGACCCCAGGTCCCCGGGTCATGACGGGACACCGGACCAAGTCCCCGAGTCCGGTCGACACCACAGCCCCAGGTCCCCGGGTCAGGTCGGCACCCCGGAACCAGGTCACCGGGTCATGTCGGGACCCAGCCCGGGTCCCCGGGACGGGTTTTTACCCAAGCCCCAGATCACCGGGTCCTGTCGGGACCCCGGCCCAGGTCCCCTGTACAGGTCGTTACCCCTGCCCCGGGTCACGTCGGGTCGCTGTCCCGTGTACCATTGTCAGGTGACCACCCCGGCCCCGGGAGACGGAGTCATACCGGTTCCCCGGCCCGGGTCCCCGGATCAGGTGGTTACCCTGGCCCCAGGTCACCGGGTCATGACGGGACACCGGACCAGGTCCCCGAGTCCGGTCGACACCACAGCCCCAGGTCCCCGGGTCAGGTCGGCACCCCGGAACCAGGTCACCGGGTCATGTCGGGACCCAGCCCGGGTCCCCGGGACGGGTTTTTACCCAAGCCCCAGATCACCGGGTCCTGTCGGGTCCCCGGCCCAGGTCCCCTGGACAGGTCGTTACCCCGGCCCCGGGTCACCGGGTCATGTCAAGTCGCTGTCCCGGGTACCAGTGTCAGGTGACCACCCCGGCCCCGGGAGACGGAGTCATACCGGGTCCCCGGCCCGGGCCCCTGGATCAGGTGGTTACCCTGGCCCCAGGTCACCGGGTCAGGTCGGGACCCCGGACCCAGGTCCCCGGGTCGTATCGGGTCGCTGCCCCGGGTACCAGTGTCGGGTGACATCCCCGGCCCCAGGTCCCCGGGTCACGTGGGGTCCCCGGCCCGGGTCCCCGGGTTGCATCGGGACACCAGCGAAGGATCACCGGGTCCTGTCGAGTCCCCGGCCCGGGTAACTTGGACAGGTCGTTAACCTTGCCCCGGGTCATGTCGCGCACCCGGCCTGGTTCCCAGGTTCCGGTGACCACCCCGGCATCAGGACCCTGGGTCACGTGGGGACACCGGCCCCAGGTCCGCGGGTCACGTGGGGACCCCGGCTCCAGGTCACCTCGTCATGTCTGGTACCCAGCCTGCTTCCCAGATTCCGATGAGCACCCCGGCACCAGGACCCCGGGTCACGTGGGGACCCGGGCACCAGGACCCCGGGTCACGTGGGGACCCCGGCCCCAGGTCAGCAGGTCACGTGGGGACCCCGGCACCAGGATCCCGGGTCACGTGGGGACCCCGGCCCCAGGTCAGCGGGTCACGTGGGGACCCCGGACCCAGGTCACCTGGTCATGTCTGGTACCCAGCCTGGTTCCCAGGTTCCGATGACCACCCCGGCCCCAGGTGACCGGGTCACGTGGGGACACCGGCCCCAGGTGACCGGGTCAGAGGGGACCCCGGACCCAGGTCAGCGGGTCACGTGGGGACACCGGCCCCAGTTCACCGGGTCAGGTCGTGTCCCCGGACCCAGGTCAGCGGGTCATGTCACGTCCCATGCCCGGGTCCCCGGCTTGGATTTTTACCCAGGCCCCGGGTCACAGGGTCATGTCGGGTCAACGGCCTGGGTACAACGGTCTGGTGACCACCCCGACCCCAGGTCCCCGGGTCATGACGGGACACCGGACCAGGTCCCCGAGTCCGGTCGACACCACAGCCCCAGGTCCCCGGGTCAGGTCGGCACCCCGGAACCAGATCTCCGGGTCCTGTCGGGTCCCCGGCCCAGGTCCCCTGGACAGGTCGTTACCCCGGCCCCGGGTCACCGGGTCATGTCGGGTCGCTGTCCCGGGTACCAGTGTCAGGTGACCACCCCGGCCCAGGGAGACGGAGTCATACCGGGTCCCCGGCCCGGGTCCCCGGATCAGGTGGTTACCCTGGCCCCAGGTCACCGGGTCCTGACGGGTCCCCGGCCCGGGTCCCCTGGACAGGTCGTTAACCCGGCCGCGGGTCACCGGGTCATGTCGCGCACCCGGCCTGGTTCCCAGGTTCCGTTGACCACCCCGGCACCAGGACCCCGGGTCACGTGGGGACACCGGACCCAGGTCAGCGGGTCACGTGGGGACCCCGGACCCATGTCAGCGGGTCACGTGGGGACACCGGACCCAGGTCAGCGGGTCACGTGGGGACCCCGGCAGCAGGACCCCGGGTCACGTGGGGACCCCGGCCCCAGGTCAGCGGGTCACGTGGGGACACCGGACCCAGGACAGTGGGTCACGTGGGGACAGCGGACCCATGTCAGCGGGTCACGTGGGGACACCGGATCCAGGTCGGGTCATGTCACGTCCCATGCCCGGGTCCCCGGGTTGGATTTTTACCCAGGCCCCGGGTCACAGGGTCATGTCGGCTCAACGGCCTGGGTACAACGGTCTGGTGACCACCCCGACCCCAGGTCCCCGGGTCATGACGGGCCACCGGACCAAGTCCCCGAGTCCGGTCGACACCACAGCCCCAGGTCCCCGGGTCAGGTCGGCACCCCGGAACCAGGTCACCGGGTCATGTCGGGACCCAGCCCGGGTCCCCGGGACGGGTTTTTACCCAAGCCCCAGATCACCGGGTCCTGTCGGGACCCCGGCCCAGGTCCCCTGTACAGGTCGTTACCCCTGCCCCGGGTCACGTCGGGTCGCTGTCCCGGGTACCAGTGTCAGGTGACCACCCCGGCCCCGGGAGACGGAGTCATACCGGGTCCCCGGCCCGGGTCCCCGGATCAGGTGGTTACCCTGGCCCCAGGTCCCCGGGTCATGACGGGACACCGGACCAGGTCCCCGAGTCCGGTCGACACCACAGCCCCAGGTCACCGGGTCAGGTCGGCACCCCGGAACCAGGTCACCGGGTCATGTCGGGACCCAGCCCGGGTCCCCGGGACGGGTTTTTACCCAAGCCCCAGATCACCGGGTCCTGTCGGGTCCCCGGCCCAGGTCCCCTGGACAGGTCGTTACCCCGGCCCCGGGTCACCGGGTCATGTCAAGTCGCTGTCCTGGGTACCAGTGTCAGGTGACCACCCCGGCCCCGGGAGACGGAGTCATACCGGGTCCCCGGCCCGGGTCCCCGGGTCAGGTGGTTACCCTGGCCTCAGGTCACCGGGTCAGGTCGGGACCCCGGACCCAGGTCCCCGGGTCGTATCGGGTCGCTGCCCCGGGTACCAGTGTCGGGTGACATCCCCGGCCCAAGGACCCCGGGTCACGTGGGGACCCCGGCCCCAGGTCACCTGGTCATGTCTGGTACCCAGCCTGATTCCCAGGTTCCGATGACCACCCCGGCACCAGGACCCCGCGTCACGTGGGGACACCGGCCACAGGTGACCGGGTCACGTGGGGACACCGGCCCCAGGTCAGTGGGTTACGTGGGGACCCCGGACCCAGGTCAGCGGGTCACGTGGGGACACCGGCAGCAGGACCCCGGGTCACGTGGGGACCCCGGCCCCAGGTCACCGGGTCACGTGGGGACCCCGGACCCATGTCAGCGGGTCACGTGGGGACACCGGACCCAGGTCAGCGGGTCACTTGGGGACCCCGGCAGCTGGACCCCGGGTCACGTGGGGACACCGGACCCAGGTCAGCGGGTCACGTGGGGACACCGGACCCAGGTCAGCGGGTCACGTGGGGACTCCGGCACCAGGACCCCGGGTCACGTGGGGACACCGGACCCAGGTCCCCGGGTCACGTGGGGACACCGGACCCAGGTCACCGGGTCACGTGGGGACCCCGGCACCAGGACCCCGGGTCACGTGGGGACACCGGCCCCAGGTGACCGGGTCACGTGGGGACACCGGCCCCAGGTCAGCGGGTCACGTGGGGACCCCAGACCCATGTCAGCGGGTCACGTGGGGACACCGGACCCAGGTCAGTGGGTCACGTGGGGACACCAGACCCAGGTCCCCGGGTCACGTGGGGACACCGGACCCAGTTCAGCGGGTCACGTGGGGACTCCGGCACCAGGTGACCGGGTCACGTGGGGACACCGGCCCCAGGTCACCGGGTCACTTGGGGACCCCGGACCCAGGTCAGCGGGTCACGTGGGGACACCGGACCCAGGTCAGCGGGTCA
Source organism: Somateria mollissima (assembly GCA_951411735.1). NCBI lineage: Eukaryota > Metazoa > Chordata > Aves > Anseriformes > Anatidae > Somateria > Somateria mollissima. Next base: position 273,661 of record CATOCB010000002.1, read on the forward strand.
GGTCGTGTCCCCGGACCCAGGTCAGCGGGTCATGTCACGTCCCATGCCCGGGTCCCCGGGTTGGATTTTTACCCAGGCCCCGGGTCATAGGGTCATGTCGGCTCAACGGCCTGGGTACAACGGTCTGGTGACCACCCCGACCCCAGGTCCCCGGGTCATGACGGGACACCGGACCAAGTCCCCGAGTCCGGTCGACACCACAGCCCCAGGTCCCCGGGTCAGGTCGGCACCCCGGAACCAGGTCACCGGGTCATGTCGGGACCCAGCCCGGGTCCCCGGGACGGGTTTTTACCCAAGCCCCAGATCACCGGGTCCTGTCGGGACCCCGGCCCAGGTCCCCTGGACAGGTCGTTACCCCGGCCCCGGGTCACCGGGTCATGTCTGGTCGCTGCCCCTGGTACCAGTGTCGGGTGACATCCCCGGCCCCAGGACCCCGGGTCACGTGGGGACCCCGGACCCAGGTCAGCGGGTCACTTGGGGACACCGGACCCAGGTCAGCGGGTCACGTGGGGACTCCGGCCCCAGGTCAGCGGGTCACGTGGGGACCCCGACAGCAGGACCCCGGGTCACGTGGCGACACCGGACCCAGGTCAGCGGGTCACGTGGGGACACCGGACTCAGGTCAGCGGGTCACGTGGGGACCCCGGCACCAGGACCCCGGGTCACGTGGGGACCCCGGCCCCAGGTCAGCAGGTCACGTGGGGACCCCGGCACCAGGATCCCGGGTCACGTGGGGACCCCGGCCCCAGGTCAGCGGGTCACGTGGGGACCCCGGACCCAGGTCACCTGGTCATGTCTTGTACCCAGCCTGGTTCCCAGGTTCCGATGACCACCCCGGCCCCAGGTGACCGGGTCACGTGGGGACACCGGCCCCAGGTGACCGGGTCAGAGGGGACCCCGGACCCAGGTCAGCGGGTCACGTGGGGACACCGGCCCCAGTTCACCGGGTCAGGTCGTGTCCCCGGACCCAGGTCAGCGGGTCATGTCCCGTCCCATGCCCGGGTCCCCGGCTTGGATTTTTACCCAGGCCCCGGGTCACAGGGTCATGTCGGGTCAACGGCCTGGGTACAACGGTCTGGTGACCACCCCGACCCCAGGTCCCCGGGTCATGACGGGACACCGGACCAGGTCCCCGAGTCCGGTCGACACCACAGCCCCAGGTCCCCGGGTCAGGTCGGCACCCCGGAACCAGATCTCCGGGTCCTGTCGGGTCCCCGGCCCAGGTCCCCTGGACAGGTCGTTACCCCGGCCCCGGGTAACCGGGTCATGTCAAGTCGCTGTCCCGGGTACCAGTGTCAGGTGACCACCCCGGCCCCGGGAGACGGAGTCATACCGGGTCCCCGGCCCGGGTCCCCGGGTCAGGTGGTTACCCTGGCCCCAGGTCACCGGGTCAGGTCGGGACCCCGGACCCAGGTCCCCGGGTCGTATCGGGTCGCTGCCCCGGGTACCAGTGTCGGGTGACATCCCCGGCCCCAGGTCCCCGGGTCACGTGGGGTCCCCGGCCCGGGTCCCCGGGTTGCATCGGGACACCAGCGAAGGATCACCGGGTCCTGTCGGGTCCCCGGCCCGGGTCCCCTGGACAGGTCGTTAACCCGGCCCCGGGTCACCGGGTCATGTCGCGCACCCGGCCTGGTTCCCAGGTTCCGGTGACCACCCCGGCATCAGGACCCTGGGTCACGTGGGGACACCGGCCCCAGGTCAGCGGGTCACGTGGGGACCCCGGCCCCAGGTCACCTGGTCATGTCTGGTACCCAGCCTGGTTCCCAGGTTCCGATGACCACCCCGGCACCAGGACCCCGGGTCACGTGGGGACACCGGCCCCAGGTGACCGGGTCACGTGGGGACCCCGGCACCAGGACCCCGGGTCACGTGGGGACCCCGGCCCCAGGTCAGCGGGTCACGTGGGGACCCCGGACCCAGGTCAGCGGGTCACATGGGGACACCGGCCCCAGTTCACCGGGTCAGGTCGGGACCCCGGACTCAGGTCAGCGGGTCATGTCACGTCCCATGCCCGGGTCCCCGGGTTGGATTGTTACCCAGGCCCCGGGTCACAGGGTCATGTCGGGTCAACGGCCTGGGTACAACGGTCTGGTGACCACCCCGACCCCAGGTCCCCGGGTCATGACGGGACACCGGACCAGGTCCCCGAGTCCGGTCGACACCACAGCCCCAGTTCCCCGGGTCAGGTCGGCACCCCGGAACCAGGTCACCGGGTCATGTCGGGACCCAGCCCGGGTCCCCGGGACGGGTTTTTACCCAAGCCCCAGATCACCGGGTCCTGTCGGGTCCCCGGCCCAGGTCCCCTGGACAGGTCGTTACCCCGGCCCCGGGTCACCGGGTCATGTCAAGTCGCTGTCCCGGGTACCAGTGTCAGGTGACCACCCCGGCCCCGGGAGACGGAGTCATACCGGGTCCCCGGCCCGGGTCCCCGGATCAGGTGGTTACCCTGGCCCCAGGTCACCGGGTCATGTCGCGACCCCGGACCCAGGTCCCCGGGTTGTATCGGGTCGCTGCCCCGGGTACCAGTGTCGGGTGACATCCCCGGCCCCAGGTCCCTGGGTCACGTGGGGTCCCCGGCCCTAGGTCAGCGGGTCACGTGGGGACCCCGGCCCCAGGTCACCTGGTCATGTCTGGTACCCAGCCTGATTCCCAGGTTCCGATGACCACCCCGGCACCAGGACCCCGGGTCACGTGGGGACACCGGCCCCAGGTGACCGGGTCACGTGGGGACACCGGCCCCAGGTGACCGGGTCACGTGGGGACCCCGGCCCCAGGTCAGCGGGTCACGTGGGGACACCGGCAGCAGGACCCCGGGTCACGTGGGGACCCCGGACCCAGGACAGCGATTCACGTGGGGACCCCGGCAGCAGGACCCCGGGTCAGGTGGGGACACCGGCCCCAGGTGACCGGGTCACGTGGGGATCCCGGACCCAAGTCAGCGGGTCACGTTGGGACACCGGACCCAGGTCCCCGGGTCACGTGGGGACTCCGGACCCAGGTCAGCGGGTCACGTGGGGACCCCGGCACCAGGACCCCGGGTCACGTGGGGACACCGGACCCAGGTCAGCGGGTCACGTGGGGACACCAGACCCAGGTCCCCGGGTCACGTGGGGACCCCGGCACCAGGACCCCGGGTCATGTGGGGACCCCGGACCCAGGTCAGCGGGTCACGTGGGGACCCCGGCACCAGGACCCCGGGTCATGTGGGGACCCCGGCCCCAGGTCAGCGGGTCACGTGGGGACACCGGCGCCAGGTCAGCGGGTCACGTGGGGACCCCGGACCCATGTCAGCGGGTCACGTAGGGACACCGGACCCAGGTCCCCGGGTCACGTGGGGACACCAGACCCAGGTCAGCGGGTCACGTGGGGACCCCGGCACCAGGACCCCGGGTCACGTGGGGACCCCGGCCCCAGGTCAGCGGGTCACGTGGGGACCCCGGCACCAGGACCCCGGGTCACGTGGGGACCCCGGCCCCAGGTCAGCGGGTCACGTGGGGACACCGGCCCCAGGTCAGCGGGTCACGTGGGGACCCCGGCCCCAGGTCAGCGGGTCACGTGGGGACACCAGCCCCAGGTCCCCGGGTCACGTGGGGACCCCGGCCCCAGGTCAGCGGGTCACGTGGGGACCCCGGCACCAGGACCCCGGGTCACGTGGGGACCCCGGCCCCAGGTCAGCGGGTCACGTGGGGACCCCGGACCCAGGTCACCTGGTCATGTCTGGTACCCAGCCTAGTTCCCAGGTTCCGATGACCACCCCGGCACCAGGACCCCGGGTCACGTGGGGACACCGGCCCCAGGTGACCGGGTCACGTGGGGACACCGGCCCCAGGTCAGCGGGTCACTTGGGGACCCCGGACCCAGGTCAGCGGGTCACGTGGGGACACCGGCTCCAGGTCACCAGGTCAGGTCGGGACCCCGGACCCAGGTCGGGTCATGTCACGTCCCATGCCCGGGTCCCCGGGTTGGATTTTTACCCAGGCCCCGGGTCACAGGGTCATGTCGGGTCAACGGCCTGGGTACAACGGTCTGGTGACCACCCCGACCCCAGGTCCCCGGGTCATGACGGGACACCGGACCAGGTCCCCGAGTCCGGTCGACACCACAGCCCCAGGTCCCCGGGTCAGGTCGGCACCCCGGAACCAGGTCACCGGGTCATGTCGGGACCCAGCCCGGGTCCCCGGGACGGGTTTTTACCCAAGCCCCAGATCACCGGGTCCTGTCGGGACCCCGGCCCAGGTCCCCTGTACAGGTCGTTACCCCGGCCCCGGGTCACGTCGGGTCGCTGTCCCGGGTACCAGTGTCAGGTGACCACCCCGGCCCCGGGAGACGGAGTCATACCGGCTCCCCGGCCCAGGTCCCCGGATCAGGTGGTTACCCTTACCCCAGGTCACCGGGTCAGGTCGGGACCCCGGACCCAGGTCAGCGGGTCACGTGGGGACACCGGCCCCAGGTCACCGGGTCATGACGGGACACCGGACCAGGTCCCCGAGTCCGGTCGACACCACAGCCCCAGGTCACTGGGTCAGGTCGGCACCCTGGAACCAGGTCACCGGGTCATGTCGGGACCCAGCCCGGGTCCCCGGGACGGGTTTTTACCCAAGCCCCAGATCACCGGGTCCTGTCGGGTCCCCGGCCCAGGTCCCCTGGACAGGTCGTTACCCCGGCCCCGGGTCACGTCGGGTCGCTGTCCCGGGTACCAGTGTCAGGTGACCACCCCGGCCCCGGGAGACGGAGTCATACCGGCTCCCCGGCCCGGGTCCCCGGATCAGGTGGTTACCCTGGCCCCAGGTCACCGGGTCAGGTCGGGACCCCGGACCCAGGTCCCCGGGTCGTATCGGGTCGCTGCCCCGGGTACCAGTGTCGGGTGACATCCCCAGCCCCAGGTCCCCGGGTCACGTGGGGTCCCCGGCCCGGGTCCCCGGGTTGCATCGGGACACCAGCGAAGGATCACCGGGTCCTGTCGGGTCCCCGGCCCGGGTCCCCTGGACAGGTCGTTAACCCGGCCCCGGGTCACCGGGTCATGTCGCGCACCCGGCCTGGTTCCCAGGTGCCGGTGACCACCCCGGCATCAGGACCCTGGGTCACGTGGGGACACCGGCCCCAGGTCAGCGTGTCACGTGAGGACACCGGCCCCAGGTCAGCGGGTCACGTGGGGACCCCGGACCCAGGTCAGCGGGTCACGTGGGGACACCAGCCCCAGGTCCCCGGGTCACGTGGGGACCCCGGACCCAGGTCAGCGGGTCACGTGGGGACCCCGGCACCAGGACCCCGGGTCACGTGGGGACCCCGGCCCCAGGTCAGCGGGTCACGTGGGGACCCCGGACCCAGGTCACCTGGTCATTTCTGGTACCCAGCCTGGTTCCCAGGTTCCGATGACCACCCCGGCACCAGGACCCCAGGTCACGTGGGGACACCGGCCCCAGGTGACCGGGTCACGTGGGGACACCGGCCCCAGGTGACCGGGTCACTTGGGGACCCCGGACCCAGGTCAGCGGGTCACGTGGGGACACCGGCTCCAGGTCACCGGGTCAGGTCGGGACCCCGGACCCAGGTCGGGTCATGTCACGTCCCATGCCCGGGTCCCCGGGTTGGATTTTTACCCAGGCCCCGGGTCACAGGGTCATGTCGGCTCAACGGCCTGGGTACAACGGTCTGGTGACCACCCCGACCCCAGGTCCCCGGGTCATGACGGGACACCGGACCAAGTCCCCGAGTCCGGTCGACACCACAGCCCCAGGTCCCCGGGTCAGGTCGGCACCCCGGAACCAGGTCACCGGGTCATGTCGGGACCCAGCCCGGGTCCCCGGGACGGGTTTTTACCCAAGCCCCAGATCACCGGGTCCTGTCGGGACCCCGGCCCAGGTCCCCTGTACAGGTCGTTACCCCTGCCCCGGGTCACGTCGGGTCGCTGTCCCGTGTACCATTGTCAGGTGACCACCCCGGCCCCGGGAGACGGAGTCATACCGGTTCCCCGGCCCGGGTCCCCGGATCAGGTGGTTACCCTGGCCCCAGGTCACCGGGTCATGACGGGACACCGGACCAGGTCCCCGAGTCCGGTCGACACCACAGCCCCAGGTCCCCGGGTCAGGTCGGCACCCCGGAACCAGGTCACCGGGTCATGTCGGGACCCAGCCCGGGTCCCCGGGACGGGTTTTTACCCAAGCCCCAGATCACCGGGTCCTGTCGGGTCCCCGGCCCAGGTCCCCTGGACAGGTCGTTACCCCGGCCCCGGGTCACCGGGTCATGTCAAGTCGCTGTCCCGGGTACCAGTGTCAGGTGACCACCCCGGCCCCGGGAGACGGAGTCATACCGGGTCCCCGGCCCGGGCCCCTGGATCAGGTGGTTACCCTGGCCCCAGGTCACCGGGTCAGGTCGGGACCCCGGACCCAGGTCCCCGGGTCGTATCGGGTCGCTGCCCCGGGTACCAGTGTCGGGTGACATCCCCGGCCCCAGGTCCCCGGGTCACGTGGGGTCCCCGGCCCGGGTCCCCGGGTTGCATCGGGACACCAGCGAAGGATCACCGGGTCCTGTCGAGTCCCCGGCCCGGGTAACTTGGACAGGTCGTTAACCTTGCCCCGGGTCATGTCGCGCACCCGGCCTGGTTCCCAGGTTCCGGTGACCACCCCGGCATCAGGACCCTGGGTCACGTGGGGACACCGGCCCCAGGTCCGCGGGTCACGTGGGGACCCCGGCTCCAGGTCACCTCGTCATGTCTGGTACCCAGCCTGCTTCCCAGATTCCGATGAGCACCCCGGCACCAGGACCCCGGGTCACGTGGGGACCCGGGCACCAGGACCCCGGGTCACGTGGGGACCCCGGCCCCAGGTCAGCAGGTCACGTGGGGACCCCGGCACCAGGATCCCGGGTCACGTGGGGACCCCGGCCCCAGGTCAGCGGGTCACGTGGGGACCCCGGACCCAGGTCACCTGGTCATGTCTGGTACCCAGCCTGGTTCCCAGGTTCCGATGACCACCCCGGCCCCAGGTGACCGGGTCACGTGGGGACACCGGCCCCAGGTGACCGGGTCAGAGGGGACCCCGGACCCAGGTCAGCGGGTCACGTGGGGACACCGGCCCCAGTTCACCGGGTCAGGTCGTGTCCCCGGACCCAGGTCAGCGGGTCATGTCACGTCCCATGCCCGGGTCCCCGGCTTGGATTTTTACCCAGGCCCCGGGTCACAGGGTCATGTCGGGTCAACGGCCTGGGTACAACGGTCTGGTGACCACCCCGACCCCAGGTCCCCGGGTCATGACGGGACACCGGACCAGGTCCCCGAGTCCGGTCGACACCACAGCCCCAGGTCCCCGGGTCAGGTCGGCACCCCGGAACCAGATCTCCGGGTCCTGTCGGGTCCCCGGCCCAGGTCCCCTGGACAGGTCGTTACCCCGGCCCCGGGTCACCGGGTCATGTCGGGTCGCTGTCCCGGGTACCAGTGTCAGGTGACCACCCCGGCCCCGGGAGACGGAGTCATACCGGGTCCCCGGCCCGGGTCCCCGGATCAGGTGGTTACCCTGGCCCCAGGTCACCGGGTCCTGACGGGTCCCCGGCCCGGGTCCCCTGGACAGGTCGTTAACCCGGCCGCGGGTCACCGGGTCATGTCGCGCACCCGGCCTGGTTCCCAGGTTCCGTTGACCACCCCGGCACCAGGACCCCGGGTCACGTGGGGACACCGGACCCAGGTCACCGGGTCACGTGGGGACCCCGGACCCATGTCAGCGGGTCACGTGGGGACACCGGACCCAGGTCAGCGGGTCACGTGGGGACCCCGGCAGCAGGACCCCGGGTCACGTGGGGACACCGGACCCAGGTCAGCGGGTCACGTGGGGACACCGGACCCAGGTCAGTGGGTCACGTGGGGACTCCGACACCAGGACCCCGGGTCACGTGGGGACACCGGACCCAGGTCCCCGGGTCACGTGGGGACACCGGACCCATGTCAGCAGGTCACGTGGGGACCCCGGCACCAGGACCCCGGGTCACGTGGGGACACCGGCCCCAGGTCAGCGGGTCACGTGGGGACCCCGGCACCAGGACCCCGGGTCACGTGGGGACCCCGGCCCCAGGTCAGCGGGTCACGTGGGGACACCGGACCCAGGACAGTGGGTCACGTGGGGACACCGGACCCATGTCAGCGGGTCACGTGGGGACACCGGATCCAGGTCGGGTCATGTCACGTCCCATGCCCGGGTCCCCGGGTTGGATTTTTACCCAGGCCCCGGGTCACAGGGTCATGTCGGCTCAACGGCCTGGGTACAACGGTCTGGTGACCACCCCGACCCCAGGTCCCCGGGTCATGACGGGCCACCGGACCAAGTCCCCGAGTCCGGTCGACACCACAGCCCCAGGTCCCCGGGTCAGGTCGGCACCCCGGAACCAGGTCACCGGGTCATGTCGGGACCCAGCCCGGGTCCCCGGGACGGGTTTTTACCCAAGCCCCAGATCACCGGGTCCTGTCGGGACCCCGGCCCAGGTCCCCTGTACAGGTCGTTACCCCTGCCCCGGGTCACGTCGGGTCGCTGTCCCGGGTACCAGTGTCAGGTGACCACCCCGGCCCCGGGAGACGGAGTCATACCGGGTCCCCGGCCCGGGTCCCCGGATCAGGTGGTTACCCTGGCTCCAGGTCCCCGGGTCATGACGGGACACCGGACCAGGTCCCCGAGTCCGGTCGACACCACAGCCCCAGGTCACCGGGTCAGGTCGGCACCCCGGAACCAGGTCACCGGGTCATGTCGGGACCCAGCCCGGGTCCCCGGGACGGGTTTTTACCCAAGCCCCAGATCACCGGGTCCTGTCGGGTCCCCGGCCCAGGTCCCCTGGACAGGTCGTTACCCCGGCCCCGGGTCACCGGGTCATGTCAAGTCGCTGTCCTGGGTACCAGTGTCAGGTGACCACCCCGGCCCCGGGAGACGGAGTCATACCGGGTCCCCGGCCCGGGTCCCCGGGTCAGGTGGTTACCCTGGCCTCAGGTCACCGGGTCAGGTCGGGACCCCGGACCCAGGTCCCCGGGTCGTATCGGGTCGCTGCCCCGGGTACCAGTGTCGGGTGACATCCCCGGCCCAAGGACCCCGGGTCACGTGGGGACCCCGGCCCCAGGTCACCTGGTCATGTCTGGTACCCAGCCTGATTCCCAGGTTCCGATGACCACCCCGGCACCAGGACCCCGCGTCACGTGGGGACACCGGCCACAGGTGACCGGGTCACGTGGGGACACCGGCCCCAGGTCAGTGGGTTACGTGGGGACCCCGGACCCAGGTCAGCGGGTCACGTGGGGACACCGGCAGCAGGACCCCGGGTCACGTGGGGACCCCGGCCCCAGGTCACCGGGTCACGTGGGGACCCCGGACCCATGTCAGCGGGTCACGTGGGGACACCGGACCCAGGTCAGCGGGTCACTTGGGGACCCCGGCAGCTGGACCCCGGGTCACGTGGGGACACCGGACCCAGGTCAGCGGGTCACGTGGGGACACCGGACCCAGGTCAGCGGGTCACGTGGGGACTCCGGCACCAGGACCCCGGGTCACGTGGGGACACCGGACCCAGGTCCCCGGGTCACGTGGGGACACCGGACCCAGGTCACCGGGTCACGTGGGGACCCCGGCACCAGGACCCCGGGTCACGTGGGGACACCGGCCCCAGGTGACCGGGTCACGTGGGGACACCGGCCCCAGGTCAGCGGGTCACGTGGGGACCCCAGACCCATGTCAGCGGGTCACGTGGGGACACCGGACCCAGGTCAGTGGGTCACGTGGGGACACCAGACCCAGGTCCCCGGGTCACGTGGGGACACCGGACCCAGTTCAGCGGGTCACGTGGGGACTCCGGCACCAGGTGACCGGGTCACGTGGGGACACCGGCCCCAGGTCACCGGGTCACTTGGGGACCCCGGACCCAGGTCAGCGGGTCACGTGGGGACACCGGACCCAGGTCAGCGGGTCAGGTCGTGTCCCCGGACCCAGGTCAGCGGGTCATGTCACGTCCCATGCCCGGGTCCCCGGGTTGGATTTTTACCCAGGCCCCGGGTCATAGGGTCATGTCGGCTCAACGGCCTGGGTACAACGGTCTGGTGACCACCCCGACCCCAGGTCCCCGGGTCATGACGGGACACCGGACCAAGTCCCCGAGTCCGGTCGACACCACAGCCCCAGGTCCCCGGGTCAGGTCGGCACCCCGGAACCAGGTCACCGGGTCATGTCGGGACCCAGCCCGGGTCCCCGGGACGGGTTTTTACCCAAGCCCCAGATCACCGGGTCCTGTCGGGACCCCGGCCCAGGTCCCCTGGACAGGTCGTTACCCCGGCCCCGGGTCACCGGGTCATGTCTGGTCGCTGCCCCTGGTACCAGTGTCGGGTGACATCCCCGGCCCCAGGACCCCGGGTCACGTGGGGACCCCGGACCCAGGTCAGCGGGTCACTTGGGGACACCGGACCCAGGTCAGCGGGTCACGTGGGGACTCCGGCCCCAGGTCAGCGGGTCACGTGGGGACCCCGACAGCAGGACCCCGGGTCACGTGGCGACACCGGACCCAGGTCAGCGGGTCACGTGGGGACACCGGACTCAGGTCAGCGGGTCACGTGGGGACCCCGGCACCAGGACCCCGGGTCACGTGGGGACCCCGGCCCCAGGTCAGCAGGTCACGTGGGGACCCCGGCACCAGGATCCCGGGTCACGTGGGTACCCCGGCCCCAGGTCAGCGGGTCACGTGGGGACCCCGGACCCAGGTCACCTGGTCATGTCTTGTACCCAGCCTGGTTCCCAGGTTCCGATGACCACCCCGGCCCCAGGTGACCGGGTCACGTGGGGACCCCGGACCCAGGTCACCTGGTCATGTCTTGTACCCAGCCTGGTTCCCAGGTTCCGATGACCACCCCGGCCCCAGGTGACCGGGTCACGTGGGGACACCGGCCCCAGGTGACCGGGTCAGAGGGGACCCCGGACCCAGGTCAGCGGGTCACGTGGGGACACCGGCCCCAGTTCACCGGGTCAGGTCGTGTCCCCGGACCCAGGTCAGCGGGTCATGTCCCGTCCCATGCCCGGGTCCCCGGCTTGGATTTTTACCCAGGCCCCGGGTCACAGGGTCATGTCGGGTCAACGGCCTGGGTACAACGGTCTGGTGACCACCCCGACCCCAGGTCCCCGGGTCATGACGGGACACCGGACCAGGTCCCCGAGTCCGGTCGACACCACAGCCCCAGGTCCCCGGGTCAGGTCGGCACCCCGGAACCAGATCTCCGGGTCCTGTCGGGTCCCCGGCCCAGGTCCCCTGGACAGGTCGTTACCCCGGCCCCGGGTAACCGGGTCATGTCAAGTCGCTGTCCCGGGTACCAGTGTCAGGTGACCACCCCGGCCCCGGGAGACGGAGTCATACCGGGTCCCCGGCCCGGGTCCCCGGGTCAGGTGGTTACCCTGGCCCCAGGTCACCGGGTCAGGTCGGGACCCCGGACCCAGGTCCCCGGGTCGTATCGGGTCGCTGCCCCGGGTACCAGTGTCGGGTGACATCCCCGGCCCCAGGTCCCCGGGTCACGTGGGGTCCCCGGCCCGGGTCCCCGGGTTGCATCGGGACACCAGCGAAGGATCACCGGGTCCTGTCGGGTCCCCGGCCCGGGTCCCCTGGACAGGTCGTTAACCCGGCCCCGGGTCACCGGGTCATGTCGCGCACCCGGCCTGGTTCCCAGGTTCCGGTGACCACCCCGGCATCAGGACCCTGGGTCACGTGGGGACACCGGCCCCAGGTCAGCGGGTCACGTGGGGACCCCGGCCCCAGGTCACCTGGTCATGTCTGGTACCCAGCCTGGTTCCCAGGTTCCGATGACCACCCCGGCACCAGGACCCCGGGTCACGTGGGGACACCGGCCCCAGGTGACCGGGTCACGTGGGGACCCCGGCACCAGGACCCCGGGTCACGTGGGGACACCGGCCCCAGGTCAGTGGGTTACGTGGGGACCCCGGACCCAGGTCAGCGGGTCACGTGGGGACACCGGCAGCAGGACCCCGGGTCACGTGGGGACCCCGGCCCCAGGTCACCGGGTCACGTGGGGACCCCGGACCCATGTCAGCGGGTCACGTGGGGACACCGGACCCAGGTCAGCGGGTCACTTGGGGACCCCGGCAGCTGGACCCCGGGTCACGTGGGGACACCGGACCCAGGTCAGCGGGTCACGTGGGGACACCGGACCCAGGTCAGCGGGTCACGTGGGGACTCCGGCACCAGGACCCCGGGTCACGTGGGGACACCGGACCCAGGTCCCCGGGTCACGTGGGGACACCGGACCCAGGTCACCGGGTCACGTGGGGACCCCGGCACCAGGACCCCGGGTCACGTGGGGACACCGGCCCCAGGTGACCGGGTCACGTGGGGACACCGGCCCCAGGTCAGCGGGTCACGTGGGGACCCCAGACCCATGTCAGCGGGTCACGTGGGGACACCGGACCCAGGTCAGTGGGTCACGTGGGGACACCAGACCCAGGTCCCCGGGTCACGTGGGGACACCGGACCCAGTTCAGCGGGTCACGTGGGGACTCCGGCACCAGGTGACCGGGTCACGTGGGGACACCGGCCCCAGGTCACCGGGTCACTTGGGGACCCCGGACCCAGGTCAGCGGGTCACGTGGGGACACCGGACCCAGGTCAGCGGGTCAGGTCGTGTCCCCGGACCCAGGTCAGCGGGTCATGTCACGTCCCATGCCCGGGTCCCCGGGTTGGATTTTTACCCAGGCCCCGGGTCAAAGGGTCATGTCGGCTCAACGGCCTGGGTACAACGGTCTGGTGACCACCCCGACCCCAGGTCCCCGGGTCATGACGGGACACCGGACCAAGTCCCCGAGTCCGGTCGACACCACAGCCCCAGGTCCCCGGGTCAGGTCGGCACCCCGGAACCAGGTCACCGGGTCATGTCGGGACCCAGCCCGGGTCCCCGGGACGGGTTTTTACCCAAGCCCCAGATCACCGGGTCCTGTCGGGACCCCGGCCCAGGTCCCCTGGACAGGTCGTTACCCCGGCCCCGGGTCACCGGGTCATGTCTGGTCGCTGCCCCTGGTACCAGTGTCGGGTGACATCCCCGGCCCCAGGACCCCGGGTCACGTGGGGACCCCGGACCCAGGTCAGCGGGTCACTTGGGGACACCGGACCCAGGTCAGCGGGTCACGTGGGGACTCCGGCCCCAGGTCAGCGGGTCACGTGGGGACCCCGACAGCAGGACCCCGGGTCACGTGGCGACACCGGACCCAGGTCAGCGGGTCACGTGGGGACACCGGACTCAGGTCAGCGGGTCACGTGGGGACCCCGGCACCAGGACCCCGGGTCACGTGGGGACCCCGGCCCCAGGTCAGCAGGTCACGTGGGGACCCCGGCACCAGGATCCCGGGTCACGTGGGGACCCCGGCCCCAGGTCAGCGGGTCACGTGGGGACCCCGGACCCAGGTCACCTGGTCATGTCTTGTACCCAGCCTGGTTCCCAGGTTCCGATGACCACCCCGGCCCCAGGTGACCGGGTCACGTGGGGACCCCGGACCCAGGTCACCTGGTCATGTCTTGTACCCAGCCTGGTTCCCAGGTTCCGATGACCACCCCGGCCCCAGGTGACCGGGTCACGTGGGGACACCGGCCCCAGGTGACCGGGTCAGAGGGGACCCCGGACCCAGGTCAGCGGGTCACGTGGGGACACCGGCCCCAGTTCACCGGGTCAGGTCGTGTCCCCGGACCCAGGTCAGCGGGTCATGTCACGTCCCATGCCCGGGTCCCCGGGTTGGATTTTTACCCAGGCCCCGGGTCACAGGGTCATGTCGGGTCAACGGCCTGGGTACAACGGTCTGGTGACCACCCCGACCCCAGGTCCCCGGGTCATGACGGGACACCGGACCAGGTCCCCGAGTCCGGTCGACACCACAGCCCCAGGTCCCCGGGTCAGGTCGGCACCCCGGAACCAGATCTCCGGGTCCTGTCGGGTCCCCGGCCCAGGTCCCCTGGACAGGTCGTTACCCCGGCCCCGGGTAACCGGGTCATGTCAAGTCGCTGTCCCGGGTACCAGTGTCAGGTGACCACCCCGGCCCCGGGAGACGGAGTCATACCGGGTCCCCGGCCCGGGTCCCCGGGTCAGGTGGTTACCCTGGCCCCAGGTCACCGGGTCAGGTCGGGACCCCGGACCCAGGTCCCCGGGTCGTATCGGGTCGCTGCCCCGGGTACCAGTGTCGGGTGACATCCCCGGCCCCAGGTCCCCGGGTCACGTGGGGTCCCCGGCCCGGGTCCCCGGGTTGCATCGGGACACCAGCGAAGGATCACCGGGTCCTGTCGGGTCCCCGGCCCGGGTCCCCTGGACAGGTCGTTAACCCGGCCCCGGGTCACCGGGTCATGTCGCGCACCCGGCCTGGTTCCCAGGTTCCGGTGACCACCCCGGCATCAGGACCCTGGGTCACGTGGGGACACCGGCCCCAGGTCAGCGGGTCACGTGGGGACCCCGGCCCCAGGTCACCTGGTCATGTCTGGTACCCAGCCTGGTTCCCAGGTTCCGATGACCACCCCGGCACCAGGACCCCGGGTCACGTGGGGACACCGGCCCCAGGTGACCGGGTCACGTGGGGACCCCGGCACCAGGACCCCGGGTCACGTGGGGACACCAGACCCATGTCAGCGGGTCACGTAGGGACACCGGACCCAGGTCCCCGGGTCACGTGGGGACACCAGACCCAGGTCAGCGGGTCACGTGGGGACCCCGGCACCAGGACCCCGGGTCACGTGGGGACCCCGGCCCCAGGTCAGCGGGTCACGTGGGGACCCCGGCACCAGGACCCCGGGTCACGTGGGGACCCCGGCCCCAGGTCAGCGGGTCACGTGGGGACACCGGCCCCAGGTCAGCGGGTCACGTGGGGACCCCGGCCCCAGGTCAGCGGGTCACGTGGGGACACCAGCCCCAGGTCCCCGGGTCACGTGGGGACCCCGGCCCCAGGTCAGCGGGTCACGTGGGGACCCCGGCACCAGGACCCCGGGTCACGTGGGGACCCCGGCCCCAGGTCAGCGGGTCACGTGGGGACCCCGGACCCAGGTCACCTGGTCATGTCTGGTACCCAGCCTAGTTCCCAGGTTCCGATGACCACCCCGGCACCAGGACCCCGGGTCACGTGGGGACACCGGCCCCAGGTGACCGGGTCACGTGGGGACACCGGCCCCAGGTCAGCGGGTCACTTGGGGACCCCGGACCCAGGTCAGCGGGTCACGTGGGGACACCGGCTCCAGGTCACCAGGTCAGGTCGGGACCCCGGACCCAGGTCGGGTCATGTCACGTCCCATGCCCGGGTCCCCGGGTTGGATTTTTACCCAGGCCCCGGGTCACAGGGTCATGTCGGGTCAACGGCCTGGGTACAACGGTCTGGTGACCACCCCGACCCCAGGTCCCCGGGTCATGACGGGACACCGGACCAGGTCCCCGAGTCCGGTCGACACCACAGCCCCAGGTCCCCGGGTCAGGTCGGCACCCCGGAACCAGGTCACCGGGTCATGTCGGGACCCAGCCCGGGTCCCCGGGACGGGTTTTTACCCAAGCCCCAGATCACCGGGTCCTGTCGGGACCCCGGCCCAGGTCCCCTGTACAGGTCGTTACCCCGGCCCCGGGTCACGTCGGGTCGCTGTCCCGGGTACCAGTGTCAGGTGACCACCCCGGCCCCGGGAGACGGAGTCATACCGGCTCCCCGGCCCAGGTCCCCGGATCAGGTGGTTACCCTTACCCCAGGTCACCGGGTCAGGTCGGGACCCCGGACCCAGGTCAGCGGGTCACGTGGGGACACCGGCCCCAGGTCACCGGGTCATGACGGGACACCGGACCAGGTCCCCGAGTCCGGTCGACACCACAGCCCCAGGTCACCGGGTCAGGTCGGCACCCTGGAACCAGGTCACCGGGTCATGTCGGGACCCAGCCCGGGTCCCCGGGACGGGTTTTTACCCAAGCCCCAGATCACCGGGTCCTGTCGGGTCCCCGGCCCAGGTCCCCTGGACAGGTCGTTACCCCGGCCCCGGGTCACGTCGGGTCGCTGTCCCGGGTACCAGTGTCAGGTGACCACCCCGGCCCCGGGAGACGGAGTCATACCGGCTCCCCGGCCCGGGTCCCCGGATCAGGTGGTTACCCTGGCCCCAGGTCACCGGGTCAGGTCGGGACCCCGGACCCAGGTCCCCGGGTCGTATCGGGTCGCTGCCCCGGGTACCAGTGTCGGGTGACATCCCCAGCCCCAGGTCCCCGGGTCACGTGGGGTCCCCGGCCCGGGTCCCCGGGTTGCATCGGGACACCAGCGAAGGATCACCGGGTCCTGTCGGGTCCCCGGCCCGGGTCCCCTGGACAGGTCGTTAACCCGGCCCCGGGTCACCGGGTCATGTCGCGCACCCGGCCTGGTTCCCAGGTGCCGGTGACCACCCCGGCATCAGGACCCTGGGTCACGTGGGGACACCGGCCCCAGGTCAGCGGGTCACGTGGGGACCCCGGCCCCAGGTCACCTGGTCATGTCTAGTACCCAGCCTGGTTCCCAGGTTCCGATGACCACCCCGGCACCAGGACCCCGGGTCACGTGGGGACACCGGCCCCAGGTGACCGGGTCACGTGGGGATCCCGGACCCAAGTCAGCGGGTCACGTGGGGACACCGGACCCAGGTCCCCGGGTCACGTGGGGACCCCGGACCCAGGTCAGCGGGTCACGTGGGGACCCCGGACCCATGTCAGCGGGTCACGTGGGGACCCCGGACCCAGGTCAGCGGGTCACGTGGGGACCCCGGCACCAGGACCCCGGGTCACGTGGGGACACCGGACCCAGGTCAGCGGGTCACGTGGGGACTCCGGCACCAGGACCCCGGGTCACGTGGGGACACCGGACCCAGGTCCCCGGGTCACGTGGGGACCCCGGCACCAGGACCCCGGGTCATGTGGGGACCCCGGACCCAGGTCAGCGGGTCACGTGGGGACCCCGGCACCAGGACCCCGGGTCACGTGGGGACCCCGGCCCCAGGTCAGCGGGTCACGTGGGGACACCGGCCCCAGGTCAGCGGGTCACGTGGGGACCCCGGACCCATGTCAGCGGGTCACGTGGGGACACCGGACCCAGGTCAGCGGGTCACGTGTGGACCCCGGCACCAGGACCCCGGGTCACGTGGGGACCCCGGCCCCAGGTCAGCGGGTCACGTGGGGACCCCGGCACCAGGACACCGGGTCACGTGGGGACCCCGGCCCCAGGTCAGCGGGTCACGTGGGGACACCGGCCCCAGGTCACCTGGTCATGTCTGGTACCCAGCCTGGTTCCCAGGTTCCGATGACCACCCCGGCACCAGGACCCCGGGTCACGTGGGGACACCGGCCCCAGGTGACCGGGTCACGTGGGGACACCGGCCCCAGGTCACCGGGTCACTTGGGGACCCCGGACCCAGGTCAGCGTGTCACGTGGGGACACCGGCTCCAGGTCACCGGGTCAGGTCGGGACCCCGGACCCAGGTCGGGTCATGTCACGTCCCATGCCCGGGTCCCCGGGTTGGATTTTTACCCAGGCCCCGGGTCACAGGGTCATGTCGGGTCAACGGCCTGGGTACAACGGTCTGGTGACCACCCCGACCCCAGGTCCCCGGGTCATGACGGGACACCGGACCAGGTCCCCGAGTCCGGTCGACACCACAGCCCCAGGTCACCGGGTCAGGTCGGCACCCCGGAACCAGGTCACCGGGTCATGTCGGGACCCAGCCCGGGTCCCCGGGACGGGTTTTTACCCAAGCCCCAGATCACCGGGTCCTGTCGGGTCCCCGGCCCAGGTCCCCTGGACAGGTCGTTACCCCGGCCCCGGGTCACCGGGTCATGTCAAGTCGCTGTCCCGGGTACCAGTGTCAGGTGACCACCCCGGCCCCGGGAGACGGAGTCATACCGGGTCCCCGGCCCGGGTCCCCGGATCAGGTGGTTACCCTGGCCCCAGGTCACCGGGTCATGTCGCGACCCCAGACCCAGGTCCCCGGGTCGTATCGGGTCGCTGCCCCGGGTACCAGTGTCGGGTGACATCCCCGGCCCCAGGTCCCCGGGTCATGTGGGGTCCCCGGCCCGGGTCCCCGGGTTGAATCGGGACACCAGCGAAGGATCACCGGGTCCTGTCGGGTCCCCGGCCCGGGTCCCCTGGACAGGTCGTTAACCCGGCCCCGGGTCACCGGGACATGTCGCGCACCCGGCCTGGTTCCCAGGTTCCGGTGACCACCCCGGCACCAGGACCCCGGGTCACGTGGGGACCCCGGCCCCAGGTCAGCGGGTCACGTGGGGACCCCGGCCCCAGGTCACCTGGTCATGTCTGGTACCCAGCCTGATTCCCAGGTTCCGATGACCACCCCGGCACCAGGACCCCGGGTCACGTGGGGACACCGGCCCCAGGTGACCGGGTCACGTGGGGACACCGGCCCCAGGTGACAGGGTCACGTGGGGACCCCGGCCCCAGGTCAGCGGGTCACGTGGGGACACCGGCAGCAGGACCCCGGGTCACGTGGGGACACCGGCCCCAGGTGACCGGGTCACGTGGGGATCCCGGACCCAAGTCAGCGGGTCACGTGGGGACACCGGACCCAGGTCACCTGGTCACGTGGGGACCCCGGACCCAGGTCAGCGGGTCACGTGGGGACCCCGGACCCATGTCAGCGGGTCACGTGGGGACACCGGACCCA